>JASJUZ010000568.1:0-502863 GCA_037159825.1 Tupiocoris notatus | reverse complement strand
CCGTCGCATTTCGAATCGAAACTTTCCAATACTGCATCGTCTGTCGCGTGATCGCTGGAAATATCGAACCGGACGTGAATAATTTTTTACCTCCCCGTCGTTTGTTTTCCATCAACGATGACTAAGTCGAATAATAGTTTCCCATCACGAAAACGTCCCAACCGTGGAAAAAGCGAAATGGCAGTAAAGCGAATATTAGTGACATAAACGGCGAATGTTTGCGATTCGAGATGAGAGAAGGACAATTTAGGAAATCGCTCTTTATAAATTCACTGGTAGCTGAGACCTTGGAAAATTATTGGCTCCAGGAACGGACACGTTTTATATCGGCGGGAGTTAGGGATGGGATATCGGTATTTTCGTACTAATATTTTGGTATTTCGATATTGAAATGCTGATGTTATCGATTCAACAATAAGGCGGTTTTTCTAGATTAGGGTTAATATTAGATGGACAAAAAACTTGAGTAAAACAGTGGAGCTAGAAAGGAATTGGAGAGAGTGAAAGGATATTATTATATTCAGTTGAGTTAATTAAATATAAGTTATAATAAAGCCAAGTAACTCCTGCCGGTGCCATCGCCCTGTTCCTAAATTCAAAAGTTGTCTTTATTTAATTAATATATTACAGATTAACTGATTTTAAGTTAATTCACATTTATATAAATTCCACTTTTTTTTTTTTTTTTTTTTTTTTTTTTTTTAACGGAGAAACTAAAGAAAAGTGATTGTAAAAAATCAAATAGGTATAATCTAAAAATAAAAGCTTTTGAAATCATTTTTGTTTGTTTGTTTATTAAGTGACTTAATTTTTAACGGCTTTAAGTATTATATTGTTGGTGAAATATTGAACCTTCCCAGCTGTGTTGACGACACCCTCTTTATCCGCTCAGGACTACCCAAATTACCAACTTTTTATTTTCGACTTTTTGTTTCTTTCGATCTGTTCAGTTTATTTTCAACTCATTTAACGTGAAAATGAAAATCGACTAGCACACCAATGAAATGTGAAAATGTCTTATTTTGTACTGGTTTGAAGTTTCAGTAAGTTCGCTCTTAGTAAGTTTGAACGTTAAACTGAAACAGAAATTGAGCAATTCAGAAAATCAAATATTCAGCGTCTATAAAATAAACGAAACTTTTAAACTTTGATTACGGATTGGATTACCCGAAAATTACTCGAAGAAACACCTTACTCCTATCAATTTCCATGATTAATATGGATCATATTGTAATAATTGGATTATATTGTTATAGATATATATTATTTGTATTTATATTATTATAGATATTATTATTATTATTATAGATATTATGTTATTATATTCTGATAGATAATTGTATAATATTGTTATAGATATTATGTTATTATATTGTGATAGATAATTGTATAATATTGTTATAGATATTGTGTGTGTGTGATATTAATATCAATATCGATATTTTCTTAGAATATCCCAGCCTAGCGGGAGGGGAAATAAAATAAAATAAAATAGACTATCGATCATTCCTGTTGGACTAATGCGATGATCGATTGCTTTATCAAACTTTCTTTGTTTTTCTTTCTATGGTCAATAGTTTAATGCAGTGTTCTTAAGGGATCAAAATTAGTGCCAATAGAAATACCTAAATTTTGCAAATGCCTAATTTTCACACTACAGTTTGCTACATTTTCGTGCCTTTGGAGGGTTTGACGATTTCCGCTTGCTAGTGTTCCCTTAGAAGCTGTAGAATCTTAATTCGATCAACTATGATGCCCGAAGGGGCGAAAGCGATCGTGATAAACGTACAAATTCCGTTATCGGATACAGCGTCGATTATAATTATTGTTAGCATTTAGAAAGGCCGAAATGCGTAGCGGATTTTCGTGCTTGGGCCTTGCCATTTTCCGCCCCCGTTCTCAACACGTTGGTTTTCCTCGAAAGTATTTTCACTGTGGCGAGCCTTGTGACGTAGTAACTTAGCCCTTGTATCGACCACCAGCCAGACAGACCACTCCCGCTTCAGCACTCTGCCCTAATATTCCAATCGAATTCCGAAATTCCGGACCGATAGTCGTGACCTAGGGGAAATAACATTTTTTGCGCCCGAGGAAAAATCGAAAACGATTTTAGCTCAAATATAATAAGAGACTTGATTTTTCTTTAGGTTGTAAAAATTTATTATAAAGACAAATTATTGTAATAATGATTAAAATAACTGTTATTTTAATATAAGAAGAAAGAAGAAAATAAATTATAAAATAATAAATGAGAAAGATGAAGAAAATAAATTATAATAAATGTATTTAAAAAATAAGTGAGAAAAGATAAAGAAAATCAATTTTAATAAATATATTTAAAAATAAGAATAATGAAAATTATTAAAACTTATTATTAACATTTATTGTTAAAAAACGAAGAATTTCCCAATTATGCTCGAAGACTGAATAGGCGATACTATTGCTTTCGCCCTCAAACCATTGCTCATTTTATTAGTTTGATACATAGACAATCTGACAGTATCGTTTGAAAATCTGCAGACATTTTATATTGGATCCGAAAAATTATTTTTATCCGCGCTATAATTTATTTTTTCCGCAACAAAAACGCCAAACATTCATCGTGGAAATTAAAATAATAATTTGGTTCATTACAAATCCCAAAATTTAAACTCAATCTTCAACATCGGTCACAGGTAAGAAATGGTGGCAGAGTAGTAATCATTTCTGTAATCCCCATTCTAAAATTCATTGTCTTTAACTTCTCTTCACTTACTGCGCCACTATGAAACTCTGGAGCAGTTCGATTTTGTATCCGAGATTTTCTTCTTGCGACGTTTCGTTTTTACCCGTTGCGTTGGTGCCAGAAGATTTTCCTGTAGGCGCGTCACATGAGTCAATTGGCTCACTTGGATTTGAAATCCCAAAGCAACCATACGACTTCTGGGTATTGCCTCCGAGCATTCCTCTTCCTCCTCCGCTCTTGAAAATATTGGAAATGTTTTCCGCTGTCTAGAGGTATTTGGCTCTCCATTATTCAGAACGTTGCATGCTAGCCTTTCTGTGCCGTCATTTATCTCGACAAATGCCCCTCTGAGTAATTCATTTCCCAATCGACATTGACATTTTGAATCGAATCGATTCACCCCTGTCTCAGATGAGCGCAGTTTTTTCAGTAACATCGCATGGCAAGGTGACGTACTGACTAATCCAACGCGGCAAATATTGCAGCGTCAATTGGATATTGATCGAGATCGACTTGAACGTTTTGCTGCAGGGAAGGGGAATTTTTCTGTGTCACCTGATTTTGTCTCTTAAATCGGTAACTAGTTTAAAAGTTTAGCAACTAACAAGGTTCAAGGTGAGAGCTATTGGGAAAGTAATATTTCTCCTGTAAGTGGTTTTCTTGCGGGTGAAAATCATAACTTGATATTTTTCTGGAGTGACTCTTTTTATAGTTCATTGTCTTAACCTTTTGCCCGTTTTGGCATCCTTAGGGCTAAGCAGGTCTACGTAGGTCAGAGGTGCTAAATAATGGCAGAGCTAACAGTATTCTATCTCGAAAGCCTTCTAACACAATAAATAATGAATTAATTTTTCTCATTTCTATTGTCGATAAAAATAAATCTATCTTTTACAGATGCTTGCGTGGAGTTCTTGAAGAAAATGGCTAAGAGCCTGGAGCTCCCGTGTAAGGTGTACGAGCCCGTGAGGAACAAGCCTATTGTTGTGATCACCTGGGCCGGCACCAATCCGAACCAGCCGACTCTTCTTCTCAACTCGCACATGGACGTCGTTCCTGTCTTCAGGGTAAGCGAACTGGTGAAATCTAATACATAATTTCTAAAATAAATAATACCACTCTCACCTACGCAAAATCTCCTTGGAGAACTGATAGCATTTTTAAGGGACTCGCCTTTTGGCTAGGGGACGATTTTTTATAATCGGACTATCAAATTTTTGCTGCAGTTGTGGTCAATTAAAACGAGCAGAAATGTTCTGACGCTCGATCCAAGTACGGCAAGATTTGTTGAAAAAGATAACCTCCAGTGGGTGATTGCAATATTTACATTTTCATCTCTTCTTATCTGAAATGAAGGTAATCTTTGATGTATAGTCTTGAATCTCGAAGCCGACATTTTTACATGATTTTATATGCAGTATGAAAAAGATTACCCGCTACTTTTCCTTCTGAGGTAAATAGCACACGTTTGATAAGAGGTTAGGAACCGCGTGATAAATCTGTGTACTATTTGCATTGCTCATATAACCGAATTGAGTAATCTGTAGATCTAACGAACGCGCGGTGGTATCGTCATTTTTATCTCTACATTCACTCTAGCTCTGTTTACACGGTTACCGAATGAAAACGGTTATCAATATTGACAGACACAAACCAAGAATATCCGTGTGAAGGGTTGTTAATTTGTCCTCACAATCAATGAACCTAAATAATTAGCCTGAACTGGACTCTAGCATTTCCTCACGATTTCCGACTCCGAAACTTGATGTAGGTTAATTTAAACGAGTTGGTATCTTTGCTTAAGGCAAGATATCTTAATGGCTTACTCAGATTCTCCAAACTCGAAGGCCTGTGTTACATGAGTGGTCCTCTTGTTAAAAAAAAGAAAAAACTTTCATAAACATCTAGATCTACTCAAAAATCAAATTATTTCTTCTTTTTGCCTTTTTTTTGTTTATTATTCAATAATACACTGTTGTAATCGCCTAAGAAAATGTTTTTCTTTTCTAACCCCAATAAATAATAGAATATCCAATAAGAAAATTCTGTCCGTCTGCCGTCGATACTTTTCTTACAAAACTATGAAAGCTACTTACTTGACATTTTCACCAAAAATCAATCATGGTCTGACAATGGCTCAATTTTTAAACCAAATAGCTACCTCAATTTTAATGCTTTGAGAAGGAGATTGTTCGTTTAATTTTCTTCTAACTTGAGTATCCTATTAGCTCTTGCAAGAGGAGACTTGCCCAACAAAACAAGCCTTGCCTACTGTTGGGCAATAATTATTATTAATTATAACCATTAAAATAATTATAATTTTAATAACAATAATTGCTAATAGTCGTAATTTTATTTTGTATCCTTTATTCTTATTTTGTCAAATGTTTTTCTTTTACCTGCCTCAATTAATAAACGCTATAAAAAAAGAGAATTTTTTTTTTGAAGATTCATTCCTGTGACTGCTTGTAAACAACAATCGAGCTTATGAGGTTAAATACCGTGCATTGCAGGAAAAATGGACACATGATCCGTTTGGTGCTGAGAAGGACGCCAACGGGAACATCTACGCTCGCGGGGCTCAAGATATGAAATGCGTTGGAATTCAGTACATCGAAGCAATCAGGCGGCTCAAAGAAAAGGGCGTCAAATTGAACCGGACGATCCATATGTCCTTCGTACCAGGTAAAATTCTATAGAATAATCATGAAAATAATAAATATAATACCAATGTTATATAAATTATTATAATACATCTTGAGAATAGGAAAATATTATTCTAAAGGATTGACAAAAATTATTCCGAAACTCTGAGGACAATGAGAACATAGGAATCCCGGGTGAAAAACATTCTCAGCACGGAATCTGTATACTAAACGGATTGATTCTAGGGAGGGATAGACAATTCTGATGCAAATTTACTGAAATCTAAGTCCTTGCGACCCGGGGACCTTGATCATCATATTTTGCTCTCTTGCTTACTTTACCTTGTTACGCTGGTTACTTGAGAATCTCAACGCCGATTTTATTTCGCAGATGAGGAGATCGGAGGTGAAGATGGTATGGGCACGTGGTCGCAAACGGAAGACTTCAAAGAGCTGAATGTCGGCTGCGCTCTCGACGAAGGCATGGCAAGCCCAGACGAGACGTATGTCGTCTTTTATGCTGAACGATCCATCTGGCGTAAGTAATGATATTTTGGAGTGGTGCCTTGTTTATCAGATCATCAGTTTGCTCAATAATAGCTATAAAAATAAATTCAAAAAAGCCCCGCTGAAAACGTTTGTACAGTGGTTTTTTATTCCTTTAACTTGTTGTAATAGTTCCACCAAGGTTTCGGACCCTGGAAGAATATCGCCCAATTCGGGATGATAAAAATGGATAACAATATGTGTACCCAATAAACGGAAAATAGGTTAATAAACTATGGCGTCACGGATAACACGGGATTAACCAATTAGCAACCACTGCCGGCAGAAGAGAATTATATTTTTTTATAGAACAGGTGAATGATACATTATCATCAGCCAGTGTTGCCAATAAGATAAACAGCTAGTGCTGCGCTGTTTAGCCACTTGTGTTGGCAATTATCCCGAACATATGTGAACGTTTCCACCTAACAACAGATTAGTAACTATAAGGGAAAACTCTGCAGCATCTATCGTAGTTTTAATTATTTTTCTTGATCATCTAATTAAAAGTTGAATTATTTGCCGAACGGTATAGCATTCCTACAAGTATAGTACGTTTTTGTAGCTCATGTTATGCCATCTTACCAAATTACTCAAAATGTCGAACTTGCCTTACAAAAGCTGCGATCGCTGAAGACTCCGTTATGGTCTCATTCGGTTTGTCCAAAAAAAAACCTTCCATTATACGAATTTCTCCCTTACTCTTACAATTAAGGTAGCAATTTGGCTAAAGAATTGGGACGTTGTCAATCCAAGTTTTGGTAAAAATGTCACATATATGTAGCTTTTATAGTTTCGTCAGAAGTGTGTTGATGGACAAAATTTTTATTATTCAATATGCGAATTTTACGTACCTTGAAATGTAAAACATCAAATTTGGGGTGGCTGGTTAGAATTTTTCTCGTGAGCAATTAATTTGTCTTATAAATGAATAATAAACAAAATAACATTGGCTCAAGAGCGACTCTTTGTTAATCTTCGATTTCCTTCATTGAAGTATTCGAGGGAATTTTGGTTCTGAAACAAATTCTATGGTTTGAAAGATTATCCAAAGCGACGTCAATCATTAGTGCCTAATTTCAAAAATTTTAATTTGGTTGCTTTTATCATCCACATTACTTACATGGATTATATCTTAATAGATATATTTTATTCGTTGTTGTTTTGTCGCATCGATCATTCTTCGCTGTTGAGATTGAGGGGGAGAAAAACACAGCAATTTGTTCTCCAGTTTATTTGCTTGCCAAGCACTTTCGCCCCTTCGGGCATCATCAGGGCTTCGTAGCTCCATTACAAGGTATCCACGGGCCGTGGATGCTTACATTCTTCTCTTTTAAATGTTTTTGCATTCTATTTTACAGAGGTGCACATCCACTGCCCTGGAACTCCCGGCCATGGGTCGCTCCTGCTTCCGGACACTGCTGGTGAGAAAATGCGCAGAGTCATCGACGCATTTATGGACTACAGGAGCCGGCAGAAGCAAAAGCTCGACTCCAGCCCGGGGCTCTCGACGGGCGACGTCGTCACGGTTAATCTGACCCGAGTTAAGGTAAGGACCTGTCGGTCATGGACGGAGAAAGGTGAGCCTCTACCGATCCTGTATGCAATTTTTATATCTATCCCAAAGTGAACGAAAATTTGAATTGAATATCGAATACGAAATTTGGGTTGGTGGAATTTCGAGTGAAAAACATCTTCAACCTGGCTTTGATTCGATTGATGAGCCCTTTTGTACTCCTATTTAGGAATTCACCTTCGACTCATGTCATCGACATTTTTCAAACCGATTTCACTGCTGGAATCCTATTATACTGTATAATAATTTATTCAAGTGGATTCTGCTTGTTGCAGAATTCGACAACGTCGACTGACTATAAATGAATTAATTGAATTTAAAAATTATGCCGTGTTCGAATGTTTTCATGTTTGAATCTTGTCTCTTTTCACCTTCAACGGCTCTACAAGTTATTAACTGTGATTTAGTTACCTATGTATTTAATGTGTTTGTACGCAATCCCTCTATTTAAGAGTAATACTCCCAAAATAATAATGAGAAGACGTTTAAATTCAATCAATTTTTTGCCTGTTATCCAGATTCCGTTTGTTCTTATAAACTAAATTAAATTAATTTTATTGCGTCACTTTTAAGTTTTGAAGCTTGCCTAACGTTTTCAGCCGTTGTAACGATTTTTCTCCTATTATTATTTTCCCCAAAGCTCGTTCGAATTTCATTTGATCTGAGCATGCTTGCAAAATCTGTCAGTACTTTTTATACAAAAATGAAGAAAAAATAAAATATAAAAAATATTTGCTGTAAAAAAAATTTCCAAAATTACTCATTCATCCAGCTAATTTTTGTTTTCTAATTTCATCAACATGATTTCTCCATTTGATTTATCCGAGGTTTCGATTCTGCGTTCATTCCACTTGCTATACTTGATCCTTCTGAATGTTACATGTCTTACCTCAGTGAAGGTATGTAATATTTCCTTTTTAACTCTTAAAAACTCGACAGTCAAAAAATTATGAAAGTTGTACCTTTTTTTTTACTGACCTTTTGTGAAGTCATTCTTGAGTTTCGTTTTCAGAAATTTAAATTTGTCTTTTACAACTTTTTGTTTCTATTTTGTTTTCACTTTTGCCAGTATTTTCATTTTCGAATTTATGATGACAAATTTATGTTGCGTAAGACATTTTCCATGTTTCACAAGCGATTTCAGCGTTTGCCCTTCAGAGAAAAGGAAAAGTTTATTAGGTTTAGTTAATGGGTGACAGTTTTTTTTTCATCTGTTAATTTTTGTATGTTTTTCAAATATTTTCAAAGTTCGGCCCCATTTTGCATGCTCTCAAAAACTGTAACAATTAAATTTCGTTCGAAAACACCTGAGTAGTATTCGACTTGCAATATCAAAATAATTATGGGCCTTAGACTCGTATATTGGGAGGAATTTCGTTTCAAAAATGTACATTTAATCACAATTCACTCTAGAAATTTTTATCCTCCTGCTCGAATGAAATATCCCTCCAGTTTATTAGAATTTTACCCCCCGACTCTGATATTCTTTGCTTTTTGCGCTCGGGCTCGAACCCTCAATGGGTGACGAGGGCCTGGGCTCTAACATTGTGTTTTCTCTCTTTTTACCGGAACCTTTCTCCCCACTCTCTTAAATGATGTGTGTCAACCTGATGACCTCGCAATCGTTGGTAACTCTGATGGCGACCTGATTATCCAGGGAGGAGTACAGAACAACGTTGTACCGCCTGAACTGGTCGTTGGATTTGATTGCCGCCTTCCTCCGTCGACGGATTTGGATGAGTTCGAAAGATTCATCAATGTGAGTGTATCTGCCACTGTAATAGCACTCTGATTGTTATGGGTTATACTTTAATTAGTGCTTCATTAACACATTCAGCGAAGCTCTGCCGAATTGGAGCCACCCTCTGGTTCCACCAATTATCGATTTTGTTTTTATCCTCAGGGGAGCTGGAGTGTATCTTTAGTGTAAACGTATCCTCAGTTTAAATGTTTAGGAAGTTTTACTTTATTAAAATGTGGTTGAAAATCGAATCATCGAATCTTTTCCTAACTGGTTTTGGCTACCCAAAAAATTTCAAATGTCGACGTGTAAAATATTTATCCTACGATTCACCTGAAAGTTTTGATATTTCAATTTCTCTCATTTCTATTGTTCAGGATACTTGCAAAGCGGCCGGCAAGGGCGTCTATCCAGAATACCAGCAGAAACAGGTTGCATCTGATATCACCAAGTTGGACAATAGCAACCCTTGGTGGGTTACCTTCAAGGAGGTTACAGATAGCTTGTGAGTAATGAATCTGCACTATGAGCCAGTCGAATATAGTTTCCATTTGAAATTGTTGACCCATGAAAAGATAAATTACCCTTCTAGGGCACGGCTTTACGCTGCCCTGAAGTTGCTTGAGTTGCCGAAAACGCTTACTATTTGAGTCAGAGAGCCTCCTTCTCCAGCAACGCTTTTTTTAACAGTTGTTTTCCGTTTTTCCAGAGGGATGAAAATGAAACACCAAATCTTTCCCGGCGGAACTGATAGCCGATTTGTGCGAATGGTGAGTTCAGTGCTTACTTAATGACAATAATTATATTGTGTAATCTAATAACCAAGAGATCGCTTACAGTTATCTTGTTCAACGGCCTTCCTCATTAAGAGTAAAGTATAATACCCTATGTACGATAACAAGAGAGACAATACAGTTTTTCAAAGGTTTTGGCCAAAAAGTACAAACTGATCGAATCTGACAAACGTGAAAATCCTATTTTATATCTCTTGTTCAACAAAACTCTTGGATTGCCCGAGAAAAACCAAAAAACTTACAGAAGTGGATGATAATTAGTGCGGCAAAATCGATGGGGAATAAATTGGAGAAACAGGTATAAAATTGGGGGAAGATTGAAGATTGTTTATTGTAGCTGAGCAATTAGACCATTCTAACCAGAACTTTCAAGACCGCACACTGACCCTAGCGTCTAGCCGCAACAAGATAGGAGAAGGGCGCTTGATAGTATCAAGGTATTGAAATAGTATCAGATATTCCTCTGTTTGATTTCCATCTGGTTCCCTAATTTTTGATCTTCTTTTGGTTGTCATATGCTATTAATGTCTTGTTGGTTATTTATACGAGATTTACTCAGTAAGATTCTGATTTATGGGTCCAGTTTGAGATGTACTTGATTTTTTTAAATCAGTTTTTTATTATTTTGGCAATATTTGAAGGATTAAACATTTCGAGTCAATTTTTATAGTTCATTGCAGAAAGAAGACTGTTTCAAATACCATAGCGTTGTCCCAGGCCAGCCAAGGCGCACCATAGCAGCTAGTTTAATAATGAACCAAAAAGGAATGGCGATCTGGTTCGCTGATCGTGTCGCAGTCCGTTTGCATGTAAAACAAGCTTAACAATTCCAGTAACATTTCGAAGAATGACATCTCATTTATATTACCAGATGGGTATACCTGCGTTTGGCTTTTCTCCTATGAACAAGACACCGGTTCTATTGCACGATCACGATGAGTTCCTGTCCGAGTCGACATTCTTAACCGGGCTTGACATCTATGTCAAACTGATTCCAGCCCTTGCCAACTCCTGACATCAGGTAAATTTTTTCAATCTTCAATTTGTAATAGTGCACTATCGATAAGTGTACTCATAAAAACGATGTGAGTCCCATTTTTTGTCAAAATAAAACATCGACCATTCCTGATAGACTAAGTAGCTCTCAATCCATTAGTAAGGTCAGAATTCGCCCCAAATGAACTCACTCTTCGCAATTCACAGTTGAAATACCACAATGCTTGCAAAATTGTGTAAGCTTCATGATTTTGGCCGATAATCCATATTTCCCTCTTCCAAGGTCAAGTTTCCCTGGAATTTTATAATTTTCTCACATCATTTCGAATTTTTTTTAAGAGTGTAGCGGCAAATTTCTGAATTTTTTTCCCAGTATTATCACCTGAGCTATTGTTTTTCCTCTAATATAACCAGAATCTTGTATAAGTCGGCTTCATTTCTAGTTCAATCCCTCGTAAGGCCTTAATACGTTCACAAAAAAATTATTAATAAAATTATGGGTATGCTTGGCAATGAGGTGACATGAAAATAATTTTATTTAGATGAAAAGCAAATTGGCTCACTCATCTTAAGAAAAAGCAGCCAAGTTTTAAAACTGTAAAAAAAGACTGACGTGGCTCAGTGGGTTCATTATTGATATACTAAGTGTCAACTAAGTGTTCCTGATTATTTCAGGGGCTGAAGCGAATGGCTTCGATGACTACACTTCCTCCGATAAAGCGGCACAGCTAAGCGGCTGCTATTGAAGACATCCCATCAAATCTACTCCTCAATACCGTCTACACTCAATGAACATCAAAACGTATATATTAATATCTTAGCCCACATTGATATCCAAACATGCCAAACCCATAAGCGATGTTCGGTCGTAAATCAAAATTTTCCAAAACAACTACAGTATTAACTTGAGACCGAATCGTTCATTTTGGAATTGAGCCGTGCAATACCGTTTTCTAGAAAAGTTTCAATGTTGTCGGAACATTGAAATCTACTGCAATTTCTGTTAACCTTTAAATTATTCCAGTTTTGGGTTTTTGCTTTGAAATCATCACATTCAAAATTGTGTCGGTTGCTCCAAATTGTGTTAAAGAGTCAGTTTTCATAGCTCAAAATAACTTCTATCTATTCAAGTCCTTCTAAGATTGACCCTGAATATTTCTGCATGTTCATAATTTGAAATAATTAAAAATTTGTCTTTCCGACAGCTGTCAAAATTTGGCAATTCAGCGCTTGAACATGATGACTTACTGATTTTTTTTCCGTCAAGAGAAAATTCACATTTTTTTAAACAAAGCCCAATTTTTATTGGATATAATCTACATGCTGAAATCTGTTGAGGTTTTTCAGAGTTTGGGGATTTTTTCCAATTTCAGGGATTTTTCTATTCAATTTAGGGGAATTTTCAGAAAGGCACTTGGCAACACTGGCTATATTTTCTATTAGCAATCCTAATGGCCTCATCATACCTTATAAATATCTTATTAGTTTCAATTACCTTCTGCACGTAATGACCGCACGTGTGTTCCCCGTTTACTTTACAATTCAACCCGCAAGCCAATTAAACTCAGTATTATAAGAGTGTGGCACAATGTAGTTTAGTATTGGCGTAGAAGAAAACATTTTACGACCGTTGAAGTAAAAAAATGGGGTAAAAAAAGCAAATCATTGTATAGACTTTTCTAGACGGACGCCTTATTTTTCCAATATTTCTCGAGTATTATAACCTGTAAATGCCTAGTAATGCCTACTTTTTCTAAACGGCGTCAAATCAGTCTTGCCGGATTATTTGGTTTTGTATTCTCGCTGTCACAATAGGTAATTTTGTTCACTTGTTGCGCCCCTTTGAGTCCGGTTTAGAATAGACTAATCAAAATCACAGTAGTTAATAATGATCATATGTTGGATGATGTAGTCAGCAGAATACTATGCACTTCTAAATAACTTTGGTCCATTTACGTTCTCGCGAGTGTGAACGCGGGTGAAAATTTGAACGACTCGCTCAAGCGTCGTTTTTCGATCGACCACGGCTCACATTATTGTATAGCGAGGTTGTGATTTGTCGCATATCTATTTGATTCGACGTGGTGATAAGGTTGAATGTAGGCAGCGACGTTATCTCATTTTGAACTTCTATACTTCGAGCGCTTTCGCCATTACAGGCCCTATTTAAAAAACAAATTATGAAGAAGGTATTCACTGTATATATTATTTATGTGGGGGGCTGTGAGGTGGAGAAAAACCAGGCACTCATTCTCTATTCTTTATTAGCTGGCCGAGTACTTTCGCCCATTCGGGCCTCCTCAGGGCGACGTGGAGCCATAGGGTCCACGTATTATTATTATTTGTTATTTATTTACTTATATTATTTATTGTTTCCTATTGGCTAGTGTGATCAGGCTGTGCTGTCTCTGTAAAACTATCTGTAATATCGAATAGTTGACAGATGTTTCCTGAGGAGGCCTCGAATGGCGAAAGCGCTTGAAGTATAGAAGTTAAAAATGGGATAACGTCGCTGCTTGCATCTCAACCTCATCGCCCACGTCGATTTATCAAATAGGTCGAGTCTGATCAAAAGTTTGGAAAATGTAGATGAAGTTGTTGGGTTTTTGCTCTCAGAATTTGGAACCGTCAGTCATTTTGAATTCTCTCGCATGATGGTCGTTGAATTTTTTCAGATCTCTTTTTTTATATTTCGATAAAAAAGTATATTCCCGTTCCTTTTACTGATGTTTTCCTGAAGTTCGCACAAGGGATAAGACGGTTTATCGGAAGGGATTTCGTGCAATATCGGAGTTAGAGAAATCGCTAGGTTATGCGTTGTGATTACATCTGTATTTAAAAAAAAAAAAAAAAATGTTATTATTGATTCAAAGTTTATTCGCTTCGTTAAGTCGAGATTTGTATTTTGCGCGGGAATCGAATGGTATTGGTTTTGGTCAGATATGAAAAGAGGAAGTGAACGGAAAAAACTGTATTATAATTGTGTATTTTCTGTACACGGTTGATGAATATATTGAATAAATTTTATATTGTAATAATCAAAAGGGTTTTCTTTATTCCTTCCAAATCGCAGCGGGAGTCTTTTAGTAGCTGCCTTAATTTAATTTTTTTTACTAATAAACCTTAATTTTTTTTTATACTAAATCGCTGAGATTAAGGAATCCTATTTCACCAGAATAGGAGACATAAGATATTGTTACGAATTCCACTGGTTTTGAATAAGTTATGTAAAGATTCGAGCTAGTAGAAAACATGACAACTGCCATGTTCACAATAAATCAAAATAAATGCCGAAATCATTATGATAATATAACTAATTTAAAATCAGTTTCTTTGTCTATACTTGCCTGAATTTAACTGACTCGCTCTTCTGATGGGTTTTCACGCCCTAGAATTGTCGTTTTCAGCCGTGGCCGTCTCAACTTATGACTTGTGAACACTTGCGACCATAAAGACTCGAGTTCTTAATAAATAACGTCTACTCGCCCTATTTAGCCCACAAAAGGTTCTCGTGGTTTTAAAATATCTCTATAAAAATATCGAACTCGTTTCCTTGGCTCTAGAAGCCCAAGGAGAAAAATTAGTTTTTCCCCTTGCATCGCAATTAGCGAAACCCTAACCAATTTTTGCACACTGTGAGCTAAGGCCTTCGCCTTCGAATATCGTTAGCTTCACTCAATTACCTTGTTTCGAAAATGCAAAACTTTCCTCCTAACTGAACGACCTAGAAACTTGGCCTTAGCATAATTAACGTGAAATTATCTGGGCTACATTATTAAACTAATGCGCAACAATTAATGATAGAACGGCTCGGTGTAACGGAAATCAGCTCTACCTACAATTATTGATGGCCAGCGTCGATCGAAATTTGGCTAGCACACGTCTGGTAAGAATTCCTTCACGATTTTCGAATATTTTTTTTCTCCAAAATCGAATGCGTTCTTTCGAATAAACGACCGAATTCAAAAACAAACATTTCCCTGGTTTATTAATAAGGCTATAATTGCGGAGTTCTGTCCCATAATTAATTTTGTAAATTACCGCACGAAAAATTTTTCGTTGGATAAATACTGTCTGATAATTTTAAAGATTTCTTGGTTCGTAATGACAGTTGCTGATATTTGTCAAACGGGTATTTGTGTGTTTCAAGGCATGTAGAATCTAATTAGAAAACGCGAGAAATGAGTGATCTACTATTCCTTCGCGTCAATAATGATTTGAGATTTTATTTGTGGTAGTAATTATTCCGAACATTTGTGAACGTTTCCACCGAAAAACAGATTGGTAACTATAGGGGAAAACTCTGTAGAAACTATTTTAATTTTAATCATTTTTATTTTCAATATTCAACACAAAAGCTTCAATAACTCGAGAACCAATAAGTCTATCGACCCCGATATGGTTTCATTCGATTCAGCCTCCAAAAATTTATAGAAATACCAAACACACTTTTTTCTGAAAAACCTTGGAATATAGGAAATTTCTCCCCCTCAAAACCCCCCAAAAATACCCATAAAATTGAGGTCGCGATTTGGCTAAATAATTGAGCTGTTGTTCGGCCAGAATTGATTTTTTGTGAACATTTCAAAAATGTAGCTTTTATAGTTTCGTCAGAAAATTGTTGAGAGCGAACGGAAAGAATTTTTTATTTTTATTGGATATTTGGATTTTACATGCCTTGAAATGCAAAACATTAAATTTTGAGGGGGTTCGACAGTTTTTATTATTTTTGAGCTTTTTCCAGTGGTTCATTATATAATGAACCAAAAATTCGGTCCGTCCGCCGTCAACACTTCTGACGAAACTATAAAAGATAAATTTCGCTTTCACAACGGCCCAATTCGTGAACCAAATTGCTAGCTCGGTTTTAGGGCATTTTCGGGAGGTTTTGAGGGGGAGAAAATTCTTATTTTCGAATGTTTTTCGGACAAAGGTGTGTTTGGTATTAATTTCTATAGATTTATGGACGCTGAATCGAATGAGACCAATGCGGAGTCGATATCTTTATTGGCTCTCGAGTTATAGCAGCTTTTGTGTTGAATTTGGGATTTTCAGAAATTTCCCCTGAAGACTCGAGAATTCTTTTTGCCAAGGCAAAGTGCTCGCAAATACTATTTTTCCGCTCCAATTTCAAATTTTTCGTTCTGTTCGCAGTTATGGAAACGCCGTGGTTCGAATTTGCCACTGTCGCAGCGTCTGTCATTTTCACGCTCGCCGTAGGACTGTACTTCAGTCGAGATGGGAAACGTTCCATTCAAGAGTACATGCTCGGGAATAAACAAATGAGCTGTCTGCCCATCACCCTTTCGATAGTAGCGACGTAAGAATTACCACGTAAAAAATGCGCTATTTCTTAACGAATGCTCGCAATTTTTTTTTTTCGAACGATTATCGTTTTCAGGTTTTTGACCGGCAACGCGTTAATGTCATCAGCTCAGGAAACCTATTTGTACGGAACGCAGCCGATCTTAGCTGCTCCTATGTATGTTGGTGTCGGATTATACGCCTTCATGTATTTGCCAGTTCTTCGAAACATCGAATCGGCTTCGATTTTCGAGGTGATGAATAATCAGGACCAGGACACCACAGACTATTGCACGAGCGTCCGTTTTATTCATTTAGTTCCATATTTGCTGGCCCTTAGAAGGGCATTGGGTGTCTTGAATGGGGAAGACGCCTATTTTTACAATTAAATTACTAAAAATTAAAAATTGCTTTTTTTTTTTTTTTTTTTTTTTTTTTTTTTTGTGAAAATTACGTTTTCCGGATATCTCCGAATCTGGAGCCGTAACTATCGGATGGATCCAATTTGAAAAATTATGGGACCTACTAGCTACCCCAAAAACTCACCGCAGTGTTTTGGCCAAACTAAACCTACCAACATTCAAGTTTCCCGAGATTTGTAACTTGCACAGTGGATAAATTTAACAAAAAGTCCTCAATTTTAAATGTTTGAATATACCAAAAGATAGGTAATTTAACTGTCCACATTTCCCCATGTAATGCACCTATCCATTTTTCAACAGTTTCTGCGTTATTCAACAATATTGCTGGAATATACACGAAAACGTCACATTTTTCAACTTTAAACCTTCTTTCCGTCAGTTCAGTGCAAAAGAAACAAAGAATGAAGCATATATTATTGATATACACATCATCAACTATCATTATGTTGAATTTGAGCAAAATCGATTGCAAAAAAAATTTCACTAAAACTCCAAGGGGGACCCCTGCGATTTTTCCGCAACGATCAGTTAACGATTTTTTACTCGGCTTTCAATACAGATAAAAATCTGAAATTTTCAGGAAAGTTGTATCTGGCCAAGATGTATTTTTGTGATTTTTTTCAATTCTCGGAAAAATCTGCAACGTGTTCAAAAAAATCGGTTTATGAACTCTCGAAAATCGACCTTTAACCGAGCTTTTCGGGGTCAAAACTCTTGCGAATCTATTGTTTTATTATGCAGGCGTCTTCATTTGAACGCCTTACACACACACATAGCAAAAAATTTGGCGAAAAAAATTTAAACAGCGCCAGAGAAATTATTTACCGTAAATCGAGTTTTTCAACGGCCGAAATCTTGAGCTCCGCTGGGTGAAAAATTAAACTGCTGTTTTCAAGTGTTTTTGAAAGCTATTCTTATAGAAAATTAAACGCTGAATCCGAATTTGACGTCAGAACGACGATTTTCGTTCCTAATGGTCTGAATTCTGCTATTTGGTGTCAGCCGAAGAGGGAATGACCAATTTTTCATGAAAATTGTGAGTTTCCGCGGAGAAAATCGCTAAGGAAAATCAGCGGTTTGAATAAACCCGGAGATGTAACGCCAACCGATTGAAGTGACTCCCTAGAGCGCTCTGCAGTCGGCTGAAAGATACACTGAAAGACAGACAGTAACAACAAGACGGTCTTTAAGACTGGAAGACGACGCTAACTTCACTGCTACTTGTTAGGTTCTTTAATCGTCGAGTTAGTACCGCCCTAAATGCCTCGTAAAGCAAATAAACTGCTGAGGGGGGATTGGTAATCTCACCGCAACCTCAAATCATTGCTCCCAATGTTAGTTTATTCTCCGAAGATACAAGCGCTAGTGTCGATATTCACGTTCAACGGACAAGTTATGACGTAGTAACTATTCATTTTTCGTTCAAAATCATCGGTTTTCATTGGCGATTTTCTCCGCGGGAACTCAAAATTTTCATGAAAAATTGGTCATTCCGTCTTTAGCTGACACTAAATAACAGAATTCAGGCCATTAGGAACGAAAATAAAAATTATATACCATTATATACCATGTGTCCAATTATTCAATTGAATTGGTCGGTGCTTGTTTTCTAGTCGGCAATTCACATAATGAATGTTAGTCATATAATGATATAGTACAATAAATACAATGAACATACTACACGATAAAATTGTATACAATAGGTACATAAT
The DNA here is from genome assembly GCA_037159825.1 of Tupiocoris notatus. Taxonomy (NCBI): domain Eukaryota; kingdom Metazoa; phylum Arthropoda; class Insecta; order Hemiptera; family Miridae; genus Tupiocoris; species Tupiocoris notatus. The sequence goes on along the minus strand of JASJUZ010000568.1, from coordinate 484,405 downwards.
AAATTCACAAAAAAATACATGCAACCATAATAAAATACACCGTAAATCATTATTAATTAATCTATATTCGTACAAATGATGATAGCATTCACATATTCGTATAATTATTAATACAAATTTTCATAATGATCGCAGTTCTTCGACCGGCGGTTCAACAGCGGCGTCCGGAAATACGCCTCCATCGTCTACGTGCTAGAAGTGGTAAACATTTGAATTATTTCCAATCGATTAGGTAGAATAATTGGGGAAACAATCGCAGACTTGTTGTAATAATAATATTAAATAATATATAATGATTTTCTATTTTATATACATAATATATCATTTAAAATAATAATAAATATTATTATTAATTTGTTGCCAGATACACCACACGGCAATGTCACAATATATACCGGCATTGGCTTTGTCCCAAGGTAAGATGTGGAAAATTATGATTTTCTGAAAACTAATAACATAGCGTAACTTATTTATTCATTGGTTTATTATAAGAATAAATCATTGAAATTGCCCGAGAAACAAATTTCTCAACACCCTCTAAATTAGGCGTTTTATGTTTCAAGGCATGTTGAGTCCGAACATCCGATTGAAAAAATTCTGTCCTTTCGCTGTCAACACTTTTCTGACGAAACTATGAATGTTAAATACTTGAAATGTTCACCAAAAATTAATCCCAGTCAGACAACGGCTCAATTCTTTAACCAAATCGCTACATCAATTTTAAGGTTATTTTTGGGGGTTTTGAGGGAGAGAGAAATAGTTTTTTCCATTGTTAAAAAGGCGTATTTGGTATCAAGTTGAAGTCAAATCACAATTATTTATTATCTCACATGTCTCCTGCATGTGCTCCACAGCAACTGGATACCCGGCGTTTACCATTGCCTGCATCCTCTCCGTCATATGCCTCCTCTATACTGCTACGGTGAGAATCCTTTTTTTTCTGCACATTTATCTCAGCTTTTTGTTCGTACTTGATGCGAAGCATACTTTGAAAATTGAAACAAATTTGTTTAGCCAGTTTTGTTGGCCTGTCATCAGCCCGCTCTGGAACCGTTGGCTCCTAATTACGAGGGATATCCAGAAAGTAAGGTTACAAGTCCCTTAAGGGCACAGGGAATTTTTTTCGTTATGAGTGGCATATCTGCTTGCAGAGGGGTTCGTAACGGTCAAAATAAGCCCAACCCCGTGTCAGTTAGTTGAGAAATGGCGTCGCAGGAGCAGTTTCCTTCAACCTCTGAAGGTGCTGTTCCCTCTACCGAGGTACCACCGATGCCAGATTTGGTCGGTCATCAAGTTCCTGACTAATCGTCATGAATCTGCTTCCGAAATCCATCGTCAGCTTGTGGGCACTTACGGACCTAGGGTCAACATGTTTTCAAGTGGGTCACACCCATTCTCCATGTGCAAAAAGTTTAAAGTCCAGTTCTCAGAGCGGAAAATCATGGCATCGGTGTTTTGGGACTGAAAAGGGTTGTTGTTGGTAGATTTTATGGCCAGAGGGACAACCATCAATGCTGACGCATATTGCGAAACCCTTTAAAAATTGAAGAACAGCATAAAAAACAGGAGGATGGTGATGCTGACTTGTGGTGTGTCTCTCCTTCACGACAACGCCTGACCCCGCATCACTCGTGTGACCCAAGCCCTGCTTGCATCCTTTGGATGGGATATTGTGACCCGCCCATCATATTCTCCGGACCTTGCACCCTCAGATTTTCATCTTTTCACTAAACTGAAAGAGTTCTTGGTTAGAAAAGATTTTCTAACGACGAGGAGGTGGTGGAGACTGTCAAAAATTGGCTTTCAAAGGTGGAGCAAAGCGTATACGACGAGGGTATACAAAAGCTGGTGCCGAGGCTGAAAAAATGTATTGACCGGGATGGCGATTATGTAAAAAAATAAACATATATTTTGGAACATATATATGCACAACAATGCATGCGCCGCATATGCTCTTTTCAATTTTTGGCAGTAGTTTTAACAGTATTTTCTGGATATCCCTCGTATTTGAAATGAACACGGAATAGTCAGGCCTGTAATCGCAGGTTCTTTTATCATGGAGAACCAACATGGAAGAAACTGAAATGCTAAGACTGACTAGGGGCCAAGACATTATGGGCTCCACTGGCGCTGTTAGAGCACCAAAGGTCTTGGGCAACGAGCACATATTTAACCCCAGGATGGTCAAGACTTCGGATGAGTGGGCTGTTTAGATTTGTGGCGTGATTGAAGGAAAAAAGCTATAATTGGAAACGAGAGATGGAGTCGCAATATTTGATAATCGTACTTCTGCTAACACGCTCACAATTTTTGAAGTGATCGCACATAGTGGCAGCAGCGGATTGCGATCGTCGCCATAAGACAATTGCAATTCATACTGCATAAACCAAAGCAATGGTCTATTTTGAGCTCAGTTTTCAATGTCGAGTAAAACTTCCTGTTCTTTTGTTCATAATTACCTTTTTTTTGACAGGGTGGTTTGAAAGCAGTAGCGTGGGCTGACAGCTGTCAAGCAATCATTTTTGCAGTTTGCACTTTCATCTTGCTGCTCGTCGGCCTTGTTTTTACTGGAGGACCGAGTGAAATTTGGCGCAAGACCAAAGAAGGATATCGCTTGGAGCTTTTAAAGTAAGACACTAACAGCCGCAATATGAAGGTTTAATGGATCATCTGTGCATATCTGTAAACCCTCTTTGAATTTCGGCGAATTTATTGCTTTCGTATTTGGCTCGTTCCATTGACCTGAAAACACATGCAAAATCTGTTTCACGCAACAGAGAATCTAATTCTATTAAAAAAAAAAAAAAAATGTATGCAACAGTTAGTTCCTGTGGGCTTGCATTGGTCTGTCCGATAAGAAGCTTCAAGTTTCATTGTGCATAACTGCCATAATTTTTGTTTTAAAAATTTGATTTTTAGCAAATAAATCCTTTCCGGCAAAAGTAATTACGAATTTGTTGGCCAGAATGATCGGAGGAGAGGGTGGTGTTGATATTTGACCTTCAAAATGAAGGATAAGGTGGGGAAGGACAGTGCATGGATTTTTGGAAGTACGACATTTGATCGAGCGTTGCGGGATATCTGGCAAATGGCACTGGAACACGTCAGTGCCAGTATTTGTTGGTCAGATACATCGACGCTGAACATTAGTACCTGCCACTGTTAATTTAATATCAGCCGTGTTAGCTTTCATTATCCCTAATAAGCTGTGCCGCTCGCAATCTTTTCAGCTTCGATCCGTCGCCATATTTAAGACACTCAGTCCTCACTTTTGCTTTGGGTAGTGCGATCCTGGGCATTAATTTCCCTCTGTCGCCTTCGTTTTGCCAGAGAATCGCCTCACTGCCCACTAAAACTCAAGCAAAGAGGTAATCAAGCTCTCTAATATCCTTTCCATCCTATTTGTTGGCCGATTTCTCATGCAGATTCGAATTTCAGGTCAAAATAATGATATATTTTTCTAAATTTTCAGAGCAATAATCTGGTCGGTCTTATTCTCTGCCGTTTTCATCTTCTTGGCATACGCCATCGGCATCATCGTTTACACATATTTGGCCGGCTGCGATCCTCTATTGGCTGGACAGGTATGCACTAATATTCAACAGATTTCAATCAAAGGTGATGGTCGGTAATCTTCAAAGGAGTGGCCTGCTAGGTCCGCAGATTAATTTATGAAGTGGTATTAGTGTGCACTCACTTTCCATCAACAGATTCGCAGCCACTCGCAAATTTTACCGTACTTTGTCAGTCGAATATCCAAAATCGTCCCCGGCATCTTTGGGGTTTTCCTGGCATCTGTGATCGCTGCAGGTTTAAGGTAAACATTGCGACATCACTTCAATAATATCATATTTTATGCTGGATCACTTATAAGCTAGATGGAAGAAAGGCGACTCTTTCTCCGAACTATTATTTGCTGGCTGTTAGCTCTTGATATCATTTGAGCCACAGGCGCCATAGTAGCCACCTGATTGCAGCAACAGATGTGCCATTTCAAGGTCATCATTTGACACATACAGCCGAAGCATTGAGCAAGCTTCATACAACAAGCAACGACCCAACAAAACTGCACCATAAAGGGAAAACCTTGGATCATGCAATGCCCATCGGGCGTCATCAGGGCTAAGAGGAGAAATAGCCAGCAAATAAGAGTTCAGAATTATTTACATGCCCACTCACCTCAGCCAAGCAGATTAGAAATTTTTTTCACAGCACGACAACTAGTTGTTGGAATACTGTCGCATGCACCATATACGAGGACTTCTTCCGCCCAAAAATGATTAACGCTGCTAAAGAGACAACTTTTCGAATTCTAATGGCCACTGTCGTCATTGTCAGCATCGTCAGCACTTCGGCAATTTTGCTATTGGAAAATCTGGGCAGCTTGCTTGAGGTAAGCCACTCTACATTAAGTTTTGATGTAATTAAGAGCTTACAAATCCAAGTTGATCAATTATAGAATGTAGTTATTATAAAAGCATCTTCTGACATCCCGGTAGAAAGTAGCCCAAGCCATAACCAACACTAACCAGCCCTAACCAACGCCAACCAGCCCTAACCAACACTAACCAGCCCTAACCAATGCAAAACCAAGATAGTTAGTGTAAACTTGAACACTTCTTTACATTTTGTCTTAAACAACACACTTGTAAGCTGTATGGCTCATTGTGCAAGAAAAGCCCTACTGGCAACCGAGGTAGGATGCAAAAATACCAAGCCAGTTAGCTCTAATCCATAAATTTCCCTTATCCAATGTTTATAGGTTCGTCTTAAGTGGTCCCTATTTCAGCTATAAATAATTGTCGAGAGTATTTTGGTGTCTTGTAAAAATGTACACTCTTCTTTAAGGCGACACTGACACTCAAAGCGATGACGACAACAACAAACTTCGTCCTGTATAACAGTGGAATGTTCCTTCCTTGGGTTACGTCAAAAGTAAGCTATCTATTTGTTTCTAATACTCAGCAGTCTAGAGAGGGTTATAAAATTTCTTCTTCATAGGACTTAGGTATTAGGAAAATATCCTGGAAACAATGTATGTAATGCTATATCTCTCTTCCGTCTTTGATGAAGAACGATTTTTTCTCGTTCCTACAATTTTATTGAAAACAAGCTAAACATTTTCTTGTTGCTCGCAGGGAGTGATAGCAGGTAGCCTCTCATCGAACGCCATCACTGCTTACATCATTATTGGCGTTCAGCGAATGAAAAAGCAAAAGCTCGTCGTTCAGTTGCCGAAAATCTTAACCACATTCGCTTGCCATTCTTTCAACGACACTGCCCTTCAAAGCGTCAAGTGAGCACAATAATTGATACATTCTTGCTAAGCGCACAAATTGAGGTAGCAGAGCGTGTAATTTTGTATTCTTAAATCGGCTGTAATGTCTCCCCTCAAACGATTCTTTTGAGATTGGTGTCTTCCACAGTGATATTGGAATTGATAGCATATAGAAAAAGTTGCTCGGCTTCTGTCCTTGCGATTACCACTACGCTGGAGCTCCAGCAAACGAAAACCCAGCACATTTAACTGCTGTGAAAAAGAAACTGGTAATGTACTGACTTCATTGACGACTCTAACTCAAGGGCTTTGTGATGTTCCAGCGGAACGCTTCAAATCGGCTCTACTGGATACGGTACGGTGAAAATTGCCGATCCTGAAGTTCTTCCTATGTTCAAGCTCAGCATGATGTTATATATGGTGCCAGGTAATGAACGCATGAACATCAAAATGGTTTTAAAGTAAGGAATGTATTTGTAAGGTACCATGATGTGTTTCCAATGGTTCAGAGAGAGAACTCACAAATACCTCCCGTTTTACGCAAAATTGGGCGACTTCCCGTCACCTCTCAGCTCCCCGCAGTGTTGCCAGGTCCCAACTGTTGGTTTGGGGAACCCTCGACAAGAAAAAGGGGAAAATGGGTATTTTTCAAACGAAAAAGGGAGCTTTGGGTGATTTTTAGCCCAAGTGGAGCGTGATTCTGGGGACGTCAAAATAGATTCTGCTCATCAATATTGCGAGTGAGGGGAAATATTGTGCAAAGAAGACTGTTCAATATTACGCGTTGCTTTGAAGAATTTCAAGGAATGATGAAAGTTTTGTACATCATTCGATACTTGGAGCGAAAAGGAGGAGCCTGACAAATCGTTGTGTAATATTTCTTCAGCCTTTTCTGTAAACAATTTTTAACAGCTACATCGGTTTTTTTTGGACAAATCATAACTATTTTTCATGATGCAGTAATTAAAAAATATTTTAAAAACTTTAAAGAAGTGATAAATATTTAATAATAAATAAATGGGTGGTTTGAATAGTGTCATAATAAAATAGCAATGTGAATAATAATAATTAATGATCTGCATGGATCACAAAGTACACTATGTTCGTGTCGGCAAACTGTGTTATTGCAAAAACTAACCAGGAGACTCAAAAACCGAAGTTGCAAGAAATAGGTGCAATAGATGCTAGAAAACTATTGAAAAATCCCTGCTTTTTTAAAGATTTAGTTGAAGAAAAGAGCTTATTTTTCGAACTTTTACTTTCTATAGAAAAGAAGTAGAAAAAAAGGGGAGCCAAAGAGTGAATGAGGGAGAATTTAGGGAAAAGAGTAATTTTCTCCATGTTTTTGTGAGAGTTTTCCCCCAAAAAGCGAGACCTGGCTACACCGGCTTCCCATTCTCGATGCAGCTGGTCCGAGCCAAGGTGATTAGATTAGATTTATACACCTTGGGTTCGAGCCGCCCTTCTCTTTGTTAAGTGACGGTCTACAAACGTTCTAATCCTCGAAAGGCGGGTGGCAAACAGAAAAGGATTAGCATCACCATTACCAGGAAGATATGAGGGATATTCCCGTTCCTTGTGGTAAACTCACTAAAAGGTGTAGTAGTGGTCCAAGCACACTGCCTTGTGAGACGCCTGGCATGATTAGGGAACTGAACGCAGCCTATTGATACCTGACCCCAGAATTCTTTTGGATAGTAGAAACAGGATACAGAACTGATAGAATGCTATCATATTCAGCAGTCCAGGATGCCAAATTTTATCGATGGTGTTCAATTTATGAGGGGCGAATGGAAAAAAAATGCCTCTAATGCGGTGTATTATTATTCCAAGCTTCGCAAGATTCTGTCATTCGTTCTAATCAGCTGCCCACGAACTATTGCCTTCAACTAACGACAAAATTTGAAATCAAATCAATCCATCGGTGAAATAAAAGATAATGCTCAATCATCTCGAGGCACAAATTTAAATGCGCAACTCTTCCATGTTCAAACAGGTGCCATATTGGGATTGATCATCGCGTTTCTGGTTAGTTGGATCACTGGATTTCAAAACCTGAGCAAGCTGGACCGGAAAATGATCCTCCCTTTCATGCATTGGGCGCTACCACCTCAAAAATCAACCGGCGAAGAAAAAGAACGCCCTCTCGAATCACAATATGAACTAGTTCCGCAATCGGACGTGCCAACCATGCGTTTGAGTTTGGAAAAATAATTCTGCATAAGTACATAGCGATTACAGATAATGTATTAATTATCCATGCAGTCTTGTAAACGCAATACAGCTGAAAAATATTTTTCCTTAGGAGATCGCTATCGGTAAAACAATTAAATCAAAAGAGAGCGTAGCAGTAGAAATTCAATTGCTAATTTTCACTAACTCACTCGCACTGAGATTGTGGAATCCCATTGAACCAGGATAAAAGACAAAGAGATTGTCACGAATTCCACTGATTTTAAATGAGTTATTTTTAAGCGTTTACAAGTTTTTAAGCTATTTCGCAAGCTGTCATAACAGTAAATTGAAAGCAGAATCCGAACGACGGACATTTCACGACAACTATTAGTATTTCCCACTTTTAGTACTACACCGTTGTTATGCTTTTCAACTTGGAAAATTCTTTGCAAATACTTGAAGTACTGTTAAATTTCACATAATTAATGATTCCTATAGGAAATTAGACGTATAATTCGATTTCGAAGAGAAAAGTTTCAAATTCTCACAATTGATCAATTTTTTTCCATCGATTTTCACACTTTTGAAGTTCTAACTTAAGAAGTTTTTTTGCAAAATAACAATACCCGATTTTTCAAATTATAAAATATTTGTGTTTAATATTTGAAATTTTTAATATTTAAAATAATGTTTAATATTTAATTTTAAAAGTTTTTAGTTTAGTTTAATATTTAAAAATAATTTTCAAAACTTTTTTTGTTGAAATTTAAAAAAGGATTTGTCATGATGCCTTGTCTTGATCGTTTGTCGAGAGCAACCTCCAATTTTCAAAAAGAATTTATTCCTTTTAGTTGCCGAGAAAAAGTGAAAATACTTTGAGCGTCTTCCCTCTCACTCGCACACTAGTCGTCCACATTAGCCTTAAAGTAGGCCTAAGTCTGTCGTTTCTATCACTTTAATGAGGGCAATAATTATGAGATAATGTAATCCGCATTACGCGATAAAAAAATAATTTACTGTTTTTGGTAACTTGTGTTGTTTTTTCTGCCCCGATTTTCAGCGCAGTTTTGAAAGAATTATAATTATATATTCCACAATCGGACCCTCGGAGCTTTTTTCTCAACTTTTTACCGCATTTTTTTACATTAAAACACCTTATCGTAAATTAATCTGCTAGAAATTACCTAGAGCGAACATTCCGCACGCGCGACAACTAATAGCTGGTTTGTAGTTAGACTAAGGCCATGGAAATTGCGAATTGTTGTATGAGAAACGTTTAATAGTAACTGCATCGCCGTCAGTTACGCGATTGGATCAACACTTGAAGGTAAGGAGAGTTTCAATTTCCATGTAGGAGTCGTAAAATGGAAGTATCGTGATCTTCTGAAAAGTCGAATTAGAAACGGAGGTCCGTCTGACAGTGATTAAAAAAAAAAAAAAAAAATACATAAACAGACAAATATACATCCGTGAAAAATGAATGAAGCTCAGTAAAATTTCAGAGAATGTTTTCTCTCTATACGTGCAAAATTAGCCATTTCCGGATTTGGGATAACACACAGTACTTCCGAGGTATGACCGTTAAAAGTTTTTTTCAATGTTCTCCTGGCTAGTTTTTCAAAAACAGTTGTAGAGTAACGTTGCACTCTTTTTATGAGTTTCTTGATTTTATAATTCGTATTCCAGGTACTGACTCAAACATGGAAGCTGTGTGATCTATGCACACCACATGTTTTGCATAAATATTAACATCAATTTTTTTTACGTCATTGCGCAGGGATGGAAACCTTATGGTTTGAATTTGCTATGGTCGCAACGTCCATGTTAATCACGCTGAGCGTTGGACTGTACTTTAGCAGGAATGGAAAGCGATCTATTCAAGAATACATGCTCGGGAATAGGCAGATGACTATGCTGCCCATTGCGCTGTCCGTGGCTGCGACGTAGGCCCTCTTTCAATTATCTTAGCCTTATTTATCATTAAGCTGGATTCACATGGATGCAGGAAACGCGTATTGCGCAATGAAATTATTGGCCGATGGCAGTTGAATTAACAGAAGTCAGATTTTGGTTGGCTGTACACTAAAGAAAAATTGATATTTTACTCAGCAGACGACAGCGCAACAGTTTTGCGGAGTGAATTTCTGGAAATTTCTCTAAACCGAGTAGAAAAATCCTGCGAATTGAAGAAAAACTCCTCCAAAAATCCGTAAACTCTGCAGTCACAAAAAATATTCACCTGGTTTCTCTCCCCACAATCCACGGACATAAAAAATTGCGACGTCGAGAAAGGGAAAAAATATTCAGCTCACTGTAAATTTGATCTGATTTTGGGTTTTGTAAGGGATTTAAATTGGCTCCAGGCGAAGAGAGCAGCCTGAGTTGTAGTTGATGGGAGGGGGAATGTTGAATTCGAGAACTTTGATCATGAATTTCGGTTCAACCATCAGAGTAGGTCTAACAATTGACTAATTGAATTTGAGGTTTATTCAACTTGATTGGTCGCTTCATCATTTGTCCTGAATATCTTCCATGGAAGCTAAGGTGCTCTTCGACATCAAGTTTGATTAACCTCAAAGCAGAGTTTTTGATTGGTAGACCTACTAAGGGTTTGATTCATGATCAAAGTTCTCAATTTCAAGTTACAATATTCATTCAATTTTTTCTTTCTTGCAAAAAGCCGGTTTTAATTTATTATGAAGCCCAACATCTGGTCAAATTTATGTTCTCTCGGATATTTTTCGTGGCATAGCAGGGTTTGGGATATTTCTTCTTCAAATCAAGCGATCTTTCGACTTGGTTTAGGAGGATTTCTAGAAAGGACTTGGCAACACTGGAGGGGATTTACTAGGGAAAAGGTAGAAGAGGGGGTTCAAGCAAAATCAGGTGCACTGATGACAGTTATTTGCTGTTTTCTCAAAATCCCTGGCCACTGAACGCTGTTTTAGCTCAAAGACATCATCTGGTGATACCTACACGGATGAGAATTTATCCTCTAAGGGCGGACAGAATAATGAGTTCCTTGCAACTGAATTCATGATCATACAGCGGCATAAAGGACGGACAATTTTTAAAAAATCATAAAATCGGCAATTTTTATTGTAAAACAAATTTATTTACAGATTCGACTTTGTAATTGAATAGCATTTTCGAAAGTTAAGTGTGGAAAATCACGTCATTCAAGTGGTCCATTGTTGGTGATGCACTGCTGGAGGCGTTCTTGGAAGTTTGCAAAAACTTTCGTTCCGAGTTGACGGAAACAGCATTTCCATTAACGTCTTCAAAGAAATAAGGGCCGATGACGCAAGTTTGGGATACAGCGCACCAAACTGTCACTTTTGGGCTGTGCAGAGGTCTTTCGTGTAATTGTTGCGGATTTTCAGTCATCAACAGTCCACGGCTCTCTGGTTTCAAAAAAAAGTGCTAGGACCTCACGAATCGAGAGGCCCCCTCCTCTCATATGTCGGCGTAGTAGGGGAGGAGTACTAGCCATTTCAAAAGCGTCCGTCCTTTATGCCGCACCCTGTATTAGCTTATATTGTCTTGATGTCTGGGGTTTGTGAGGTGGAGAAAAACCAGGCGACTCATTCTCCAATTCTTTATTAGCTGGCCGAGCACTTTCGCCCATTCGGGCATCCTCAGGGGCCAATAGGGTCCACAGCCCATATTTCCACAGTCCACATCCATATGTCCACAGTCCCCTATATTTTCTTGTTCAGCAGAAAAAAAAGCTCTGTGTTAAAGGCATTAACCCACCACACAGGTATCTGACAGGGAACTCGCTCATGTCTCCTGTACAAGAGGCCTACTTGTATGGAACTCAGCCGCTGATATCGGTTTTCTTCCACTCCCTCGGTGCAATTATGGTCCATTTGTACCTACCAGTCATCCGGAGTATCGAATCGGCGTCAATTTTCGAGGTGCCGACTACTGCAGTTTATTCTCTCCTGGGTCAATTCTATTCATATTGAATAATTAGGTACAACTTACATTTGATGATTTCAGTTTTTCGACCGCAGGTTCAACAGCAATGTCCGCAAGTACGCGTCGGTAATTTACGTGCTTGAAGTGGTAAGATTGTTTTTCATCGAGAAGATGGAAAATTTACATTGTATACCTCCAATAACTGACAAGCTCTCTTCATGAGCCCAGTTAGATGATTAGCTTTGTTCAACTTTCAGATACACCATACCGCAATGTCGCAATATATACCGGCTTTAGCTCTCTCCCAAGGTAAGACACGCAGGTTTGAAATTAGCAAGTCATCGGGGAAAATATGAACCTAATTACTCTCACTTAAATGGAAGGATCAACTGGGCCTCACAGTTGTAACGTTGAAAAAAAGCATTTTTCTGCAAAAAAAAAAAAAAAAAAAATTACACACCTGAAATCATTTGAAAATTGTTTATGTCAATATCGGAGCAGGGATAAATCAGCGTATACATTTAAGAATTGGAAAAAATTAAATTTTTTCTGGCTTTGCTGCTGGAAGTTGAAAAAGTACAAAATCGTTGAGAAAAATCAGTTAAATAACGAATATGACATCATTTTTTCAGGAGTTTCTTGTTGAGGAGTTGTGCTTTTTTCTGCTCAACTTCTCCGTCGCTGTTAATTGCCAAATATATTTGAACACGAGGCTGATAAAGAAAGGAAAAAAATATTGCATCATTCCTTGGTGACTTGGTGTGCATTTTCCATTTTATCTGCACTAGCCGCTCTTGGACTATATGAACAGTGTTGCCCGAGCAGTGTTGCCAGATTGAAATAACGGGTTTTTTAGAAAAGGACATTTCCATAGGTATACATTGAAATTCAGTAGAAAAGTCTGTAGATGGATTTTGTGTGAAAGGGATGGAGGGAAATTAATGACTTGCTCGTTGTATTCGTACCACTTATAAACGTAATTGAAAAAATGCATGTAGAAATTGTGTTTTTTTCAAAACCATCTATCGACCACTACTTAAGAATTCAAATAAGAAGCATTTATTGTAGTTATTCAATAAAAATAGTTTATCAAGTATAGTAAATTCATCAATGAGTAGAAAATCTTGACTTCCCTAAAGGATCATAAACTTATTATACAATTTTAACTATGTATTAAATTTAAGATAATAGGATAGTAGGAAGTTTAATCACCAATGAAACGAGGAATCAATTTCTGTCTATCCATTGATAGAGGCAGAAATTAATGATTTCGGTCCAAATAATATTTCCACTAGTTGGATGTAGTCTTTATAGGCATAGTTTCGAGCCATTGTTCATGTCTGGGCAGGAATAGTTTTTTATACAAGTGATAAGTAGCCGCACGGGTTCGATAAATCAATTAATGGCCAACTTCTGCGTTCGTTCTAGCAACTGGATTTGCACCGTTTACCATCGCCTGCATTTTATCTGTTGTATGCCTCCTCTATACAACCACTGTGAGTTTTCCTTCCTCTAATCGACCAGAAAAATATGAAACACTGTTTTTGCTTCTAAGCTGAAATGTTCAAATTCTTTTTCGCAGGGCGGTTTAAAAGCGGTGGCTTGGGCTGACGCGTGCCAAGCGTTAATTTTCACATCGTGCACCTTCCTCTTGCTCATTGTTGGCCTTATTTTGACTGGAGGACCGAGCGAAGTTTGGCGCAAGGGCAATGAAGGATATCGCATGGAGCTTTTCAAGTGAGCGCGATTGAAATTTCCACTCCCGATTAACTTCTTTTTAACTCTGTCGTGAGTGGAAGACCCCTCTACAATGGTAAAGGAGCCATCATGTGAAGTGGGATAGTTTTGGAATACATTTGGACATTGGTACAGAAACAGTGTTGCCAGGTCCCCCTTTTTGGGGGGGGGGGGGAATCACCCAAAACGAAGACAGAATAACTCTTTCCCCTCGATTCTTCGTCATTCTTTTTAATTTGATTACTTAATTATTATTAATTATTGATTTTTTCCAGTTTCGATCCATCACCTTACCAGAGATACAATGTCATGACTTTGTGTATAGGCAGTATATTCCTTATTACAAGCTTCCCATTGTCGCCATCGTTTCATCAAAGAGTCTCCTCATTAACGACTGAAACTCTCGTAAATAGGTATGATGAGGCAATTATACTCAAACCGAATCAGTTCTAGCACAGATGGTAATTATTTCCAGATGAAATTTCGTTCGTTAAATAAAAACATTTCTAACGTTTCAGAGTGATAATAACATCAGCGTTTATTTCTGGGTTTTTCTTCCTGTTGTCCTATATCATCGGTATCATCGTTTACGCTTATTTGGCCAACTGCGATCCTCTTTTGGCTGGGCAGGTATCCAGTATATTAGAATGTAAATTATGCCGTCAATAAATTAAAAAAAAAAAAACTGCTACTAATGATTTTTACTGGGTGGAATATCATGTAGAAGTTTTTTGCGAGCAATTACAACGGTTTTTAACTTAATAACACAAGCTGCGGTATACTTCCAAAAAATATGTACAATGTTGTTGCTACAGTGTTACCTTGCGGTAATAAATTTGCAGATTCGCAGTCATGCCCAGATTTTACCTTATTTTGTCGGCCGAATTTCGAAAAGCATCCCAGGCATTTTGGGAGTATTCCTAGCAGCCGTAGTTGCAGCTGGCTTAAGGTAAAGTCAAGCTGCACAAAACGTTTTTCAAAAAATAACAACCACAGTTCGCTTAATACTGATCGCATTTTCAGCACGACAACAAGTTGCTGGAATACAGTCGCCTGCACAATATACGAGGACTTTTTTCGCCCGAGATTGGGGAATCCTTCGAAAAAAACCGCTTTCCGCATTTTAATGGCGACCGTGGTCGTTATCAGCATTATCAGCACATTGACAGTGTTGCTCGTGCAAAGTTTGGGCAGCCTGCAGGAGGTGAGTTTCAAGAATATATAGATTTTTTTTTTGTTGCACAAAATTATCTCGATTTCTGCTAAGGAAACTATGGTGACTCGTTCTCCTCTCCTTTAATTCCTGGCAAGGTACGTTCCTCCATTCAAGCGCCATTGCCCCTTTTTAGAACTGTAGATCTATCATTTTACAAAGCCCCAACACGGCAAACAATAAGTTGACTGAAAGAGTAAAACAACTCACCGCAATTATAATGTTGGCAAGTTGCACTCTGCTCCCAAATTAGAGAGTTTTTGCTTTCTATGGCTACTTATCATGTGATGCCCATAAGGCGTGTCACTTGACACGGTGAAAGTGAAAGAGCACGTTAGGAGGTTAGCATCATCTTGCGTTTTCCCAAGACTCACGTTCATCGGCTCCAGACACTGTGGAAAGCAAAAACTTTCTATTATTATTGATCAAATCTAATACACCTGATGTCCATTATGATGGGAAATTTGTCATTTTCAGGCAACATTGACGCTGAAAGCGCTGACTTCAACAACTAGTTTCATCCTATATCACAGCGGAATGTTCCTGCCATGGGTCACAACCAAAGTGAGCTAGTTGAGAAAAGGAAAAGTTATATGAGGATTATTATGTTGCTTATTTAGCCAATGCATCTATAAAATGTCACATCACGACATAATTTACGAGTTACTGACAGTTAATGGACATTTTACATTGACAGGGTGTGGTAGCAGGTTGCTTCTCATCTTCCGCGCTCACCGCCTACATAATCGTGGGGTCTCAGCGGATGAAAGGACAAAAACTCGTCGTGCAAATGCCAAAAATTTTAACCACATCCGAATGCCATTTACTCAACGAGACCTCCTTTCAGAATGTCAAGTGAGCATTATCAAGTTCTTGCAAAACATCGTACATGCGATGGGAGAATCGCATAGAATAAACCCATGAACAGTAATTTTGAGTGAATTGCCCACAAGAAGATATTATGAGGATTCCTAATTGAAATTAAAAAGTTAATGTTGTAGTTGTGTTGTCCATGATCATATTTGAGAATATCTGTTAAATCAAAAAGGTAAATTACCTTTGACTTCGCAAAGGTCTTATTCGATTCAGCTCCAAAAATCTATAGAAACTGATACCCAATACACCTTTTTCTGAAAAACGTTTGAAAATACGAATTTTCTTCCCCTCAAAAATGCCCTTTAAATTGAGCTAGCAATTTGGTTCAAGAATTGGGCAGTTGTGAGACCAAGATTGATTTTTGGGGGAAATTTTCAAGAAAGTAGCTTTTATAGTTTTAATCGGTTCCTGAAAGACAAACCGAACACCTTCTGTTTGGTGATTTTGCAGCACAACGCTACAAATGGGCTCCACTGGCTACGGTTTGGTGACCATTGCCGACCCAGATGTTCCAGCTTTGTTTAAGATCAGCATGATGTTATACATGCTGCCAGGTACGTTAAGGATTTTGCCTCAAGCATTTTTGGAAATTAGATTCACACCGTATTTTTAATTTAAATATTTATAGAAAACAGGGAAATCGACGATCACCAGAGCAATCTACTCTCCATTCAAATCAAAATCTTGATAACATAATCACTGGATTACTTCTGATTATAGACACAGCATTGTATTTAACTGATACCTAAATCAACATGAATCAATTCTACGAGTCTGCCGGATTATCAACTGCAATATTCCATAACAGTAGGGTTTGCAGGCGCTCTCTTGGGGCGGGGAAAGAATTGTTTCTATTGGATATTCGGATTCTACACGCTTTGAAACGTAAAACATCACATTTTGAGGGGGTTTAGAAAAAAAATTCTCGGGCGATTACAATGGTTCATAATTGAACCATAAACCTGACGTATTCTATTCATATTATGGTATGGAAATAGAAGATACTTTTATCCGCGACCATAATGTTCAAACAGGTTGCTGTGTGGGACTGGTTGTCGCCTATCTGTTCAGCGTGATGACTGGATCTCAAGACTTGGCTAAGCTGGACCGGAAAATGATAAGCCCACTAATGCATTGGGCGCTTCCTAACGAGCCATCGATGGAGGAAAAAGAAATGCAAGGGCAATGCGATCCACAACTGCATTACAAACCAGTTCCACAAACGGACCTTCCAACCGAAGATCAATCGGATTGCTTTTAATACACATCAAATAGAAATACAAGTCTTTTGATTATCCCATTTCATCGGCTGAGAAGGGTTAAATTAGATAATTATTTCTCATCCTGCTTATCATTAGGCCGAGCGCTTTTGCTCAACTGGGCGTTTGGCAGCAATGTAACTCTTGAAGTACAGCTGAAGTGTCTGCTTAAAGTAATGTACTACTCACATGGAGATCCTCAAATCGCGAAACTACCGGGACATGCAGCAACACGGAATCCCAGCACGCGTTTTCAGACGTCACAGCTCAAATGGGGTTGATCCAGTATCGGAGACTTGTCAAACTCACTACGCAGAGACCACGAGACTCGTCATGCCAATCTCCACGACTGAAACAGTCATATTAGAGAGCTTCCGTTCTATGTGAATTTTTCCAAATGCCAACGTGAGGAGTTTTGGTTGCTCTGTAAAATCATAAGACACTAATAGCGACCATAATCCATGGTTCATTAGATGGTTTCTATTAGCTATTTATAATTTAGCAAAGTAATCAAAACTCCTCAAAACACGTCGCCGTTTGAAAAAACATGCAAAGAATATAAATTCTGTATTATATAAGTAAATGATTGAACAACAGCAGGCATCAGCTCCGGCTAGGCTATCCGAGTAGCAACTGTGTGAATATGACAGGCAGCTCAAGTCTCCCAGTATCGCAGGTTTCGGTATCCCTTGCGAGTAGTGTCTAAGGCGACTGTCAGTGAATCGTCTAATTCTAATGTATCAAATCGATTACCTCGGCTTTTGTTGGAGAGCTTTGAAGTTTGTGGATCGAGCAAATGCCAATCGGTACCTAATTTTGTAATAACACTTTCAAATGAAGTTAACGAATCAAAGAGGAAAAACAAATTAAATTCAAGCGAGTCGAGTACACAGCGTTAAATGTCCGAAACAGGAATTGCGATAGAGTCCAGGCCATTAAGGGGAACTGATAGCCCAACTCACATTACCCCATGACTCATATCAGGAGGTTGGACTTAGTTAGATAAATGATATATTTCAGAAATCTTTCAAGATCGTTACAAGGAGTATCCTCGAGAAAAAAAGTAATAAAGTGTGGAAGAGGAAGAGAAACTGAATTTAATAGTAACTTTGTACAAGGCAGGTTTCAAAAGACACCGACATAGCCTCTGCTATTCAAGCTTCAACACAGGACACTTTGTAACTTCACAAAGATAATGAGTGGAGTAATAGGCACAGCGAAGAAGGAGGTTTGAAGAAAGGGCAAATCAATACAAGAGAAAACGATTTAGAAGAGAAGACAGATGGCTTAGTGAAATGATCAACCTACTGATGCATTGGACGCTTCCACTAGAGCAATCGACGGAGAAGAAAGGGACCCGAGTTATTCCGATGTCAAACTTTGTTACACACAAGTGCCACAATCAGACGCTCTAACCAAAGAGCAATTAGACCTATAAATCTCGCACGATCATTGCGAGAAAGTTATTGGATTACAAGCTACAATAAAAGACGAAATGATTATACAAAACAGTCTTTAATTTTCAGCTAAGAAACAATAGAATCAATACCAAATGTAGTTAAAAAATTTTGTTAAACTTTTTTTATTGTTCCAAAGTCGACGATGTTAATTTCACAATGCGATAAAAAAATATTAAATATACATTTGGTACATAAATTATTCTCTTCTTTCACGGCGAGAAAAAAAATCGAGATCTCAATTCGCAGTCCGAACCGGAAAGATTCGGTAAAGATAAACGGACTTTTCCAGTTCTTGAATAAGGCGCGTTAATTTGAGAGAAGAGCACTAAAAAAAAAAAATCAGTCCGAATTTCGTCACATTCGAATCGGAATTTGGAAAACGGTCCACCGAGGCGTTTCGCAAACAGCCACAACTCAACTATGTTCAGGGAAGCTGAAATAATTAATTTTTTAAGTAGAATATAACACTTGGCCGTACACAACATCGCAGGCTAACCGGGATTTTCTTCCCAGTAATCCTCGCCACACCGAACGAAAATAACAGGTATGAACTAGACATATTTTTGCAAATTTATGAATTAAAGTACTGAAACGCAACAGTGGATAGAAGGGTGTGCCAACACACTAGAGTGCCAATAGGTTCCGTCTGAGTTCACAATTAACACGTAACACAATGTTGTCCAATAGAACAAAAATTACCTCGACTACATAACAATTGAAAAGTACATTTTCCTTAAATATTTGATTAGTGTTAGAAACGGAAAACTATACACTGGAACAAAAAGGTGGCATTCACCTCGCATTGATTAGGAATACTATGTACAAAGAGAAACGCCAGAATTCTCGAAAAAAGAGCCAATCGTATTTCTACGGCGGAAGACCGGCAATCGGTTAGTCGACTACTTAAAATAAATATAACGCCAAAATATTGCGTTCACTAAGAGAGGGAGGGGGAGAATCAATATGGAGAGATAAGGCCGCAAATTGATGTGAAATTTTTTTTTTTGGAAAGTGGAGAACCGGATTGGAGATTTTACTACCAGCCTAGGCGCCTTAAAATTTCAAAAACAGCTAAAGAAAAAATCGATTTGGGAATTTTAGAAGATCTTGTTTTGACCTTCAAGGGTGCTTGGCTTTGAATCAATTTTCAGCGACTAAAAACGAAGACAAAAAAATCAAAAGAAAGCAAATAAGAGGTGGGATGATGTACGTCTCACGTCTGTTAAAATGCAGAGCATTCGTACATTAGGTAACAAGACAATGAAAAATCACAGATGATGAATTTCAATCGGTTCCAAAACAGGGAAAAGTCTATTGAAATAATAAAACACAGCGTCTGTCCTTAGCAAGTAAGTGAACTGTGGGGACGAGTAATACGGATAAACAACCATCAACTTTAAATCGTTGCCAATTTTATAAGAAGCCCTGAGAACGCCTGAATGAGCAGAAGTATTCAGGAATGTATTACAAAATTGGAAAACGTTTCGCGGCGTTATTCCCCCTCAACCTACCGATAGTAGGCTAGAGAAAACACTACTCCTATAATGCAAGCTCTGAAGAGCTTATTCAACAGAAATTAAATATAATATCGGAGCCTAACCATAATCGATTCAACACCAATCTGCGGCTCAAACCGGAAGACTATATCAAAAGGGGGAACAATTTAAAGCGATTCGAATTTTTCAGAATGGAAGGCATCCGTTACAACACAGTACAATAGTACACGCAGTACAATATAGTAGTACAGTCATATATAGAACACGAAGAAGCACATTGATGGAGTAAAATATTGACCCAACTCGTCATTTGCCATCAACGGAGGGCACCGGTCGTTATATTGTCTATACTCAGAAGCTATGATTTCAATCCATAGCATATAAACTGTTAAGGAGATCATAACCAGCCAATGGGAAATGATTTCGGTAAAAAAACCTATTACAAAAGTTGATGCAAAATACTCAACAAATCTTATTACATTATGCGTGTTTGAAATTTTCAAGATATCCACTGATATGGAGAATCCGCTGTCTTT
Organism: Tupiocoris notatus; assembly: GCA_037159825.1. Taxonomy (NCBI): domain Eukaryota; kingdom Metazoa; phylum Arthropoda; class Insecta; order Hemiptera; family Miridae; genus Tupiocoris; species Tupiocoris notatus. The sequence continues at coordinate 464,451 of JASJUZ010000568.1, read as the reverse complement.
AGTGGCATCCTTGATCAGTCTGCGGAGGTGAGGAAGCAATATGAAACAATCGGCAGAGGTTCATTTGAATTTTCACCACTCAGGTCAACAGCGTCACTTTCCTCCAGCACGGAGAACCAATCTTGGATGATTTCAATGGGCGATAATTACGAAAACCGCCGTATGAAACGTCAATGTGTAAATCAACCTTTAGTCTTCTTCAATGATCACTACCAACCGTTTAACAAAACTAATTTGCTCTTGCAGAGCCGAACAGACAACACAGAAAGACAATAACAAAACTAGAGACAAGATACGTAGGCCATAGACTTCTCTCATAACACTGTCATCAGATGAGAAAGGTTAAATAACACTCGTCGATTCAGCGTAGCTAGTTAGAAATAACTATTAGCTAGAGGTCAATTTCATCTTGCAGACTGCTCAAAAGCCGTTCTATAGAAGACACCTTATAAATGTGTCACAATGATCCTGAACCGGCCATTTCATAACATGTGTTTAGATTGTGAAACACCAAAAAAAGCGCGATTGACGTGAAAATTTGATAATGCGAAATGGGGTGGAAGAATATATCCATAAGAGCATGCTGTCAGACTGATCATCAGCAAGGGCCCACGATTTTGTCGCTCGACGTATTGTGTAAACATTCTGAACAACATTAACTGGCGATTTAAATTAAATAACTAGTTTAAAAAAAGACTCGTTTTTATCGAGTCGCTAGGCGAGGAGGCATAAAGGCTCACGGAAGTAGTAGGAAAGAGCGTTTTGAAGGAATTTATCGTCTTGTGAGGACTGTAGTCGGAGCTCTTGGCGGAGGTGGGGGAGCCCGACCCCTGTGGCTGGACGTGGAGCCACCGGAGCCGGTTGAACCCCCGGCTCCACCGAGATCCGTCGAGTTAAAAGGCGACCCGTAATGCTCTTCTAGCCATTTACTAACCGACAACGATCTGAAACCACACGTAATCCAAATGATTGAGTTGGATCCAAAAAAAGGCTGAAAATGTACAGCGAATGGGTTCACCAAGATAGCTTTCTCAAATTGAATACATCACATTTGAATGAATTTACCTGTCGTAATGTCTGAAGCCGAGCACCTGATGAGGCGATGCACCCTGCTCGAGCCTACATTTTTCCGCCACTTGCCATTTCTTTTCTACGACTCTGTGTAAATCCCGCAGGAACTCCGGATCCCTGAAATTGGAAAACCAGTATTATTCCACGGATTTCCCTATCTAATCAAGTTAAATACCCGATCAAAAGTTAACTGCACAGGGGTGACTTTTACCTGGACGTGCTGAAAAATAAAGAGCTTCTTGATTGCGAAAGCGGCGCCGATTTCTCAAGTTGGCATAGATTTGTTCCACAGTTGGAATCCGTATCGTCAATTTCATCTTCATCGACCATTAGTTCTGGAGGGGGTGGCGGGAGCTCTTCGTCGTCATCAATATCAACAGAAGCTGACACACCATTCATTCGGATGGCATCTTCACCAGCAGCAGCTGATTTCAATTGACGAGTCGTAGTCGTCAGCGGTATCTTGGCCGGTTTTCTTTTGATGGTACCTAGCCAATCAAGAATTTAAATATGATAACAATAACTTTTCAATGCTTCGTTAACAAGTACCAAGTGCAACAAATTTGTAGAACCCATTTGAAGAGCAGACTTACCGCAAGGCAAATAATCGGCTTCAAAACCCACATCACATCCTGATGAAGAGGATGAAGACGACGATGCCGAAGAAGGTATTGGCAGATGATGCTTGGACGTGTAGCCAGAAGAGAGGTCTTCGGAATTACAATACTCCAAAGAAGTCTGGTAGTCTGTCAGCATTTGTTTTCCATACTGGAAACAACACAGAAATTAGCACAGTCAAGCAGCGAATTTAGAAATCCCAATTCAATATAAAAGATAGGAAATAAATTTCGAGTACTCAATTTGCTCATTCTTGAATTGTATATAAGAGATATGAATCAATGCTCACTTTAGCTGTACGAATTGCAGTCACCCAAGTGTGCAATGAAGTGAGATCCGTTGCACAAAGGCACTTTATACTTTTGGAAGACTTTCCACTGAAGTCCTGGACGGCAGGCGGTTTCAGAGCGAAACAGAAATCAGTCGGTGCTTTGTATTTCTTCTTCCAATCGATGCCGTAATAGACCTAGAACGAGATGAAAATGTGATAAAAATCCTATAACAATTATCAACCGTTAGCATATTTTTACGGAAACTCACAGTATTAACATCGAAAGTCGCCAAGCATTGGAGATCCTTGCTGCTACATTTGTTCTTCTCCTTCGGCCAATAATAGAGCCCTGAACTACGAAGTATGCAGTGATACTTTTTCCACACTTTCTTTGACGAATCGGATTTGATATAGAGCGGACCTTCGATGCAGGGTACACCAGAACCGGCGAAAAAATCCTGAAAACACTCAATTTGATAAGCAACAAAGGAGTAATTAATTTTATTACTACCAAGAAGATGTAAGATGTGGGAGCAGAGTGTGGTTCACATTTGCAAAGCTCTGCAACCAACCGTTCTTGGCCCATTACTTGATGTGGTAGCAGAGGCCCACACTAGAGACATTTTAATACAGAGAAACAAACTTTGCTTTACATGACTCAGTAGAACCAAGTGACGTAAAAGCTCACCTCAAGGATAGCTAGATTCTTCATTGAAACACTGTGATGATGGGGCGGCAGGGAAACTTGCTCGTCTCTTTTTTTAACTCCAGTGAACAGCCAGGGCGCGTCGACAAGTAATGTCTTTTCGACTCTGTCCCAAGCAAAATGCAATTGATTTTTAGAACTGTACGTCCATCGCATCAACTCTGTGACGAGAATTTCGTTCTCTTCGTAGACGCGTTCTGAAATCAAAAACGTTACGTTTCAATTAAGAATTCTAAGTTGATAAAGTAGAAATCATGAGCCCACAGGAAGCTATTGATAAGAAAAGCTGATAAGTCAAGCTGAGATTAGGACGGTTATTTGTCCTAAAGAGTAGTGTATTTTTGTGCAACAAACACACTTTTCTCAGCTTCTTGGAACCCTTAGGCAACAAATTTTAAAAAATGGCAAATGAGTTGCCGTATTATGTCCCCATTAACTAATGATAAAATACCTCATCAAATAAATTCTAATCAGGTTCAAACGTACCCATATTGAGTTCAGTGAGGTGTTCAACCAATGCGCACCGAGGATCGTAAGGCCGATGGTTTTTCTCAGCCAAGACTCTAGTTATGTAGCCGCAAGTCATACCTAAAAATTTATTAGAGACGTATTTTGTAGGCATTTTCACAACAGAAAATCAAGGTCACACTTCAAAAAGGTTCCGACCGTCAACTCACTTTCATCGACAAGAAGAGATTTTACACTGCCATCATCGTTGAAAACTTTGATGAAAATTTTCTTCACCGAAGCGTCTTTGATTTTCTGCATGGCTGCACGGATTTTTTCAGCCTTTGTCGACGTCGGGCAAGGAGCACTAATTGAACTTGGCGACGGCGGCTCCACCTGAAGGAAACCAATCCACAAATGAGAAATACTTGGAGATGCAAAAATACGGTTTTATAGAGGGAAAAGAAGAACAAAACATACAAAAGTAACATGGCGACTGCCGGAGGTGCTGCTCTCCGACGACAATAGCGAGACCGAATCGGAAAATGCTGAATCATTATCAGGTGAATGCGTCCTGGCACCGCTGGAACTGCTTTTTGTTGTAGAACTGGACGATGATATGTCACCGCCGCTAAGACGTAACGAGGATGCCAAATGATGCAAATCCGCCAATGGGACAGAATGTCTTTCCCTGCCGATCATATCGCTGGCGAAGGATACTGAAAGAAAAAATGATATAGGAATTTAATAACAAGCATATTTATTAATGTGGCGGTTCTGCATAGAATGTCACGGCTTGAAATGACCTCCGATTTTATTAAAGGTACCTTTTTTACTGGGTGACTGGCTAGTCGACCTGAGGGCATCTTCGTATTCACTTTCGAGGGCGCTCAGCTCACCCAGGATAGCATCCAAATCGACATCCTGAGTCTCTGAAAATTAAATAAAACGCAGTTAAGAACTTCGAACGGAAGAAAATCGTTCTTTTGCTGGAAACTGAAGCAATAAGCAGTATTTAATACTACGTATTATTATATTCATGAACGAAGGTATCCTACGTTCTTTGTCCATGTCTAAAGTGATAATGTCAGAAAGAACCATGTTCTAAGTCAACACTAAAGCATGAAATTGCATTGATACTTAGGTCCTCAAACGTCGGACTGTCAGTTATCTTTCTGCAAAAAAATCATTTGCGAGGCGCTAGGACTAAAACACCGCCATGATTCGATGGCTGCCGATTCGACTCGATGGCACCACACTTACAGCAGGCTGATAAAGCTACACGATTCAACCGGATCGTGAATGCGTCAGCTGTCAACTCAAAGTAGTCCACAGAAAACAAGACTTCAAATTCGCAACGCAGAAACTGCAACTTTTTATTGCTGTTAGCAATGGTAGTTAAAAAAGAAACACGAACAGTGATCATCGCGGTTAACAGCGACGAGGCGAAAATATAAACAACGAAATACAGGCAATAGTAAACGCTTTACAACATATTAAATCAGGTATTAATTCATTTCATTCGATCAATAAGCGCACTCCTCAAGGAGGTTGAAATAATTAGCAATAAGTACTGACGCGGCTTAAAAGAAAAGTGCCTCGTAACAACAAAACATAACATCCTTATCACACATTTATGACATCAATGAGAGGTTTATAAAAATTTCATCACTAGGTCGTTAGCGTTGAGTAAAGAATAACACCTCAGCGTTTTTATCTATTTGTTCGATTTCGTAACAAGGCAGACCTCGCAGTGGTGCGAAATAGTCAACTGATAGCAATTATAGCTATGTCGCGGATTGGCCAAGTCGAAAAGGGGAAATCCGAAAGGACGAAGGAAATAAACCGAGAGACTAGTAACTCGTTTGTATGCACAAGGGCACCTCCTACACACAAACATTTGAGCAATCGTCGACCGGATGCGACGAAAATATGGCAAGATGCGAATACAAAGGTTGACCAGTCGACGTTTAATAGTGGAAATCAAAAGCGGAGACGTTTCTATGCGAGCAAACACGAAGAGCTGAGAGCGGGGTCGGGTTTAATAGCTGATAATTATTGTCGAGATCGTTTTCTTCAACCAGTCATACATAACCTACAAAGCGAACCGAGAAGCAGCAACTGCGAGCTAGGGAAGCAAGCAAAATGAATCGGAAGCTAGTCAAAGAATTAAAGGGTGGCGAACCTATGCGAAATTGGCGAAAAAATTGAAAAAACTAAGGTTGGAAAATAGTTGAAATCGCATACCTTCCATTTTCGAAGGGGACAGACACGGAGTGGAAGGGATTTCTATCGGAGGACACACGGCACCCGCACTTCACCGTTCTACATAACTGAGAAGACTGAAGTACAAACCAAAGGCGATGTTATCGCGAGGGGATAATCAAGAACAGATGGCCGAAAGCGCAGGATGTTCCTCCCCGTTTCGTCAGAAGAGCAAAGATGGCGGTATGAACCTATGAACGTGAAGAACTATCGATACTTGAAAATATCGCAACTTCCACAAACTATCGATAGATCGAATAAATATCAGGTCAGTTGCATTTTCTGCGTTTCACCATTTTCTTAATCCCTAATGATATTTCTCGATACTTTTATGAAATATCGCTAGTATGTAACGATAATCGCACAGCGATAATTATTTGGCAATGCTGCAATCCTTGTACGGCGATTTCGATCACGACTGTCTCGTCATAAATCACGCTTAAAGACGATGAAGTTTATAGATTTAGAGATATTAAACAATTTTCGAATGAGAAAATGACAAATCTTTTAAATTTAGTGAACGTACAGACAATCTTCAACAAGCAAACTATTTTTTATGTCTACCATATATTACAGGCTGATAATTGATTGCTATCATTCAACTGATAACATTAGGAACACGAGGATTGTTGTTGACGTCCCTTGCTCCCGTTCTAGTTGATTCAATTGCGTGAACTTGCGATGTAAATTGTTTATTTGAAATGATTTTTGAATTGTATTACGTCAATCGAAAGATCATATTCGAATCGTCCACCCCGAACACATTTAATCAGCCGTGAACTGAATTGCGATCAATTACCAGCAGCTGAAAAAGTAAGCGCTCTCGTTTAACATTGATTTGCGATTATTTGCGCAATATTTTTCCGATCGTTAACTGATCCTTTTTGATATTTAGATTGAACTTAATGGCCTACTGGTCATGTAATAATTCTGAGAATGTTCTTTAATTTTTGTTCTACTAATTATGTTCTTTAATGTTGTGTACTGATTGTTCTTTAATTAATGTTCATTAATATGCTCTATTGTTCTATATTATATTCTAATTATAATAATGTTCTGTACTAATTATTGTTGTACTGATGTTCTTTAATTATTTGTCTCTTGTCTGTGGGTACGCTTTTTGATTTTAGAAGTAAAAACTGCCAGAAAAGTTCTAAATTTTGTTGTGCCAGCGGTGCACGCTTCCTATGCATAACCATGAAGTTCTTTTTATCAGCCCGGTCGCCAATTGATTACATTTGTCTTTCTTTCAGGGCTGTGAAAATGAGGCAACTCACGTCTGATAAACTGAACGAGCTTCTGAAGGATCCGTCGAAGATACGAAACATCTGTATTGTAGCTCACGTCGATCACGGTAAGACCACTTTGGCCGACTCTTTGGTCGCCAGCAATGGAATCATCTCGCGAAGGATGGCTGGAAAGCTGCGCTACATGGACAGTCGCAAAGATGAGCAAGAAAGAGGTATCACTATGAAAAGCAGCAGCATCAGTCTTCACCACGTGACGCCTGATTCTGAGTATTTAGTAAACTTGATCGACTCCCCTGGACATGTGGATTTCTCGTCAGAAGTTTCAACTGCGGTTAGGCTCTGCGATGGAGCTATTGTCGTCGTTGACGTGGTCGAAGGTGTCTGCCCGCAAACGCAAGTTGCACTGAAGCAGGCTTGGCAAGAGAGTATCAAACCAGTCTTGGTGCTGAATAAAATCGACCGCCTGATATTGGAAATGAAACTAACCCCACTTGACGCGTATGTAAGGATAACGCAGGTCCTCGAACAAGTGAACGTCATAGTCGGCCAACTTTTCAGCAGAGATGTGTTGGAAAAAACTAGCAAAGAGACCAATACAGGTGTCAAAGAAGACGGCCATTACGAATGGTGCGACGGCCTCGAAGATGCGGACGATTCAACTTTATATTTCTCCCCAGATCAAGGTAACGTCATATTCGCATCGGCTATCGACGGATGGGGCTTCTGTCTGGAGGATTTTGTCAAACCTTTCGCCTCAAAGTTATCCATAAGAGAAGAAATCCTACACAAAGCTCTTTGGGGCGATTATTTCTACAGTTCGAAAACAAAATCAATTAAAAAGGGCGCCCAAGAGAAAGCGAGGAAGCCTCTTTTCGTTCAGTTGATTCTCGAAAACATTTGGGCTCTTTACGAGACGATTTGTGTGGACAAAAATAAAGAGAAACTGCAGAAAATCGTCGAATCCCTCGGAGTTAAGTTGATGGCCAGGGATCTGCGGCATACAGATCCAAAAGTGCAAGTGCAAGCCGTTTGCAGTCAATGGTTACCGATTGCCAACCGAGTTTTGGATATGGTTTGTCGGCTGGTGCCAGCAGCGAATCAGCTTAGTGATGAAAAAGTAGAAACACTGATGAGCTCAAGCAATCATACATTCGATAGCTACCCTCAAGAAATACGGCTTCTGAAAGACGCTTTCTTGAAAGCATCTTCGGCTAAAGACGCTCCTGTCATTGTCTTTGTTTCAAAAATGTTCCCGGTTCAGAATAACCAGCTTCCCAACAATCAACCCGAGCCGCTCACGCCAGAGCAAATAACAGAGAGAAGAGAACTAGCCAAAATGAGACTAGCTCAGAGAGAGGCAACACCTGCGATTGCAAGCGAATCGCAAGAAGGGAATGCTAATAATGAAGGCGTGGAGAAAGAAGAGAAACAAGATTCAGCCGAAGATTCGTTCATTGCTTTTGCCCGCGTGTACAGCGGCACTATCAAGAAAGGAAGTGAAATTTTGGTTCTCGGCCCCAAACATGATCCGTTGGCAATGCTTAGTTTCCTACAAGAACAAAATATCTCTCTGGATATGCCTGTTGGGGATCTATTTGAGGCTGTGTCCCAATTGAAAGGTAGTTTACATGTGCACAGAGCGACTGTCGGTGACATTTACCTCATGATGGGTCGAGAGCTGCAGTTGCTGTCTGAAGCCTGTGCTGGCAATGTCATCGGCATAGGCGGACTGGATGATTTCATACTAAAAAGTGCAACACTGTCTACTGCAATCTATTGTCCACCGTTTTCTGAATTGAAGTTAATGGCTGTTCCGATTTTAAGAGTGGCCGTTGAGCCAGCGAAACCATCCGATATGCCAACGCTTATGAAAGGTCTGAAGCTTCTCAATCAGGCCGATGCATGCGTGCAGGTTTTGGTGCAAGAAACAGGCGAACACGTTTTGGTCACAGCGGGAGAAGTGCATCTGGAACGATGTTTGGACGATCTGCGAACACGGTATGCCAACATTAGTATTAACGTCTCTGAACCCATTATACCTTTCAGAGAGACTGTAGTCCCTCCACCTATTGTAGATATGGTGAATGAAGCTATCGACCATCAGCCAGCGAAGAAAGCTATTACTAACGGCAACGCCTCCGATTCAGATGGCATCGTTGCGTTGCATACGCCGAATCGTCAATGCCTTATTGGGATTAAATGTTGCCCTCTGCCACCTAATGTGACGACGTTTCTTGAAGAAAACGCTGATTTGATAAAGCTTTTCAGCTCTGCGACCACTTCTAGAAATACGAGTTCTCAGTCTTCTCACGAAAAAAGCTCTGCTGTAGCCTCGAAACTCATGGCCGACGTTGGCAAATTCAAGGCTGAACTGGTTACACGATTTTCCAACGATGAAATTTGGAACGATCCAACTGTCGTTGAGCAGATTTGGAGCTTCGGGCCTAAGCGTTGCGGGCCGAATTTGCTCATCAATAAAGTTGACAATTTTAAGAGGAACGTATGGAGCGATGCGGAATGCTTGAATCCATTGATGGAATACGAGAGTAGCTTTGTAAACGGTTTCCAATTGGCAACCCTTGCTGGACCATTGTGCGAAGAGCCGATGATGGGCGTCGCGTTTGTGGTGACCAAGTGGGAAGTAGAAGACGAGGAGCAACCTGGCACTTTCGGCCCGTTGAGTGGGCAAATTTTATCAACAGTGAAAGAAGCGTGCAGGAAGAGTTTTCAATCTCAACCGCAGCGTTTAATGGCGGCCATGTACACGTGCGATATCCAAGCTAACGCTGAGGTACTTGGAAGGTTATACGCTGTTCTAGGTAGACGACAAGGGCGCATCCTTTGCGGAGATATGGCGCAAGGTTCGTCTACATTTTCAATCCAAGCCGTCCTTCCTGTTATAGAAAGTTTCAAATTTTCCGAAGAGCTTCGTAAGCAAACGTCGGGCCTCGCCAATCCCCAACTGGTGTTTAGCCATTGGGAAATCGTCGATATCGATCCCTTCTGGACTCCATGTACAGAAGAAGAGTATCTACTCTACGGTGATAAGGCCGACACTGAAAACAAAGCGAAGCAATACGTGAATGCGGTTCGGAGAAGAAAAGGCCTTCCGGTTGAAGAGAAAATTGTCCAGCATGCGGAAAAACAGAGAACATTGTCGAAAAAGAAGTGAACTTTCAAACTTTTATAAATTATTTATTTGTTATCGAAAATTTATAATCGCCAATTAAATTACCGTTGGTTCATTACGATAAGTTATTTTTACATTTTCCTTTGATTTTATACACACAGAATTCGAAAACCATCTTATTTAATAATTTTCTGTCGAAATAGAGACCAATTACAGTGCAAATCTCAACGAACCGCAGTGGAATTTTGCTCGAGGAACATAAAAATAAAATCGCACTACCGGTTTTGTGTAGCGACAAAAACAACAAAAACTAAGTAAATGTAACATTCCTCGTATAACAATCTAGGTTATTCCTTTATTCGTGAGCATAGTTAGGTCCCATTTTTCGTACTTGACGCTTAGTAACCAATTGCAATGAATTAAACAGTCCTGAAGGCAGCTAAATTGGTGACCTGAGTTAGGAAGGTGGGTAACCTAAAGGCTCGTTTTTATCCATGGCTTAAAAAACTCCAATGTCTTCTATTTTCGGTTCAGTTTCAAAAATGAAACCAGAATATGATGTGCAAAATAGAGACGCGAAAATATAGAGAAATAAAGCCGATACGTGCAATAAAACCTAAGAAATCCCCGATTTTTTTTAGAGCCGATAAAAGGAATTGAACTCAACTTGTGAGCATTTCTTACAAACAATATCGAGATTTTAATCTTTGCAGGGATTATATAAAATCAGCGCACAATCGATTGCAGGGCGCTCATCACCCGTGGTAACATATCTACAATAGAGTACCTCAATATTCCCAACCGATTGTAATTAATCGCGTTAACATAAAAAGGCCAGAACAGAGGTTAGACAACATATTTTAATAGATAATAATCCATCAACCAAAACTAATATCAAAACAAATAAACACCAAAATAAATCAATTAAATACTGCAAATAGGAATAGAAGCACTTATTGAGTTCGTCGGGCAATTATGGTCCAGTTTTGATATTTATCAAGTGGAGACGCAAAATAGGAGGCCCACAAATGATTCTGGAAATTTTTCCCGATAAAAAGCCTGAAACCGATTGCACCGAAACATTTTTTGTAATAGTAAAAATTGTTTTTATTGATTTAAATATCTATATTTGCACCTCCCTTTTGCGAGTTAAAATTCTTGTTGGATAAAATTAGCCAATTTTTTTCTACTTCAGGAAATTCATCGAATAAAAGAGTTATAGGTAAAATTTGTGCGCAGCGAATAAAGAACGGTGAAAAAGAATTGAAACTGGATAACAATAACAAGAATCCTAAATTTCCTGGCCTACGATACTATACAACAAAATATAATTCAAAAAACTGTGACAAAATTTACAAGTTGGATGAAATTTAAAAAGTGGCTTAGAACTGAAAACGGTCGAGAAGCCAACAACGTTGGCGAATGTCAATTTGCATCGTCAAAAATAGATTGCTCACATATGTATGTAAAAGAGTGCAAATTTTTCACTCTCGATTCGCTAACAGGCAATGACCTTCGCTCAGCCTTCGATTCGCCGTGAACAGAGCGATTAGCTCTAACCTTTCCCCTGTTTAGAAGGCATTTCATAACTTCCGAAAATTACAAAGTCGAATCTCCGAATTAAATTAAGGATTTGAAGGTGTTTCACTACTGGAAAACTGTGCTAAACGTGAAGCTTTGCAATAGAAAGAGTAGAATAGACATTGAACACAATTGTTTTTAAAAATAAATAAATCCATTGTCAAATCATCATCCGGTTGAATTTGATTATTGAAAATCAATGGGGAAAAAAGGGATTTTTCGAAATATAGAAAAAGTCTTGGGTAATAACAAAATACGCTCGTTTAGTTATAATCAATAATAACACCAACCCATTTCAATAATAATTAGAATTTCTCAAGTAACAGACAAATTGATAGAATTTTATGAAAGGCATAATTTGATAATTTAGCGTCGAAGCAGTCGGTGAAAAATATCGAATTTGTACAAATTTGAATTTGTGCTTTCAAGTTGCCAACGAAGAGCCCCGCTTTCAGTCTTTCGGGTTATAAACAAGTGCCATAGTGTTGTAAGCTGGGATTTTCTCCGGCGATCAAATCGTTGAAATCGAGGCAAAATGAACTTTCAACTTTAACTTTGTGTACGTCACAAATAATAGAGGATACGTCGCCCTCGAGTAACTCTGCGACTCAATAATAATAATAGCCTACTTATTCTCTACGGTTTCTGTTTCCGTCGGTTTTTTCGAACCTTTCCCATTCTTCCGGACACCTTTCCTCTCTGCAAAAGAAAGAGAAATAATTGAGGCGAATAAATGACTTGGTTCGAAAAACAATCCCTGCTTTGATAAAAGATCTTTGCTGGGAGTTGACCAACTTATTCAACTATCTTAATTTAGCATCACGTTTCATCTCTTGTTTTACTCTTCTTTCGTTCAAGCGCTTTCGCCACTTCAAGTATAAAGGGAGAGCCACAGAAACTTACCTTCTTTAAAGGTCAATAAAAAATAAAAGTATTGCAATATCTCAAATTTGTACTGGGTTGGTGAGGGGGAGAAGAACCAGGCGACATATTCTCCGATTTTTTATTTACTGGCCGAGTACTTTCGCCCCTTCGGGCATCCTCAGGGCAATGTGGAACCATAGGTTACCACAGCCCACTGGGCTGACCTATCGATCGAGTCTTGAAGAAATGTTAGCCTATTGATCGGCTCAGATCAAACTGAAAGAAATTCTGGTAATGAATTGCTTTATATACCTGTGTGCGCTCGCATGATGTGCCTGTCAAGGTTTCCACTCTGTTTGGTTTTGAACCCGCACCGATCACATACGTATGGCGTTTCCCCTGTGTTGCAAAAACAAGAGACAGAGTTTCAGAATCGTTCAATATTATCCCGTTTTAACATTTCCCTTATGGAAGTGTACACTTTAAGGTGCGTATTACCTGTGTGAGTGCGCTTGTGTCTTTGAAGAGCACCAGCCTGGGTAGTACGGTAATCGCACACGTCGCAAACATACGGTTTCTCACCTGGGAAAAAAAACAGTACTTCAGAAACGAAATTTTCGAGTTACTATAGAATGATTTCCCCATAATAAACAAGCAAACCTGTGTGTTTTCTCATGTGCGCTTTGATTTCATTAGGACGAGCCGCTCTGTAGCCGCATTCCTCGCACGAGTACGGTTTCAAACCTGCGCAAAATTATTGTGGAAAGGTGTGAGATAAAGAAAAATCCAGAATTATTGTGATGCTGTTTTTATTTGCGGTTCAAGCTGAGCGGGAGTGAGCAATAGTCAAAATCGATAGGTTCAATTATTATTTTCATTCGAGCGCTTTCAAAAATAGCTGCCACGTGAGACTACTAAGCCCTCGCCTCTAAAGATCTAACAAGATGTCGTCGCGATTGTTCCCTCACCCAGAACCGAAAGAATAAAAAAATGTAATGCATTCGTCAGAACTGTTTACCTGCATGCAATCTCAACATGTGCGTTTTGACGTGTTGCGGCAACGCTGCTTTGTACCCGCAAAGTCCGCAAGTATGTGGTTTCTCCCCTGCGCATAATTTAATAATTCTGGTGACTAATAAATTAACACAATGAAGAGTTACTGTTATTACGATATCAACAGAGAGTGGGCCAAATTTCCAGCTATTTGACAATCTTGACATTGCATCTATAACTTTTTCGTAACCACTTCCACTGGCATATTTGGGTACACTGAACTCCTCTCATCCTTCCGCTTCGTACCTGTATGTATGACTGTGTGTCTCTTCAGATGGTGATTAGAAACAGTCCGATAGCCGCACCCAGGCTCTGGACAAACGATACGGGATTCTCCTAGGAAAAATTGCAGATAACCAATAAAACCAATTTCAATCATAATAGAAAAATACGAAAAATTTATAGATAATAGCGTACGTTTTTTCTTCAGATATTTCTTCCTTGCAGCTGACATTAGAGGATCCAATTCGTCTTCGACAAGAAAGTGGTCAACCGATAAAGGAACTGGAAATCACAATTAATCATGAGAGGGTTGAGTCATAAGTAGATATATAAAACTGTAAATGGCTCCCTTTGATTTAAACTATTTATCAAAAATCCCCCTCCAGCTTAAATCAATAACCACCGTAGGAAAAACTGATACCAACAGGGTGCCACAGTTCCAAGCAAAGCTAGTAAACCTCATCGATCGCCTGTTACAGTTTTGTACAGTTAAAATTTAGCAACAGTGCAGTTTGCTCATATCTGTCTAAAGTTCGCCCATCGTTTAATTCTAAGCAATATATTATTCTTTCCTCTTCAGTATAGAATCCAATTAAGTTTCATAGTGCATAAATTATGAATTAAAATGGGCCGTGGATACCTTGTAATGGTGCTACGAAGCCCTGATGATGCCCGAAGGGGCGAAAGTGCTTGGCAAGCCGACAATAAAAAACAGGAGAACAAGTCACCTTGGTTTTCTCCCCCTCAACCCCAACAACGAAAAATTATAAACGTACTTATTTTCTGCACAGTCCTTGTCTTCCTCTTCGACATTTGAGCTACCACTGTCAGTTCGGCTAATGGAAAGTGGTGGACCGTTTCTGTAAATGAAGTTTCCATAGTTAAATCACGACATTTTGTGACCTCAACAGCGTTCATTGTTCAACATTGTTAATGAATACTATAGAGAATTCGTTTCGGCAATCGACAGGTGAATGGGGAAGACGCCTATTTTTTATTTTCGTTCCTAATGGCCCGAATTCTGCTATTTGGTGTCAGCCGAAGACGGAATGACCAATTTTTCATGAAAATTGTGAGTTTCCGCGGAGAAAATCGCTAAGGAAAATCAGCGGTTTGAATAAACCCGGAGATGTAACTCCAACCGATTGAAGTAACTCCCTAGAGCGCTCTGCAGTCGGCTGAAAGATAGACAACAACAACAAGACGGTCTGTAAGACTGGAGTCTTGCTAAATAGAGTAAGTGACGCTAACTTCACTGCTGCTTGGATTTTGCTGGGCTGCATGTTTTCTACGCGACCAATCCCGATTTCTTAAGTGCAGAAGTTCGCGGAACTAAAAATATAAGGTTTTCTGGGGTTTGGTTACCTCACAGCAACCTCAAATCATTGCTCCCAATGTTAGTTTATTCTTCCGAAGATACAAGCGCTAGTATCGATATTCACGTTCAACGGACAAGTTATAACGTAATAACTATTCATTTTTTGTTCAAAATCATCGGTTTTCATTAGCGATTTTCTCCGCGGAAACTCACAATTTTCATGAAAAATTGGTCATTCCGTCTTCGGCTGACACCAAATAGCAGAATTCAGGCCATTAGGAACGAAAATATAAAATAGGCGTCTTCCCCATTACTTGTGCATTTCGCAACCTAGCTCTTGTGCCAAAGTCACACTGTCGACTCCCATAACCTAACACAATACCAATTAAAGAACTAACCTTCCTCTGGTTGTACTGGTAGGTCATAATATTCTTGCGGTGGTGGGTCGTCTTGCAACTGTTCTTCTGGTTGAGTTCCATCTTCAGACATTTCTTCTGTCTTTGGTACCACCATCACAGGTTCCTCTGTTGCTGGTTCTTCCGCTGACGGTTCTTCAATCTGTGATTCATATACTTGCGATCCTTCTCTCGGCAGTAGCTCATTTAATGGTTCCTCTTCCCGTATTTCATCTTCTAGCGGTTCCTCTTTCACTGTTTCGAATAGTTCTTCAATTTTTTCCTCGAGTAGGTCGCCTTCAGTTTTCTGCAGCCCGTCGTCAGTAGTCTTTTCTTCGTCTTCCGTCGGTTGTTGAGTTGGCTCATCATCGGAACTGGAAGTATCCGAATCGCTGTCCGAGCTGGAAGAATCAGAAGAGCTCCCTCGAAACACATAATTTCCTGAAGACGCTCGAATTATCAAGGGCACTTTCTTCGGTTCCATCTCGAAAATAATTATCCTGTAAAATGAATCATCTAGTAACCCACTGATGAAACTCTGTACAATAATAATCGTGATCTAAACATAATTCTTACCGAATTACCAAAGATCGCTGTACCAAGATTCGGACCTCTTGAACTAGACCGTAATCAATAGCTTTCGAAGCTCATTAGTCGCCCTGTGCCTTATCAACACTCGAATCTCGTCGACACATGAAGGGCGAGTAGGCTGCAACACGTTTTACACGAACGATAAACACTATGTATCTAGGGTTGAAAAATTCAAAAGACAGACTCGAAGAGTTTTCGATGGAAAAATTCGATTTTAGCAACCAAAACACTTACAACCTGCCAGATTGAATCTGGTGCGTCGTTTGTTGACAAAATAGGGCTTGGTAAGGGCTCTGCAGTATTTAACTTCTTATCAGATGATTCAGTGATAGTACTGGTATGGAGCCCTTGATGTGATAAATTTTAGTTTTTCGGATTTTTCCTTGAAATTAACGAACGTAGATTAGACGATTTTCTTTTCAAAATAAAACAATCAAACATGGTAAAAATTATTTAATTACAATTTCCATTTTTCTTACGAGTAAAATTTCTTTTATAATTTGAACTCGTGAAACAATCGATACATCAATTATTGATAGTTCGATTGTCAGCTGATTCGATAATTGGATTAATGAGTAAGAAAATTATCGATACATAGCCTAAATTTGTTAACCTCATTAGGAGCTTTTATAGATTTTCTCTAAAGAAAGGCACGAAAAATGAGTAAATTGAGTAGAATTTAGATTGACGAACAATGATTAAGATAACCACGCAAAATGATGGCTAATCGCACTCCGTTTTTTATATATTGGTATTACTGACATGGCCAACGATCAACAATCTTTTTTCAAATGTTTTTCTTCATTATTTTTCTTCTTTCTTCTCATCACTTCTTTGATTATTTGGAAATCATAAAAAAAATCGATCGGAAACATCGATCATTAACAGCTTGATTAATAGAATCGATAAAGCTCAGCTGAAAATCGATTATTGATGTTCAACACGATAGTTAAGATTCGATGTATCTCCCAACCGTGTTTTCGTTTTATAGATTAAAAAAATTGTGAAATTCCTCTAAAAAGCGTACTTTTTGTCAAATTTTCTACAGCATAAATAATTCAATTCGATATTGAATAAGGATAAGAGCTATGTAAATGTCAAGATGTCAAGTGCAACCTTAAGAAAACCTTCTCGATGTTTTATAGAAGAGTTTCTGGCGCGAAAAATTCTTGTAGCCAAGGGACGACAGATGTGCTTTGTTGTTATGTATGCCAGTTACAAAAAGCCCAAAGACCCCCTGTGAGAATGATTTTCTTCCTTTTTCGAGTGTGTTAACTTGCTCGAATTGTCGCGCTTTTTTATTCAGTGTCCGCCGATCTAAATGGAATATCCTTAGAAAACCACTCGCAGTCGAACGGTAAGTAACAAAGCATTCAAGTAATCGAACTTGAAAGATGTCCTTCGAACTTGGTTCATTGCCCTTTACGGGTGCGTTCTTTGACAAAAGGGCGTCTTCCTTTTGTGTTGACATCCTTTGTAGTCGGTTGTCAATCCGCCCTTATCCTTGAGGGATTTATTTTGATCACATAGCGATATAGGTTCTGTTTCGATTTCAATTTAGTTCACCCCCGACCCGGATGCGGATGTTGCTGACAAAATAATCTTAACTCTCTTGCGACTCATCGTCCATCTTTGGTCTTGAGTTCCCCTCTTCCTGAAGGCAAATGTCAAGTTCAACTGTCCGACAATTTTCCTCGATTTGAATCCTTGGATAAGTGGGATTATTAATGCTAGAATATTCAAAATTTATGTATGTATGCCTGATGAACTAATTGTTGAAAAATTAGGTAGTTATTCGAGCTCAAGTTCTTTCCATATCTCGTCCCGCATCAAACCCCTCTCCCCCTAATCACCGCAATATCCCCAAAAATGTTCCAACTATGCCAAAAAAAAAAAAAAAAATTGCATTTCAGATCTAGCATAGTGATGTAAATAATCGCGTGAAAAATATACTCTGTTTTATAATCGAGTGAAAAATGTGCTCAATTTAAAAATTTTGCAAAAAATCTGCAAAGCCATCTCGTTATAAATTCCTGAATGTTTGATCTTTTTTCCAACATCATGTTACAAACTACTTAAAAATACTACCGCAAAATTGGGAAACTAGGCAAAACTGTTTGGCTGAACTGTTTGAAATTTATCCCATGTACGATAATATTATATCTAACACTGTTGTTAGCTGATTGATTTGTGACCATAGTTCATGAAACGCTTTCTGCGTTACCGGTTTCAACTAGCTTCAACCTGAGGTTGGCTAACAGCGTGATTTGTAATAATTCATGCCCTAACTTGTTTGAAATTCGCGACAATCTCTTCGCCTCCTTGTTAAATGAGATTCCACAATCTCAGGGCAAGTGGTTTGGGAAAAAAAAGTGTATAAAAATAATGAAGGGGGGTAGTGAGATAATAATTTATATAATTTAATTTGATATAATTTTTTTTTTTCAGTATCACTTGTCAGAAGAAATATGTGACTATGGCTAATGCATCACAAACTGAGCAGTTGCGGGCATTGGATTGAGCGCCTCACTTAGATCACAGATAAATCACCAGCCGCAAACATGTTGAGAGCAAGAGAAACTGAGGGACAAGAGACCGACGACCCGTTTATGCCATTGCCAACCAATATTCCTGATTTTGACGATGGTAATAAATGCTATAAATTTAATACTAATAGGGCAAACTAATAGAATAGTTAGTTGGAACATCAGCTAAATATTGATTATTCATCTTCTATTTTTCTCATAAATTCCAGGCATTAATATCGGCAACTTGGACGATTCTACTATGTCTGAATGGTTGGACAATTTTTCTGCCAACGGAGGAGTTCCTGACGAACTTCTCAGCGTCACCGAACTCCTTGGTATACTTGACAATTTTTCGTCGAATATATTTTCCGTGGTGAAAAAATTTTTCTTTAGTAAAATGTTTCAATTCGATCGCAGGTCTGTCAGGTTCGGGTTTAATCGGAGGAAGCGCTGAAAGTGACCACGATTTGAGGTCTCCTGAAAAATTTCAAGATCTGAAATTCACTTCGACGCCGAAAGGGAAAACCATTCTGGATTCAGGGTTTGCCGATGAAACAGTCGCGAACAAGAGCATCGAGTATAAGGTGAGTGATCGTCTTGGTTACCCTCTGCTGTGTTATTACCATTAGGTTTCACTAGCTGAAAAAAGCCTCAGTTAAGTTCAAGGAACGGAGCAATTTTTTTCTTTCAGAAAATATCAACTTTTCTTGTATATTCGCTGACGAATTTTTCGATTTCAGGTTGTATTGAACGACATCACTGATAAATTGGCTGGCAACATTTTTACATCTTTGACAGACGTTTGCGAAAGCTCAGGCAACCTACACGTTTCTTTCCAGGTGAAAAATACTTATGATACAGTTTGTTTATCATTCTTATGCATTTTATTACTCATTGTGTTGTAACCTTTGATTTTATTAATTTTTTCCTCTAGGATGATGCTATGAAAACGCCTGTAAAAAAGCCGGTGCGCCCAGACGAAAATAAAGGTCAAGCCGTTGTCGACATTCAAGACAGAAGTGAGTTGAAATATTTTGAAAGGCCTCATTGAGTTGCACGAGTTTAAATTGCACATCTGATCGTAGAATCGTCTTGCTGCAATATTTGAGAATTAATTTTTTTCCACAGTTTGGGAGCGCAATGTGCCGATCATCCGTCGTCGGATACGTTCAATGCCTATCAGTATCAGTAACCAGCAGCTGATGGCTACGCCGTCATCTTCCACGTCTCTGCAACACATTGCTGAAACTTCATCGTATTCGGGCGACTCGAAACGTTTGAAAAGGAAGAAAAAACCGTCCGGCCCACTGTTTCCAACAGCATCGATCGTACCATCAACATCAGTCAAATCTGAACAATCAACATGCTCAAAGTGCCGAGAACCTTTAGCGGATCCAAGTAAGATAATGGATGGCTAGTCATTTTATATATTGCACATGCTGTGTGGTTGTTGGCACTGATAATTTTTCCTTTATTTTTACAGCCGAAACTGAAATTGGGGAAGCGGAGCTCATGTACTACACTGGCATAAAAAAGTACGAGTTATTTATACTTATTAAATTTTCAGAAATATGCAATTTTGTCGGCTGAAAGTGATTTTTTAAAACTAAATGTTCATGCTAATCGAACTTGATTGAATAACATTTTGCAACTTGTGTAGGCACAAGTCGGCTCTGGGAATAATCAAGTTCATGCGGCTTCCCGATTGCTCCGAGCTATCAACTTTCAAACGGATTTTCATCACAATCATGAAACTCCGGTTCGATTTTCCGTACGAAGACCTTGGTTTCAGGTAAGACTCGACAATATTTTGAGCGGATTAGAATAATAAAAGAAAGAAAGTTTTCAAGATCGACTGCTGCGTGTATCTATAAGTCGCATGTGGTTTAGGTTGCGAAAGTCGGCTACCCTTGTCAAACAAGTAATTGGCAGCACTGTGGAAGTCATGGGAGCAGCACTGGTCGATTTCCTCCCTTGGAGTGAGCCTCCGACAGCAAAATGCGCTTCATCCCAACGGCGGTGTTTCTATCTAACCGAACTGAAGCATTCGGAAATGAAGGTGAATAATATATTTGTAAAAATATTACGAAAATTCTTCAGTTTTTGGAGCGATTGCGTTTGCCATATCTGCTGTTTTTCTGCTTAAGATAAAGAAAACTTACATGACGTTCTCCGTTGAACTTGGTGTCGTTTCTCGTCCCCAGAATTCAACGTATGAAGTGAATTAGTAAATTTAACCAAGCCTTTGCCGCAGGTGATCGTCTTGATCGAGGATAAATCTAATTTGCCTATCTGCTACGTTTCTGAACTGTTCGACCCCACATCTGAAGCTATGGACATCGCAATGGCAACATGCTCTCAGCATTTTGTCGACGGTGACCTCGTCTGCTTCCCCGACTCTGACGCGGGGGCTATTCGCAAGGCCACATTCTACAAGTGAGATTGTTTCACAGATTATTCTCGACGTTGCTGTTTACATGACCTTGAGGTTATCAAAAAAATGTTCTTTTCTAGGGTCACAGTCACTCAATCTGGCGTCAGTTTCAATCTTGCGGGTGGCAAATTGAACGAAGGCCCAGTCCGAGCTTTCCTAACCAGGAACGCAGCCTTGGTCTCCGAACTCAGCGCCTACTTGGCCACTGATATTAGCAGGTTAGTTTTTATCGTTTCTCAAAGACAGCGCTAGAATTTAGAGTTAATTAAAATCGCACGTCAAGGGAACTGGGAGCATTGTCAGCCATAATCCAACCTCGTTTTCACCATTTTTTGCCACCGATTGTCATCCACGTCAAATTATTTTCAGGATGAAAAACAACTGTGAAATACCGATAGATGTGGGCATACGAATCTGCAGCGCGCTTGTCAACGTGAATTATCTACCTGAAAACAATTTGCTCTCTTATTTCCAACAGGTAAGTCGTCAGTTGTTAATAATACTAACTAATACTAATAATACTGCGGCCCTATTGTATTAAATGATGATGAAAATAAGCAAAACGTTTCAATAAAAAAATTGTAAGGAATCTATTGTAAATTTCAAATATCGAGCTTTTGTATTGCACGGACGTGCTTTGAGGAGAAAGTGGCGCCTCTACATGACGTCCATTTGTGTTCGCTATTCTCAGAGGTGCCATTCTTTTTACGAACAAATATAGCTCCAATTCTAATGATCTGACTTCTGTAAACAAATTGTCCATTTTGTTGAAACTTCAAAATCAACTTGAAAAAAAAAATATTTTCTAAAACTGAGTACTTGGTTATGAATAAACGCTCGCAAAAACTTAACCCGACCCCTTCTCAACAAACTAGTATTACACTTTTTATCTCAAATGGCGACGTTTGAAACTCAGTTGAAGAGTTGAATGCTAATTACAATCTTTTTCGTTTCCTAAGGTTTTCTCCCGCTCAAGCCAGGCAACACTGTCACGCAGGCTTGCCAAATGACTTCTACATCTTCTACAGGCTTCTGTGATAACAAAACAACGACACCACCTTCTGATCTGAAAATTGTCCCGGTTATGTTATAGCTTTTTTCACTCTTTTTAGAACATTTTTTATACTGTATTCAGGTCGAGTGTATTGCTCTGCCAAGTACTGAAATGTACGATTCCGGTGCAGATTTTATCCATTTTCAGTTCCTATTTTAGTTAGGAGCTCTGCTTTTGTATTCTCTTTTTGTACTTGTTTTCTGTTAGCTGGTTTCTGTCATTACCGGTTATTTAGCCTTTGATTCGCAAGGGAAAGTAGTCGCCAAAGCATTTATTTCCTTACGCTTTTGGATAATGTTCTTTTGAACTATATCGCTCAAAGTTCAACAGTGCCAAGGGTGATTCGCATGAGGACGGAAACGCAGCAACTGAAGAGCTGATTGGTTACGAATTAACTTTGCAACGCTAAATTCGACCAATCAGATCAGCTCTTTCCACCACTGCATTTCCGTCGGCGTATGAAGCTTTGAACAACGTACTTATCAAGTACTTAAGAGCTTTATGTAACAAGAAAATCACAATTTTGCAAATCCATCACGGAAACCCATCACGCCCAAGAGTGAAAAATTCAATGTCGAATCTGAGTACCTAGAATCTGAGTTTTGTATCTTACTATCGCTTTATTATTTTATTTGTCTTAAATGTTATGTGTAGAGGCGTTTTTTACAAAAAGAAATCTAGGCTATTTGCAGTAGAATTTTTTATACTTTGAACTGTTCGCCAATTCGGTGCATTCGACTTCCCTGTGAACTAACGTACAAATTCGCCATGACATTGTATTATTATTATTTTTCTACAATTTTGCACATTTTTTAAAATGTTTTCTCCCCTTTAAGCGTTGTCACATTTTTCACCGATCACAAATGTACTTAGGCCATCACTTGTCATCACTTCATCGCATTCACATTCTATCACTTGATCAATACCAGTTATGTAGATTGCTAGGTTAGATTTATTGCCTTCGGTGAATGGTCAACAAGATATTCATGTTAAATCAGAGCATGTCTAAATTGGCAACGAATTCTGGAAAAATTGGAACGTAAATCAGGTCTAAATAATAATAATTGGACTGTTGTTTATCTCATAGCTTCGAGGGAATGTTTGCTCAAATGTTTAAAATCTTTTTACGAATTTGCTTCAGTTTAACTTTTCTCATTTAGATCTTCGCATTAAGATGGTGTTGTATTTATTTTTTTTACATACTGACAAGCTAATTGTGCAAATTTGGATTTGGAACAAGTCCGTTGATACGTCACATTTGGAAAGAAGTCCTTACTCTATGTTGAAAGGAATCATAAATTTGTAGCAATACCAAATTGACGAAATTTTGCAATAAATAGTTCAATGAGCGATCCGCAGAGATCGTGTTGAAGGTGGTTGAAAAGATTGATACATGTTCAGTGAGGCCCGTTCACATGATCATGAAGGCGGTGAATGAGTGAAGCAAAAGATCCTTTAGTTGCAGCGTTATGTGAAACCTATTGTTCGTTGATTGTTTCCTCTTCATAGAGATGATGATTGATGTCGCATGTTCGTCAAACATCTTTAATTTTTCAATACATAGATGATTTTAACATCAATGTTTCTACTAGTAATTTTTCAAACATCGAAGTTTAGGTTCTGATGTTTAGTGCTCTGTTGGCACATGGTCGGAATTGCATTTTCAAGGTAATTTCGCCTATGAATAATAATTTATAAACAAAGGAAAATCTATGTAAGGTAAAAGATGAATATTCTCGTTTGTTGTAACTGAAAACTGGAGAGTTAGATACCTGTCTTGACAATCTAAGATACAACGTAGGGGGCGACTTCAGAATCAACTTGAAGTTAAAGGAAAGGTAAACTATTCGACTTTTTCTTTTGTAAAAACTTGACGTTTACGTTCAATCTCGGGGCTTTGTCGATCAACTTATTATATTACTACTGAATCACATGACGATAAGAAAATCATCTTTAAGCAGCTAGTTCTTTCAGATTTTTTGTTCATTATTTCTTGCCTGATAATGATTGTAAGGGTCGATCTTTCTAGCTAAGCTCAATTCATTCCTCTTTCTTGATTTTCGAATTTGCCAAAAACTTCTTTGTTTTTCTTCCGATGTTAACATCGATATCAGATCGATGTCGCATCTCTACCTCCTCATGGGTTCAATAACTTTCCCAAGTAATGTTGAAATCACTGTCTTACCCTTAACTACAGCCCACCAAAATTTATCATTAGGAAAAATTGCAACGCATTTTTTCCATACGCGAAATGGATAGTGCCAATAGAAGTTAAGCAACTTAGCTTTAAAAGCAAACATCCAATGTTTGGTAAACATGCCAAAGAGTAGGAAGATTTTTATAGCTTCACAATTGATCCAAGAAGCTTCAAAAATCGTCTTTGAAGCACTCTCATTAGATAGATGGCCACGTTCATCGATCATGGAAGCATTGGCGTTACAATTAGTGAGACGGCCATGTTGATGGAAAACTGTTATCGGGTCATCGCTAATGGAAGGCGATAAGCAATAAAAGCGTGTTTTTCATCAACGGCTGGTCTCAATTTTCCATTTCGAGTTGAAAATAATGCGTTGCAACTTCTAGCAGTAACGGGCCTCATTGAAATGTAACATGATGACAATCTACAAAACCACTAGCGGGCGCCTCAAGTCCGCTGTAAATAAATTAAACAATTTTTTTTTAACTAAAGAAGTAATTATTGGTGTAATATTTTTTAGCTTAGATTAAACTAATAAATGTATCTCTGTCAGAAGAAATTTGCTCTGAACATTGTCGAGTTCGGGCGGTTTAACGATATTTAATCTCTATCGCAATTTATAATGTTCCTTTCTTTTCGATACGCTCTTTTAGCGTTTAGTGGATTTTTATTACATCTTTCCCCTTATTTTGGGTTTATTAGTGTTCGCATGAGTTGCACGGATTTTGTCGATGTATTGGACATTTTTCAAAGGTCCTCTATACTGGCATAATCTGATACACCTGAATTCCCAGTGCAATCAAGGAGATGCGTCCTCGAACTTTCCCCCGCTTGGTTTTTTAGAAAAGAAAAAAAAATACGGAGAAAAGAAAACTCTAAATAAAATTATTTATTAAAAGTAGCTAATATTATTTGATTCTTATATTCGCCACTAACCTACTTCGCATATTATTTGGTTAGTGTTTTAGTGTGATCGTAGTGTGTGCTATCTGAATAGAATAGTTTTTTTACGGATATGTTTGCATTTTTTTTCACCCCGAATTACAACTCATTAGAATCAAGCTCCGCAAGTGTTTTGTTATGAGCGATGTCAGCAGCAAGTCAAAGAAATTTGTACAAATACGTTGGACCATTAAATGCATGTTAGAATTAAAATGGTAACCTTTACAATCGGTAGTTGCCTTTGCGAGGTTAACGAGGAAACCTATGTCACTTGGCTGAGAATGTTAGTTCTATACGATTTTTCGCGTGCTGAATCTGAATTTGAAGTTAAGCCCCTTGTAAAAATAGAACGTTATTTAAGAGAGCTTCTAAATATCTCAAAAACCATCAGTAATTGAAAGATTACTACTCAAGAAAGAATTTGAATTGGTGCAATTTCCTACAAAAATAAACTACTCTTTGAAATTCGGACCTATTGACAGTGCGCAACAGCGGCTTAACGGGCGTTTGCTGTTTGGCAGAAAAGTGGGTCACATTCACACGAGCAAGGGGAATTCAGTAACGAAAGAAAAAGGCTTTCAGTTAATGGAAAACCCTTTCACTCCTAGACTATCATTCTGTACCTTGATTTTTCTATCATCACTCGTTTTCTCAGTAATCTCCCAAGGCATGGATGACAATATTGTAGAGGAACATATTTTATTAGCGACACATAAATCGATTTATACAGATTTCAACAATAACGTAAAATTATATCATTAAATCGCGCAGCAGCGCGTTGGTTTTCTTTCCCAACTGATTGATTTCATTCTTGGAAATCGCGCAATCGGAGCTTATTAACTTTTTTTTAACTATGGACACTTATACAAAGTTGCTTGCCTCACCAGAACTCAATTACCGTTGTTTGAATTTTTGAAACCATCCAGCACCTGTTTTTTACATTTCCACCTCGCCGACGGACTCGTCATCGCTCAGCTCCAGTATCTAAAACGAAGCAACGATGCATGAAGTCCTTAGAGTATTCAGACAGAGACTATTTTTTTAGTCCCTACATTCCCATTGAAGAAATACAAAACCGGCCAAATGATGATTTTGAAAACCTCCTGCCCAACCAAAAGCTCAAAATCCAATTGATTGAATAAATCAATTTTACTTGGTTGAGTCGTCGCATCTCTCATCGTACTGGGTTGGTGAGGGGGAGAAGAACCAGGCGACATGTTCTCCTTTTTTTATTTACTGGCCGAGTACTTTCGCCTCTTCGGGCATCCTCAGGGCGATCTAAATGTGCCAATTTAGTACATGTAGTAATGCAATAACTATGTACTAAATTGGCACATTTAGATCGCCCTGAGGATGCCCGAAGGGGCGAAAGTACTCGGCCAGTAAATAAAAAAAGGAGAACATGTCGCCTGGTTCTTCTCCCCCTCACCAACCCAGTACGAAATCAATTTTAGGAATAACTAAACTATTTTTTTACGCTATTGATTTTTTTACTCAACTTACCTCGGCCATTTCAGATGCTTTATGCAGATCAGCAAGGCCTGTCAGTTCTTCCAGATAGACAGCCGATTGGAAAACCTTCCCCAGAAATTCCTCACGATTGTTCTCATACTGGTCAATCACCTGGTAAAGGAAATACCAATGCTGAAATTAAAGATGCCAGCTAGAATCGCTGTTGGCAATAGTGCTATCAGAAGTCTTGCGTATGAATTGAGTTGCATATTTTTGTGATCCTGTTTTCTACCGCTGCATAACGTTGATTCTTTTCCAACTGATGATAAATTTCAGTCAGCTAAAAAAAACTCAAGGTGATAATGTTTCACCTTCAGAGAGCAGGCGATGCATTGGTTGAACGCAGGAGTGCTCGGAAGAACGTGGCTGAATTGGAATAAAAACCCGCGGACGGAATGGGGTACAATACCCAGCAAAGTCTCATCATCAGCATTGCACGAGCCTCTGCAAAATACCACCATTTTTAGGCATCTATTTATGACAACGATCGGCTGGAATAATCAAAATTTGTCCAACCTATTCGGATGTTGTAGAATGGAGATGAGCAGTTCAACCGCGATTGCGCCGGCCATGTTTGATACTCCCGGCCTCGTCACCGTGCATTGTTGATCCAACGTTCGATCTGCCTTCGACTATTCGCAAAATTGCATGAGTATAGGAATCGATTTTAGCTTACAGAACGGTAGGAAATTGTGGCTTACATTTCCAGGAGCGGTGACGTCGTTGCAGAAGTAGCAGCCGAGTTTGCTTGACGACGATTCGCTCCGGACGCCATGGCGTATTACCAAGTATGTGTCGTAACCCAGGGCAGCTGTGATCGCGAGCTAAAAAATAATTATAGACCTAAAATCCACCAGCCTCTAAAAAAATACTTCAAAAAACGCATCAAATGATTGTACAGTGGCTTATAATTCCACTGCTTCAATACACTCACTTATTAACCAGTTGTAATCCTGTGAATGTTTCCATAATGATAATTATGAGAGCTAACTCTTCGGCAAAAATCGTCATTTTTAAATGTTTTTATTCATCTTAATTCAGAGTCAAATTAATCGTGTAACGATATAGCTGAAGAGAGGGTTGATTCTTGAATATCGATTTCTTTTGCTCAAATAACTCTCAAGGTACATCATCAGACCAAATTGCTCGAATGTAGCTCGGAAAAACAGCGATAACATCCATTAAAGCTATCAACCCTGTAATGTTCTCATTCGATTCAGCGTCAAAAATCTATAGATTTTGATACCAAACACACCGATGTCTCAAAAAAGTGAAAAAGACTTGCCCCGTTAAAATGCCCTTAAAATTATGGTAATGATTTGGCTAACTGATTGAGCCATTTTTACTCCAAAAATTGTTAATTAATGAAAATCTCAAGCATGTAGTTCTTGTACTATTCTCAGAAAAGTGTTAAACAGAATTTGGATGTTCGCATTCTAGGTACCTTTATACCTACGTAAACGATAAAATTTTGAGTGAGTCAGAACAATTTTTTCTGTGAACGATTTCTATGGTTTTATTATAATAAAACAAAAAAGAAAACCAAGAAGAACAATGCCTTATTCATCGAAGCTGCTACAACCGTAGGCAGCCATCTGCTCTCTCTGGAATCGGTCAGAAGAAAAACAGCATCGTGATCTTGGATCAATTTGTGGAGTTCGGACGCTTCTTTGATTCCTTCAGTTGTATGTCCCGGCATCGGTACTGTCATAGCAACGCCCGTTGATGTCTGTAATTTATATTTCACCTTATTAATTGATTACATTTTTTTTCCAACAAATTTTTGCAGATAAAGTTGCATTTTCTGGGAAACGGTAACAAAAAATAATTTACCATCGTAGGCAGGATTGCCTTAAGAGCGGCCGGCGCAGCAACTGCTTTTAATTTTGGCCCGTCCGCGCCCGAGCAATCGTCAAAGCCATAGAGCGACTGCCGCACAGGATTCGAGAATGAAACGTGGCCACTATCTACAAATGTAATGTGTCGAACGCCCCATCCCTACAAAAAAGTGT
Source organism: Tupiocoris notatus (assembly GCA_037159825.1). Lineage (NCBI taxonomy): Eukaryota > Metazoa > Arthropoda > Insecta > Hemiptera > Miridae > Tupiocoris > Tupiocoris notatus. The sequence continues at coordinate 435,990 of JASJUZ010000568.1, read as the reverse complement.
CCTCCTTTTTAAATATGGAAATTTTTAGAAGTCAAAAATAGCTGGAGCTTTGAAGATGAAATTTTCAGAGTTCTATGACCAGAGAAGGACCAAGAAATGGAATTTTTGAAAAATCTAACCATGAGACACCTGGCTACAGAACATCCTAGAGTGCCGGCTCCGATAAGCAGAACTTTCAGGCTTCGAACAGTCTCCAAGTCCAAAGTGGGCACCAACCGCCATTTCATCAGTTTCAAATTCAAATCGACGCTCGATTCTGCTAACCTGACAAAATGGGAAGAAAGCTGGATTAATTTTTGCCACTATTTGAAAACACAATTTGATTTTTGTGGACGCCGAAAGGTTAATAGGTCAGTTGGAACAGGATCCCTTAGATAACTCATCTACTCATAAAAGACTTGGAAATCTCAGGGGAGATCTCTACGTCCCAATCAACTCCATCGTCACAATTGATTGAATCGTTTCTTGAAACACCTTGGAGTCTTTTCAGGGCCACGAATCCACTCCCATACAATAACGCACCAAGTACACAATCTCCCCACAAGACTACAAAGTCAGATTGAAGGTTTCGGAAGAAAAAAGTCGTCCTCAGGTAAATCCGAACTGACATGAAATTAATTTTTTATCATCTTTGAATCACTTTACTCACCTCAGGGGATCAATTGTATCTCGCAAGCTGATGGAGCGAGGACCAAACATACCTCTCGCGTTTCGACACCATCCAGCCACTTTCAAATCGTCAGGGGAGCCTGTAAATGCACAGGGATATTAAAATGACAATTAGGGGGTTCAAAATAGTATTGGTACTTGAAAATATGGATTACCTTCGATTTTCACTTCGATGATGAAGCTCGAATCGAAATGTCGACCAAGTCGTAAGATAATCGCTTCAATGCTGGCGTCCGTTTTCCTTCAAAGTCGATAATTCATACAGATAAAAATACATGTTAGCCAAGTTATTTAACATGCAATATGTCGTTATTGAAATATTCTAATGTTGGCCAACCTATGATGAGCAACAAGGGCCAATAGATTCCGACAAGGCCATCCTGGCAGAAAATCTTCAGTGCTTCCATCTATCATACATAGGTACAGCTTTTCTGAGCCTGGAATAATTTTCATAAACATTTAAACTTAAATTTTCAATCGGAGTAATTCCTTTTTTAACAATGATACCTTGGCAAAGTCAAGTTAAAAGTAAAATCCTTGACAATTCACAGAATGAGCTAATGCTCTCAAAGTATAGGTTAGCTAAGTTATGCACACCTTCAAAATTGTCGATAAAGTATCGAAGCGGTCGGCAATCGAATTTTGAGCCGGACGCGACAATGCAAAACATTTCTGTATTCGGCCATTCTAGATTTGAGTGCGACTGTAATATGCTTTGAATCTGAAATCAGAATTGTTTTCAAGAGTTGAGCAGTAGAGAGGTGTTGTTTGTGTGAATTATTGTAATGAATAACTCATAAATAATTAACTGACCCCACAGCTGCTTAATGATCTTAGCCTATAAAAATTGAAACCTAGTAGCTCACTTGCCTGTTCATCGCTTAGAGCGTCTTTCAGAAGAACCGGTGGTCTAACGATTGGGAATGTGTAATTGGCCAAAGCGGGGAATCCAAACCAGAAGACGAAATTGTAGTTTTTCAGATCCTGCAAAGAGATGGTGATATTAATAACAAAAAATATACATTTTCCAGGACTCAGGGAGAGTAACCGAAACATAACCTCACTTGGAGCTGAGCATACACTTGTACTGTCTGCTCTTGTTGAAAGAATGAGCAAGAAACAACTTGAAAATTGCCAGTACCACGATCAAAACTGAAGAATTCAAAGTTAAATAACATACTGATGCAAAAACGAAGCTATGAAACCTGATTCAGAGTGGCATTGCAGAACTGAGGCCACTCGCAGAAAAGCGTACAGACTATAAAGTACATAAAATAGGGCAATAGGGCAAAATAGGGGGCAAAATTACCAGCCCTAACCATTCATCATATTCCTCACTTCCCCCTCTCCTCAATAGAAGATAACTTACGGCAAATGTGATGACGCTAAAGCTGTTCAATAACGTTGGATTATCTATTGCATCTCCACACTTGATTGCATCACTAATTCTGGCGCCATATCCTTCTAACAGATCATTCTGGAAATAAAAATAAATAGAACATTTACAATACGAAAAATGTGATCTTTTGCAAGAGTAATCACTAGGAACGCTGAAATTATTAACACAAGATGGCGCAACTCCCCCGTTTTTGCTCAACGTGAAAGGTGAAACTGCGTACTTGACAAGAATGTTCAAACACGTCAGAGCAAGACGACCAATTTTTTTCAAATTAAAAGTTAAATTATTCGCCTTCAGGTTCAGCTGAGGAGAGTATTTGACGACTATTCCAACAAGTATAGAACGATTTTTATAGCTCCGAAATTCACGAGTTAAAAAATCATGGCAACTACTTCAAAATCTCAAAATTTCCACATAAAAGCTGAGATAGCTCAAGGTAACCATTTAAGCCGTAAATCCCGCAACCGCCTCATTCGATTCAGCGTCCAAAAATCGATAGAAATTGTACCAAAAACACCTTAGTCTGAAAAAGTTGGAAAATACTAATTTCCCACTCAAAATCCCCAAAAAGCCGATTTCAGACCAGGATTGATTTTTAGTGAAAATTTCAATAATTTAGCTATAATACTTTCGTGAGAAAGTATTGACAGCGGACGGAAAGTATATTTTTTATTGGATATTCGGATTCTACATGCCTTGAAACGTAAAACATGACATTTTGAGGAGGGTTAGAAAAAACATTTTCATTCGCGACTACAATGGTTTATTATGAAAAATAAACCACAAATAATTGGAGCTGCCATACCCTGAAGGACTCCTATGCATTTCAACCTATGGGATCAACTTTTTGTATTACTCCATATCAGCCGGGATATTCAAATTGATTGAAGAAAAAAATATTAGAAATGTTCTATAATGCATTTCAATATTTGCTTATTTACCTTGTTAACATTCTTAAACGCCTCTAGTGAGTTGAAATTTAGCAGGAAACCGGATAAAACGCTGAGGGGAATTTTGTGATTGTTCCCGCGGCAAAGATGGTTCAATCGCAGGCGCTCTGAGGAATTGATTTTACCTGATGAGTTGTCACACCTGGAAAAATAAGGAAGATGGAAAAAAATTACAGTGGTATAATAAAAAGGAGCGTCTGGAACACGGCCGGTGTTGCGACCTCACTAGCGCTCCTGGCACCAAGAGAAACGAAAGGGCTTTCATTGCGGGAGACAAATGGAACAAATTATTGATGTACTATAAACTATACTACTGCGTAGTTTAGATGGTAAAGCCATGACTCCATGAGGAAATGATGCGTGTACAATCCTGAGCACGGGAATAAAAATTCTGCGTACCTGCTGCAACTTGGGAAAATTGAGTTTAATAGTTTCCATGAACCCTAGATAGTTCAAGAACTCGAACAGTGTTTTACTGATGCGTATGTCAAATTGGATTGATATGAGGGATTTTTTTTACTTATTATCGATTCGTAGTCGCTTGATTTATTGATGAACGAGATTGAAATAATTAACTTGATCTGTTACACCCGCCGAATTGTACTGAACTAGAGTAATTGAAATGTACACATTCTCTGCAAAGGGGCAGGTATGAAATTCACAAGAATACATTTCTTTGGCGTATTTTGTAGTTCAAGCTCTAAAAATGGTCTACTACATCACTTTTTAGTAATGGTATAATTTTATTTAACATTAACTACACCTTTTAAACAAAAATTAAAAGGAAACCTGCATAAGTAGTTGCCCAATACGAAGACATAGAAACTCCAATGATAGCGGAAAGGTCTAGTACAAGGCAAGTAAAGACTCAGTCTCTGGGGTTCGGTAGCTCAGTACCACGGTCGTCACGAGCGCTAGTGAGGTCGCAACACCGGCCTACTATAATAAAATACCAGTTCGAAAGGTTATGAGTAGGGTTACCATATTATTTAGCTGCTAAATCCGGACTCTGGGGGGTATAGAATAGCCCGGGGGGGAGGGATTTTGCAATTTTAAACGCAAAATAACGGTTTTTCTAGTTTTCTGAGAAGTAATTATTCCTTTTTGATCATCGGAACAGCATAAAAAGGTTCAATTACTTCAACCGAGTAAACTGACAAATTTCCCACATCTACTGATTTTTCTGTGTTTTTCATTTACAATATTTATTTATACGGACATTTATCAAAACCAGACACTAGTCCGGACATGTGCTTTAAATCCAGACTGTCCGGACGAATGGTAACCCTAGTTATGAGGGAGATTGATGCTAGTTTTTGATTTGAGTTGTACGGGTAGATAGTAATTTTGCGTCAGGTTCTCTTAAATTCAATCAAGGTCTTTCACCCGCTTGAGACTGTACAGAGAACATCTGTAAGTGCGTTGACTGTTAAAAATGTTGCAGGTTGACGCTATAAAATGATACGCCCGAGTTCAACGTGGTCAAAACGGACCATGAATAAGTGTACTCACTCGTTAAATGATGAATAGTCAACCAATGCAATCAACCCAGCCGGGTCTAATGCGAGCGCTGTCAAAGGACGTTCGGCTTCCGATAATCGATCGACGTCCAATTTTATCTGGCAGAGCTTGTGCCAAAAAGACGCATCGACAACGGCTTCGTACGGAAGAAACCTCAAATTCTCAGCCATTTCGAGTCGTATTCATTGGCAGAATTGCACAAACCGTAAAAGATCCCAAAAATCCGAGTGTTTTTTGTCAATTAATTGACTCAATTAGGGTGAATTGATCTATTGTGATACAGTATCAGTAACGCTCACGTCATTAATAAAAATCTTCTTCGCTCAGATGATTCTTCATAAGCGATATAATCTTCCGCAAGGTTTCGAGGTAGCAAAATGAATTTGAAAAAAATTGTCACGAATATTGTAGAGCACAACGTTGATCCAATAACATTATTTGACTTGACACTTCCTCGCCGATGTTTGACATCAAAACAAAAAGAAAACAACGGATTCGTGATAAGATAACAGTCTTTGCCGAACCTATGTGGTAGACATACGTACAAAATGATGCGAAATAAATAATGTTGATATAATTATGATCTTGCTAGTACTAAGATGTGAAATAATTAGGTTTCATAGATTTTTAGGTGTTTTTGAATCAATTATGAAAATGGGTTCAACATGACAGCAAAGTTATATGGACAGGCAAGAAGTAACATAAATAAAAATACAATTTCCGTAGAAATAAAATAGTTACTACTTCTATAGCTATCATATTGAAAAACCATGAAAGCTCTTCATCCTTCATTGAGAAGAAGATTATTATGTTTCGGTCGCTGAATTCTAGACCAATCTCAACACGATGGCAAGAATAGGCTAAATATTGATTTATCGAAATAATCGATTTTACTGTCGAACAATCGATTTTTGAAATTGATATATCTTCGGTTTAATTTACAGGGCAATAATATTGTTTTTAACAGTTAATTAAGTGATCCTTCTCCTCTTGTATTCCAAAATCCGTTTTAAAACCACTCAATCAATGGTTTATTATCAACCACCTGCTGAAGTTGCAAGTGGCGACATAAATTATGGGCTTTCGATACTAACAATCGATAGTTATGTGGAGGTTGAATCGATTCAAGAGCTATCGATCAAAGTTCCTCCCGCACTGCGCAATTCTGCCCGATTCCCATTCCAATTTTCCGTTTCCGTCTTGTACTCTTGAACTCTTGTTCAGATTCAGAAACGTTTCGGACGCCACTCGAAGAGAAGCTACCTTCACCGGCTTTTCAACGGGAATTCGCTCCAACTGAGAACTTATCAACCAATCAATCAAAATGGTAAGTACATTAGACGATTTTTATATTGTTTGTAATTACTTAAATTTTCATATAGTTAGCTGTTATTCTAGCTTCTATCAACTCGGCTCCGTTACTATTTATTGTCCTCTAGACGTTTGAAATATAAAAAACTAATATGTTATTATTAATTGGTTTAATCCTAAAATTTTGTTTTTTATCGGTGTCGGCATATTGCGTCAATTTCGACCTCGTAGCAATGCTGCGGTCGACGCCCCTCTCCTTGAGCGGATGCTTACGGTTTACACCTTGTTCCGTTCGGCTCGCTATTGTCAATTCTATTTCTCCCATGAATACTCTAGCCTATTCTGGTTGTAAATAATCGTCAATTAGCTTATGAAAGCTAGTGTTCATCGATTTGTAAGCTCTGAAGCTTCATTATAGGTGTGGTCCAGCTTATCGATCGGCTTAACTCGCCCTTGCGTTTTGCTGCTATAATTGTAATTAATGTGATAAATTTCATTTCATTAAACTTGATCGCCGCTGTTGTAAATTAGAAAAAATATTTTCAGGCACAACTCTCGTACACTTGAATTGATTTCATACCTTACACTCGGAAAGAAAATTGCAGTAAAAAATCAGTAAGTAGGTTGGTAAAGAGAAAATCTCATTTAAAAACCGTAAGTAGATAGGTATTTCCCTGTTAGGCGTTTCCAACACTATAATGATAATTTTCTGTCGGTGTAAATTGTCGACGTACAATTCTAGCCGAATGCGCTCCAAAATAAAAACGCTACAAATAATGATAGTTGTACAGTGTTTTATTATTCCTTCGCTTCAACAATGATGTAAGAAGAACTATCCATTTGTGATAATAACTTATAGGAAAAATTTTCTAAAGTTTCAACCCTTTTAACATATTGGTAACTATAAGGGGAAACTCCGTAGCGACTGCGGTAATTTTAGCTTAATTATTCGCCTAACGGTAAAGCTTGATAACCATTGCAACGAACTTAGAGCTCTAAAAATTCTAGAGTCTCATACCGAAATTTTAAAAATCTGGAAAATTGTACAATCATGAAAGCTGTGATAACTTGAGAACCATTAAAGCTAGCGACCCCTCGATGTTCTCATTCGATTCAGCGTCCAAAAATCTATAGAAATTGACGCCAAAAACGTTGTCAGAAAAGCGTTGGGTAATATGAATTTTCTCCCCCTTGAAACCCCTCAGAAACGCCCTTAAAATAGAGGTAGCCATATGGTTGAAGAATCGAGCTAATGTCAGACCCAGATTGTTTTTTGGAGAAAATTTCAAGAACATAGCTTTACTACTTTCGTCAGAAAACTTTTGACGACAGACCAAAAATCAATCTTGGCCTAAAAATGGTCCAATTCTTTAACCGAATCGACACCTCAATTTTAAGGGGAAGGAAATTAGTGTTTCTAACGTTTTTCTGACGGAGTTGTTTCTGGTATCAATTCTTAACATTTTTGGTCGCTGAATCGAATGAAACCATATTGCAGCGTTTTCTTTTGCGATTGGATATTTGGATTCTCCATGCCTTGAAACGTAAAATATCAAATTTTGAGAAATGTTTTTTCTTGCTTGATTACAATGGTTTATAAGTGAATAATATAAAACACTATAGAACACTTAGGAATACCAGAACTTTTGACGAGAGAATATCTTTGTTCGATTGGTGACAATTTCTGTTAAAATTGATATGTTTTCTCTCTGATTTTGCACATGTTTGGAAGAACTATTTTTTTAGTGACAACGAATTCGTGAGTTGTTTTCACTATTCGATCACAAACCGACAGAAAGTGTTTTATACGTGGCTTTCTCATGTTTCGCCGAAAAATATGAGAAAGTAAAAAAATTTAGAGGTTTCTCCGCTCCTGTAAGTTACCTTAGGTACCTAATGATTGTGCTCTCCAGGTGTATTTAGGTTTTTCGATGCTTGCAGCAGCAGATGAAGTTTTTTTGCTGGAAAAAACGTCGAAAATATTACATGACGTACCGTGTACATTTATTACAGAATTTTCCGCCGGTTTCCTCGTGCAACTACCAGGTCATTCAATTACCGCAGCGATGATAACTAGGTTTTAAACGCTTGTCGGTCGAGCTAGTTAACATCAATTTACTTCAAAATGCCCCTTTCATCTTGCAGCTAGGTTCCCCGCTATTTCCTGTACATAATCGACCTATTAGCCATCCCTTGTCTCTCCTCGGATTGATTCAAGGCCTCAACAGTGTTGGAATCCTCTCAACTCCCACACAGATGTCCATGCCTGTATTATTCAAGCGGTGGTTAGATTCATTGAGTAATGTAGTCTGATCTATGCGGGAAGATTGTTTGACGAGAATCGTTAGTGCAATCTGTGTACAAATGGGTCCTCTCTTCCTTTAAGTGCAGAACAAACAAATTATTACAACATAAACTATTCTCAGGCCACAATAAGTCTAATAATTATGGTGAAAGAGGGGTTTAAGTACGAGAAAAAATGGACATTCAGCATTGCCAATCGAATAGTAAAAATATATCATTCCATCGATGAGAGACTCGTGACAACAAGACTTTCAACTGTTTCTTGAAAACAATAACAGATAAACTTGAATCAAACAAATTTACACGATCATTATACGTATTTTAATTTATTTAAGGGCAAATGAGAGACTGTAAATGGATGTGCGGTGCTTTGGGATTTGTATAAGTCCTCGGCCAATCTATTTCGAAACAGTGCACCTCAGACAGTTAACAAAATTAATCGAACTAAAATGCGGGCTTCTCAAATATAATTGTGAACATTTGTGAGGCAAGTGCTAAGTTTCTCCTTTCTTCTCTTTCTTTTTTATCTTTTAGGTTTTAATCGCTCAAGAAATTTTTTTTTTCTAACCCCCTCAAAATTTAATGTTTTACGACTCGAGGCATGTAGAGCCCAATTAACCAATAAATGGAAAAAAATCGGTCCGCCAGCCATCAAAACTTTTTTCTGAGAAAACTATAATAGCTAAATTTTTGAAGTTTTACCAAATGCATTCTTGGTCTGACAATGGCTCAATTGTTTGCTACCTCCATTTTAATGGAATTTTTTTGGGTTCAAGGGAGGGATTCGTATTTTCAAAGATGTTCAAAATATTTACGCGTGTTTGATATAAATTTCTATAGATTTTTTGACGCTGAATAGAATAGGACTTCAACAGAGTCGATAGCTTTAATGGTTCTCGAGTTATCGCAGTTTTTGTGTGAAATGTTCGCGATTTTTATTTATTTGGCAAGATATTATAACTCGATTTTTGTGGAGCTATAAAAATTGCTCTACACTCTTTAGCTATATACCGTTAGGCAATTAATTATACTTTGTATTAAGTAATAGGGAAAAATGAAAATATTTTAAATAGCGAGGATTGCCTAGGTTTTCGTCATTGACTACGCATTAGTTGTGATTTATCCAAAAGGTATCCCTGCTCGAAACTATTCCGAGACAAGTGATAGAATGATTTTTCGAAATTGAGCGGTGAATATAAAGTTAGACGAAATCCCCATCGGCCTCTTTCCCTTTTTCGAATCGCTGTAATGTGTCCATTTTGTCAACTTTAATTTCAAACTGAGATTTCGTCTTCTTTGTTCGTTTATTTCTTTTTTATTTCATCTTCGACAAACTGTTAATTAGCGGGTTATAAGCAGTTGAAAGAAAACAGTCGCTATTTTCATCTGATGCTCCATACGAAAGGCTAATGATAAATAAATAATTATAATAAATGAAATTGAATACATTTAAAACAGAAGAAAAAATCAAGATTCTGGACGACATGGTTTATTCCAACGGATACAATTTTAACATTAGTTGCTTTGCAGGCTTTTTGCCGAATTATGGTGACTATGGAGCGAAAATCTAGGGCAAATACGTCGCGTGCTTCCGTTTGATGGTTCTTAGTCATGACAGTTTTCCAAGGTAACCCCCGTGAGTTGGCAGATAGTGAAACTGGGTTGTACTTGGGAACGCCAAGTCGAGCTTGATACAGCAGTAGATTTTGCGGTATTGACCGGTGACGTCACGTGTCGCCATTGTGGCTGGGAGGCCATGGGGGTCATCGATCTCGACTTTCCGGCGCCGAAGCGTTGAGCTTGGATTTCTCAGAGTACGAATCTTTCGATGGTCAAAAAATTGCGACGATGAAAGAAACTTGTCGGCAAAGAAAATTACTACCAATTCCTACAGCTTGAATGTGGATTGAAGAAATAATCACTTTTTCCTCATACAATGGCAGAACGCACGAGTGTACCGTGGAAAATAAATACAACAGATTAGAATAGTTGAAAAAATACCTCAACGAAAATAAATTCTCCCTTTGGTCGATCTTTTGGCCGTGCGAGCATTTTCAGGGTTCCATCAGGTTCCTGATATAGCCTTGAAGATGCCCAAACTGGTCAAAAGATCTAGGCCGAATAAAACAATGGAGTAGAATTAGCCAATTTGTTCGCTCTTCAGCGCCGTTGGAATAAGAATAAATTGAAAAACGCTGCTAATGATTTTACAGTGGTTTATTATTCCTTTACACTTGTGTGTTAGTAACTATTCGGAACATTTGTGAACGTTTCCACCTGAAAACAGATTTTTAACTATAAGTGGGAAAATCCATTGCAACGGTAGTAATTTTAATTATTTTTCTTAATTATCCAAACGATTAATTATTCGCCTAACGATATAGCTTAAGAGAGTGTTTGACGAGCATTTCACCGAGTATAGAACGTTTTTTATAGCTCGAGAAAGTCTCGAATTATCTTGTCAAAATTCTCAAAATCTGGAAGTTGCCACACAAAAGCTGCGATAACTCAAGAACCATTGATGTTATCGACTCGGTTATGGGCTCGTTCAGCGTCTATAGCAATTGATACACCTTTGTTCAAAAAACCTTTGAAAATTCGCATTCCAGTGTCCACAAACGATTATGAAATCATAAGGTGGCAGAGTCACTCGTGAGTCAGACGACTAACTCCATTCATACAGTTTTATGTACTGTTTTAAAGAGAGAAAAAAAAGATGGCGTTTTGTCGACAAATTCTTCATCATGAAGAATCCAGCCGGAGGTGAAATGTTTGATGATAGCGATGCGGCGTTCTTGATTTCATGGTTTCCTATACCACCTTTTATAACCCTTCTCGTGTTTTTTGTTGCAGCGTGAATGTATCTCTATCCACGTTGGCCAGGCTGGAGTTCAAATCGGTAACGCCTGCTGGGAGCTCTACTGTCTTGAGCATGGCATCCAACCGGACGGACAGATGCCCTCTGACAAGACGGTCGGCGGCGGCGATGACTCGTTCAACACTTTCTTCAGTGAAACCGGTGCAGGCAAACACGTCCCGCGCGCTGTTTTCGTGGATCTCGAACCGACAGTTGTAGGTTAGTACACTAAAGCGTAATCTAAGCGAAGAATGTCTTGGGGAGTGCATATCCGTGTTCCATATATCTATGTCCTAAGGCTAAACGGTGCAAGATTTTTAAATACAAAAACAGTAGCATTTATCCGTGTCCTACAATAAGATTGTCTAAAAATTGGACAGCATATTCAACAAAAGTAATATGTGAGCTTATAATCTTATCCAAAGCTGAAAAGGCTATTGTTTTACAAAGCGGGATAGTTGACAAGTATAATCGAGGCCATGAATATACACGTCTCGGAACATTTAGGTCACCGTTATTCAGACCCATATGCGAGCGTATATTTGCCGTATTTCATCAATTGCGAACGTATAATCGTGTCTTCAAATATTCACATCCATAGCGAAGGTTTTGTTACTGTCGTATATTCATATCCTCAGTTATCCATGTCCAAGCGCTAACTAGATGGCCAGACTGTCTTTGTACATGGAAAACTGTGGGCACGAACTGTGGCTGGTCTGAAAAGTTCATTCTTTTGGGGGCACTGAAATGGATAACGGAAGACACGAGTATATCGCTAGTTTGAAAAATCTCTTTGGACATAAATAATTGAGGACCCCAATGTACACAACCCAGGGTTAGAATTGGGGTGTAGCAGGAAATTAACCAAGACAACGTTATTGGACGTAGGCGATTTACGCGGTAAATTTACTTTTCTTGTTCACTCGTCAATCCCTCATTAACTGTTTAGCCTTGTCAACACAGCCATTGCAGGGTTGTAACGTTTTTGTAATCGATGAGGAAATCTAGGCACTTGGATGGGTCGAAATTTATTGCCTCTTCAACGTCTGCTCTCCAAATCCCAAACCTGACCTCACATCACTAACAATTCAGTGGCTCGAAACGTGAACTCCGCTGTAAGCGAACCAAAGTTCTCAGCTCAATTGATTCTTGAATCGAATAATTCATTTCAGATGAGGTTCGTACTGGAACGTACCGTCAGCTTTTCCACCCGGAGCAGCTGATCACTGGCAAGGAAGACGCGGCTAACAATTATGCCCGCGGTCACTACACCATTGGCAAGGAGATCGTCGACGTCGTCTTGGACCGAATCAGGAAGCTTTCGGACCAATGCACTGGCCTCCAGGTTCGCTGATTCTTTCAATCTACTATTTACGTTTGCCTCTTTTGTAAATCTTCCTCCAATGGTCTTAAAATTGATTGCAGGGTTTCTTGATTTTCCATTCGTTCGGAGGTGGCACCGGGTCTGGTTTCACTTCGCTTTTGATGGAACGCCTTTCAGTCGACTATGGCAAGAAGAGCAAGCTTGAATTCGCTATTTACCCAGCTCCTCAGGTATTTTGAATTTATTTACTCACCCATCCTCATCTTGCATTACATTAAGTGTGAATTGTATCATCATCAACTCATGAGAATTTCAATCTTCAAGGTATCCACCGCTGTCGTCGAGCCGTACAATTCAATTCTGACGACCCATACTACCTTGGAACATTCCGACTGCGCTTTTATGGTCGACAACGAAGCCATTTACGACATCTGTCGTAGGAATTTGGATATCGAAAGGCCGACGTACACCAATCTGAACAGGCTCATCGGGCAGATTGTTTCATCCATTACTGCCTCACTTAGGTATGATTGAGAAGTGAGATAAGCATTAAGATTTGGGCCAGCTCCTTGACGTGTTAGCTCCCTTCGGTTTGAGCCGTTTTTCAAACATTAAAACTTCACTAGAATCTATCATTCTTACTAATAAATGCTATTTCAGGCCTTTGAGCGATCCCATTATCCCTGCGACTTGCACTTTCAAATCAAAAAAGTTCGATGCAAATTCCCCTTAACTTACCACTAGACAAGATCACGATTCAACCGTAATTTCCAGTTCTGCTGTTGTCATCTCAGCCAGTACAAAAATGCGTGCCTCCCTGGTTTTTAGGTTCGACGGAGCTTTGAATGTGGATCTGACCGAATTCCAGACCAACTTGGTGCCTTACCCGAGGATCCATTTTCCTTTGGTTACCTACGCTCCTGTAATCTCAGCTGAGAAAGCCTACCACGAACAGCTGTCTGTCATGGAGATTACGAATGCCTGTTTTGAACCGGCTAACCAAATGGTAAAATGCGATCCAAGGCACGGCAAATACATGGCCTGCTGCATGCTCTACCGTGGTGACGTCGTGCCGAAAGATGTAAACGCGGCTATTGCTACAATCAAAACCAAGAGGACCATCCAGTTCGTCGATTGGTGTCCAACCGGATTTAAAGTGAGAATAATCTCCCTGATACATGCAAAACGATAGCAATATTCGTTGAGTTTTAGTCAACAGTCTTGATTTTCCTCTAGGTCGGTATCAACTACCAACCGCCGACTGTTGTTCCGGGTGGTGATCTTGCCAAAGTCCAACGGGCTGTCTGCATGTTGTCCAACACCACGGCCATCGCTGAGGCTTGGGCTAGACTCGACCACAAATTCGACTTGATGTACGCCAAGAGGGCTTTTGTCCATTGGTAAGTGTCAGTTCTGCTTACTCTATCAGAACTCCCTGAATAAATAAAATTGTTGCTAGCCACCCTATTCATGTTATCGAATCGCTTTCGCCTTCTGTAGGATTTTTGCCCGAGTAATAGAGCTATGCCAATTAATGGTGCTGCTGTGAAATCTCATTAAATTTGTATTTTCTTCAGGTACGTCGGTGAAGGTATGGAAGAAGGCGAGTTTTCCGAAGCTCGTGAAGATCTGGCTGCCCTTGAGAAAGACTATGAAGAGGTCGGCATGGACTCGGTCGAAGGCGAAGGAGAAGGACAAGAAGAATATTAAAGCAGCTTACCAAAGACGATTTCCAATGAGGAAAACCAACAGCTTTACAACTTTATTTGCGCCAAATTCTTTTTTTTTCAACGCCTGAAAGCGATATGATTTTCATTGTATTTGATTGATGATAAATACAAGATTTTCATGCTGCGTATCGTTGTTATCACTTTTGCACTCCATAAACATGAGGGAGAGTAAGAATTTGAAAGGGGAAATATTTTCTCATAATATATCATATAAATTCAAGAAAAAGATTTTAATTACAAGATAGTTACAGATGTCAGGAAAAATTTTCCGGGTTTCAAAACGTAGCCACTGGTTTGTTCAAACTTGATACTGACAGATCTCCCGATGCGGCTTTTAATTTTAAGAAGATTCCAAAATCAAAGCAATTCACAATTGTTGTTCATCGACTGTGCCCAAATTGACGACAGTGCCTTTATTATTCAATGGGTTGAACAGAAATATATTTTTATGCGGCTCATCCTGTCCTGAGATGGCTTTGATGAGCTCTTGCGATAATATGGCTCCGACAATAGCACAGACGGATCCCATTTCAGGACCGATCAGAGTTCTGCAAATTAGTAACCGAATTAACATCAAAACGAGGCCATATAAAATATCTGCAAAATCCTAAAACTCTCAAGTACAACTGAATTGAAAATTAGTAGAAGTCGCTTACTCAAGGTAATCATCGGACACTTTTTCTTTCGGTTGGTCATATTTATTCAAAATATGGTCCCTAAGGAGCATCAACGTGTCCCAATCCTCTTCCTGAGACACTGGGTTGCGACTTTTCTCCTCACGGAATTTAAAGAGAACTGAAACAGATAAGAGTTTTGCAACATGAAAAAATCTGTTTTTTTTTTTTCGTTTTCCGTTCCAATCCAAAAAAAAAAAATTGTTTCTCCTGAAACGAGATAATTAGCTGGTTTATTACTTTTCAGAGCAAGGTACGAAGGGTCGAGATTTCGAAGTTTCCGCGAGCCTTTTTCAAACTCTTGGTTGACAACCGATTCAAACGAGGGAAACTTCAGTTCGCTCTTTACCGTCTCCTCTACAACCTCTTTCCTCTTGATCATCTTTTTGATCGTCCTGCAAAAGACAAATAGAATCAATCACAACGCATAAATTGAAAGTGCGATATTCAATTGCTAACAGGATATAGAATTAAAAAAGGTTTCCGATCAATTGCAGTTTTGCTTTCATTTTATAGCTAATGAAATGTACGAGTTGCCTGGTTAGTCACCCTCGTAACACTACAGCTCATTGACTCTTCTAAATCGAACGTCGATAAATGGATCATTCATCCCATAACCTTGTTCGCTTACTTTGTAAAGGAATGGGTGTTAAGATCAGAGAAAAAGTAGCCAAACATTCCAAAGACTTCGCCGGCAAAAAATTTCAACCCATTTTTGCGACAGATGGCGTCCAACCGTTTGATCTGATGTTCCTCCTGACCGATTGCTATTACAACGTCCCACCTGGAAAAAAATATTTTAAAACGTCTGTACTAGGTAGGTTTATTTAATTTTATGGAGACATAAGGTAGAAACAAAGATATTTTCAAAATAATGGCTAGCAGAGTTATAGGTTTCTATGCTATCCTCCTCAAAATCAAGATCTTGGGGTTCAATATGGCATTTTTATAATTTAAATCGTGGTTGCTTCAGGGCAAAGAAAAGCATCACTGCCAGGTCATCTCAACCTCGTTCTTCAGGTGAGTTTTAGGTGATTTAACGAAGAAAACAAAACCGTTCAGAATACACCAAGAGAAAGCCCAGGTTGTAATGCAACAAGTACACTCCTTCCTTAGCATTCCCTTAGACTCATTCTTTTCAGTCTTTTGAGTCTCTCAAATGGCTTGTACAGTCTTGAGGCTAGAATCTCTATCAAAATCATCCCATTTCGACACTAAACACAGGAGACCATAATTTTTTTTTCCTGGATAGGTCCTGGTGGGGGGGGGAGTAACGCCTATGTAACCATAGCCTTCAGTTTCCCTACGTGGAGCCACACAAGTTTGTTCACATCCCACTAGAGCCCAAAAAGTCCTCGCACTGCAGTTCAAGTCGAAGCATTGTTCCTATTATATATACATAACTTTTTGTTTTTGTACTTTTGGCATTGGCTCTGATTTTTTAGGTGATATCTCTCTCTTTCTATTGCTTGGAGTTTCTCAACTATGAGGAAAACAGCCGAACGCGATAGCCTCAACACAGTTATAATTCGAAAATCTGTCAAACCTAGAGATGATTTCAAATATAGCATTACACCAACCTGGAGCTTGTAAAATAGTCTTCTGTCAGCTCAGCGATAGTATGAGTGTCAGCCGATACCTCAACAAGTGGGTTGAGGATTTGAGCTCGTTCTACAGATGCTTCCGCTCTCTGCACAGACAAGAGAGAAGACAATTTAGATCTAGAGTCGTGAGATGGAGAGAAATTCAATCGAGGGCCTCCTCAGGATACAGCTTCTTGTATAACTTCTCGATATTAACATATCAAGCAAGATGAAATGCCGATGAGTTGGCTCTTACGAATATGAATTTAAACAAGAGACAAACAACAACGATGGAAATCGAGTAGCGCAGAGTTTCTTTTTATCACCTATTTTTGTACGCACCTACTATGATAATCATTGGTTGTTGTTGCTGATGATACATAATTGTGACGTTGAGGTGGAGATAAAAAACGCGACAAGTTCTCCTTATAATTTATATTCATTCGAGCGCTTTCGCCCTTCACGGGCCTCTTAAGGAAACATCGAAAACAGGAAATTATTATCTGGTTGTTTTTAGTTTTTACCAACCACGTGTCCTTCTATTCTAGTCAAAAAATGTTTCAATGTTTGTAGCTCTTAGTAATTTATTAGTCTCTATGTTCTAGTCACTTGCATCTTCTAGTCTTCTTCGTTTATAATTAAAATTTCAAGCTTTTTAAAACTAGATTAGGTATGCAACTGTGATAACTCCTCATCTCAAGACGAACCCTCTTCACGGGCGACCCTTTGAAAAAAAACTTGACATACTAATTTCTGAGATGTTTCCTGAAGAGGCCCGTGAGGGCGAAAGCGCTCGAATGAATAGAAATGATAAGGAGAACTTGTCGCGTTTTTTATCTCCACCTCAACCTCACTACTATGATAATAATATTAATTGTAAGAGAATATTGGCCTCAAACTAGAAACGTACATTTTCGCCGATTTTATCCAGCGGTATCAGGAACTGGGAGAACGCGAGCTCTTTAGTGTAGCTTTTGTCATCCAAAAACGTGATCGATTTGATGCCGGAAAGAATAATATTCTTTGCCACTTCGGCGCCCAATCCGTTGAGACCGATCAGTAAAAGACGGGCAGTCCTGAGTCTGAAAAAAGCGATTGCACATTAATTAAATAAATATCTACAGAGCTAGGATAAATCAGCGACTAATTATTTATAACAAACCGTTTCTGAGATTCAATACCCCACAGGCGAATTTGCCGGTCGTACAGCTTCTCCTCGTCGGCCGTGAGTTGAGTCGACGTTTCGACCATTTCGGAAAATTTGAGGAATACGAATTTGGCAAAAGCAATTCGAACAGAAAGAAACTGGTCCAGTAAAAGGAGGAGTTGTAAAATACAAAAGTAGAATACTGAGTAAAATAAATAGAGAGGTCGCCGATCGGGAATGTACACAATAACGCAACGCTTGGTTTTATATTGTTTATCTTGGCCTTTTCGTGCCCGAGCCACTTATTTACATTAGACATAAATTGTTTTTTATTATTTTTTTTTTTATCTTCTAAACTTGATTAGCAACCTTTTAGCTTTATTTTCTTCTAAGCTCTTGAAAACACATTATGAAATTATCCATTTTCTGCCTAAAAAAAAGTTTTCACTACGTTAACCATAAGTGATAAAATATGTTATCCACTGCTTTCATACCAATAGATAACCTCCTTATCGTCACATCATTTCATCCTCACCCACGAAAATTCCTCTCGAGAAACTGGAAGTGAGATTGTTTCGGTTCGTATTTTGTGTACGTGTAAGTTTTTCATCACTGAATCTTAATGGATATTGTTAGCTGATTATATCGAACCGAAATGGCTATAACGTTGTGGAATCTTTTCGAATCGTCGTTGCTGCTATTGAACGCCGTATGCGTGCTGCACGAGGAACGCTTCCTTGCGAGAAGTGAGCCCAGCGATAGAATTAATTATTTTGCTAAAACTTCTCGAACATAATATATTAGTCGGTGATTATTACATAGGAGGTAGATTTCGTTGTTGGAGTTACTTAATCGGATCAGTAAACTCTGTTGATTTAAAACCCTTCTGTATTTCAGTGGGCTGGAAAACGTCGCAACAGGTGCAAGGGTTTGGAGAAACGCCATCAGCTAAAACCCAGATAATCACTTTGATCTATTCTATCCGTACTGTTATGAGATGTAAGTATCTCGTGTTGAATTTGCACTGTTTGCTTTTGCGGTTAATTTTTTAATCCTACAACGACTCGGATTTAAAATATATTGTCTTCGCTGTTTCAGTTCCTCTGATCTTCGTCAATATTCTCATGATCATCATCAAACTCCTCATCGGCTAAGATTATAATTTATACGCACCATTCCGTTTGAACATTTTACCCGCAAAATTAGATAAGATAATGTCGCGTAAGAGATTCATTGAAATCGCTGCCAACTTAACAGACTCAATGTACCAAGGTGTCTACCACGGATCGACCAAACACAATCCTGATCTTGACAATGTGTTGCACCGGGCTTGGGCGATGGGAATCGAGAAGATGATCATAACAGGTGTCAATTTAGCAAGTAGTCGGCAAGCTGTGGAACTGACAAGTAGTGACAACAGACTTTTCTGCACGGTCGGTTGCCATCCTACGCACTCGGCCGAATTGGACGATGTAACTCTCAACGAGGGTAGCCCCGAAGCTTATCTCCATGCACTGGAGAAGCTCATCATCTCAAACAGGAAGAAAGTCGTCGCTCTGGGCGAATGCGGGCTGGATTATGATCGTCTTAACTTCTGCTCCAAGGAAATTCAACTGAAATATTTCGAAAAACAGCTACAACTTGCTCAGAAATTGGAAATTCCCGTTTTCCTTCACTGCAGAGCTGCTTTTGATGATTTCTACAAACTGATTACCGAATATCCAATTTCAGGGGTGGTCCATTCATTTGACGGCGACCTTGATGACGCAAGACGATTTATTAATCTAGGGCTTGGCATAGGTATCAACGGCTGCTCATTGAAATCGGAGCGAAACCTCGATGTCGTTATGCAGATTCCTATTGAATCGCTCCACCTGGAAACGGATAGCCCTTGGTGCGATATTCGTCCGACTCACGCCGGTTTCAAACATGTCAAAACCAAATTCGACTCGGTAAAAAAAGAAAAATGGTCTCCCGACGCTTTGGTGAAAGGGCGCAACGAGCCGTGCAATATTGCTCAAGTTCTTGAAGTGGTAGCCGCCATAAAGAAGCAAGATGAAAATACTTTGAGTGAACAGATTTTCAATAATTCTTCTAAACTTTTTTTCAATATTGGTTAAGATCAATTTCGTTGTTCATAAAGGGTGATTAAAGAAGTGGTTGCAAATTGTTCTCTTGTACCTTCCGCAGAGATGTGAAATCAGATGTTTTTCTACCTTCTGAGTTAAATATTGTTAGAAGTCATGTCGAAGTTAGAATAATCGTCCGTCTGTAAGCTACGTCTGAGTTGAGATTCTCCTGCAAGGTTATGCGCAGCCTTCGTATGATGTAGAGGGGGAGAGCGCTTGGGACATAATATTATGTAGATAAAGTAAATGCAAGTACCTTATGATTCTTACTGCGCCTTGAAAATGCCTGAATGGGCGAAAGCGCTTCGCATAAAAGTGCAGAGAAACAGTCGCCGCGTAAGTCTCCTTTCGATTATAATTTTTATCTATTGATGGAACAATTTAACACCGCTAATGGACATCACGCGAACACAACAACAACAAAATCCTTTATCGTTATCAACGAAATATTCCTCTGTAAACTACGGTGTGTTGTCTCTTGTTTTGCTTTGGGTGAAAATGTAAACAACCAAGTCGACAGTCGTCTTTACACAATCATGGACAATTCGAACCTGAAAACCGGAGATGGTTCGAATAATTTCGAACACGACGTGCTCCGCGGTTCGTTCAGACTTTCCGAAAACAACAGCGATCTATCAAATTTCGACTTCGAGTCCGATCTACGGAAGTATCTGAAGATGAAAGCGAAATTTTTGCGATCCCTCGTACACGATTGTGGTGTCCGGAATGATGAAAAGCCGTGTATTATCGAATCGGTCGAGAAACTGAGGATTTCGGATTGTCCCGACAAATCGAATGATTTGGCTGTGCAAGAAGCTAACCCCGTTGACTATGATAGTTCATTTGCTGACAGTTCTCTTGAAGTACGCGAGGTAAGAGAATTGTTATTTTAATTGCGTAAGAATTATGTTGAAGTGCTATTAGCAACAGTCATTTTCATTCAGATATTTTTCCTCCAGGAACCAATAATTGCCGACGTGGATGACACAGTCACTATTCTGGGCGACCGAATTTCGCATGATTTTTCAAATACCACTCAGCCTGAGCAAAATAATGTTGAAGAACACGATTCAACTTTGTACGTAATTGATGAAGCATTCAACGAAATGACAGATATGAGTCCGAAGAATCTTCATAGAAAAGTATACAGGTAATTTTTTTATATTCGACGTCAGATCTGTTCTCCTTCTGTTACGAGTATGGATCAATAATCGTACAACCACTATACTACAGGATGAAGAGTAAACAGATGGTTTAGAAAATGGCCTCATTCATGCCATGAGATTTTTTTACGACGGATCCCATTTTCATGAGTTTAACACGTTCAGTGCGTATTGCCAAATAGGAGAAAAACCACCAGGCTGAAACCTTTTTTTTGCAAAACGGCGCAAAAAAAGGCAAATTTTCCTTTTTGTCGCATTTCTTGATGTTCGGGGGTTTTGAGGGGGAGAAAAACCAGGCGACTCATTCTCCAATTCTTCATTTTCTGGCCAAGCACTTTCGCCTATTCGGGCATCTTCAGGGCAACATGTTTGTTATCATGGAGGTATCTATAACTTTCATGATTGTCCTGTACCTCCATGATAGCAAACATGTCGCCCTGAAGATGCCCGAATAGGCGAAAGTGCTCGGCCAGCCAATAAAGAATCGGAGAATGAGTTGCCTGGTTTTTCTCCCCCTCAAAACCCTGGACGAAAAACAGTAAAGTTTTAGTAGGTAGTTAGTTGAAACCAGGGCCAAATCATGAGTTTCTGACCGTATTTATGGCGTCACCTGGATGGTGAGGACGTTTCTGGTATTGCAGGCTTCTGATTTGTTCTATTAACGTGAAGTTTATTGTGAATCAACAGGTTCTTGCAGGTTGAACCCGGACGTCAACATTACAGTCAAAATAAAATAGGAATAAATTAAAAAACTAATTCCGACGCTTTCGGTTCGTTTTTTGAGTAACAAACTACTGAAATATCAAAGGATCGAGCGGTTTCATCAAGCTGGGAAGAGAGTAGAGAGTAAAATGAAGCAGCACATGCTTCATCTGCACTGAACGTGTTAAACCGTTTTCATAATACTTGAGTTTCACTGTTTTTGTAAGATGGAATAAGATCCGCTATTCTGGAGAGCTCGAGGGTCAACCAGAAAATCTAGATGCCGCTAAAGAAAAGCCAATTGAATACAGCGAATCCCTCTTTCACGAGGACATCCTGAAAGCCTTTGTTGCTGGACGGTTGCTTTTCTGGGCGCTCCGAATGCGACGGCAACCTTTTGACAGTAAAAGGTAAGCATATAGAACATTTCAATGTCACAATTACGTTGATAACATTCTCCATGTAATCGATGTACAATTATTCTTATCACTTCAGGGAGAAAATAGCCGACAGTCTGTTTCAAGAAGAACCCAAAGCTGATTTGATCGACTTTGTCGATCCATCTTCGCTTATTGGAGACGCGAGGCCGATGATAGCCATCACTTCAACCACATTGCAACAGGATAGGTTATTTCTTAAGGCGCAGAAACATCCCAAGCAAGTTCCCATTTCCAAGAAAGAAAATAACACAGGAAATCTCACAGTGGTTGAAGAGACGGGTCTAAAATCAAAGGTTGACCTTGCACCATCTAAGTTGATTTCAAAAGAGCTGCCTCCCAAGAATCGGTCGAAGGAAATAAAAATCAAGCCTACAAAGAGATGCTCCAGCTCTAGCGACGACGATCTTGAAGAACTAGAGAGATTATCGGAGGCTAGGTTAGGTCGACGGTACTAACAAACCTTTTGTGTACTTACATACTGAGATTTTACCAATTTGTACTTACGCTGGAGATTAATATGGCCCAGAAGGATCTTTGAGGGGATATGTAATTGAGTAAATATTGTCCTAAAAAGTTATTCCTTCAAAATTAAGTTTTAACTAACTTCATTTTTTATTAGGATATGAATTCATGTCAACAGGGAGTTGGTGAGAGTAGCCGGATATGAGACTTGTCATGTGTTCATTTCGCTAGATATCTTCACATGGGTATGAGCGAAAAATTCTATAGTAGTGGACGTGTAATCGCAATGTTGTCAGTTCTCTCCCAACAACAACCCAAACCTCTGAAGAGGATTGTGGTCGAGCGTACTTGGTAACAATAAGTGGCCAACTTGGCACCTATTGGCCATTTGAGCGCTGAACTACTCTGGCCATCGATTTGTTCGGAATGAAGCAGGGTTTACAGGACTCCGTTGAATGCGTTTTGCGTCAATGCATTCAGCCTTCTGATAAACAGTTGACATTTTGTGGTGGGTGTGGTTTTCGCTGCAGAAGCAAACGCATCCAATTACTTTTGTTGAATATTTCCCGCGCTGACAGATCAGCTCTCTATTCAGGGATTGTTTTATAGCAGGGAATAAGTATTTCCTAAAACTTTCTCATCAGTCGCTTAGCAAGGTTGACGACTATTCAAGGTTGACGACTTTTCGTAGATTATTGTTTGTAAACGGCCGCATTCGGATGTGGCAGTCGGTCCTCACCATGTTTTGCCGGATACAACACATTTGACGGTAGCCTGTGAACCCAGCTCAAGTGCAGCACAATATCACCAGCCTACCCGCCTAATTGCATGCCTTATTTCATGAGCTCTTAGAGGTTAACAAACAGACGATTTATCAATAAATACAATTATTTTCTTACAATTATTTGTCTTATAGTTATTTCGTATCAGCCTACCCTCTCAATGTTTCTGTTTTCACTTAATCACCACGATGCGATAGAAAACGTCACTTCGTCAACATTGATCGCGTGTTTACAAAGTCCAAGAGAGGAGTTTTGAAAAGCCTTCAGCAGAGGTAACGTTTCGCTCTCCAGTCGAATTCAATGTCGAAATCGTCGTCATCATCGCTCGACACTTCCTCTTTGATCTGCTTTGGCTTCTCCATTACGCTTGCTTTGACTTTTTCCCTTTTATGGTCCAATTCCACAACTCTAAAACAGCCAATAAGAAATCTTTTGCATGCCTGTCTTTTATTAAGATGCTTATTATTTTTTTTTTTTTTTTAGATTAACAATCTAATTTTTTCCTATTAAGAAGCAAACCAGGTCAACTATACCAGGGGTGAAAGAAAGATAATATTTCTGCACAAAATGCCAACGAAAATGTGATTTTCACTCACTTGGATAGTTTGCGAAGTTGTTCATCAATTTCTTCTATTTGCCGTTGAGCAGTTGCATCTTCCGTGTCGTCATGTATGATCTGAGCAGAAAGGCTAGTCTCCTCTTTGATTGCTTTTTGGAAACGTTCCCACTCCTCCTGTATAGGATCTTTATATTCAACATTTCTCGCCTTCGCGTCTAAAACGGGGTTGTCAAAGAATCCTTCGGGCAATTCAGATGAACCGGGAGCTTCCTTGTCATCAGTTTCCATCGGCTCCTCGTCATTTTCTTCATTATCAGTCTCCGGTTTTGACGGACCATTTTCTACAGCAGCTGTTGGCTTGGGTACATTTGCAACGACGTTGTCGAAGAAACTTGGCGGCAATGGTGGTGCATTTTTTAGGATTCCTGCAATGTTCAAATGTTGGTTACATAGTATTCAGAAACTATTTCAATGTTCAGCCACAAGAATCTGCATTTTGATAGGAAATAGTACAATTGAGGATTATGGGTCGAAACCTTTGATTTTCTTCGGTGGCACCGGTTCTTCGATTGGAACAGGTTGAGGACGCTTCAGCGGAGCAGGAGGCAAAGGTGGAGGTGGCGCCTTGGTTTTTGAAATGTTCAGCTTGTGCTGCCTCGAATTGATGTGGATGCTCCATATGGCCTCGGATTTTACAACAGAATCACACACAATGCAAGTGAGCTGGCCGGAACTCGAATACGTAAGGGCTATTAAGGAAAATAATGTAATACTGACAAATGAGACAATCAGTTTGCATATGTCGAATTTACCACAGCTTCTACTCAACATTGAGGTTATTATCACCTAACAGCTAATGCTCTAACGATTCAATAACAAGGCTCAGGCTCTCTCCAGCTGCTTGTCTGAGGCTTACCGGAGCTTCATGATGCTTGATATTCACAACGCTGTAGATTTCCCGTATATAATGCGTATAAAGCCATAAATACCCCATATAATTCATTCGTACGATGTCGTAAACCATACTTTTTATTTATTTATTTTATTTTTTTTTTTTTGAGGCCATAGGTACCCTTGGTCCTATAATGCCTTGAAGAAGCCCGAACGGGCGAAAGTACTCGGCTGAATAATAAAAAAATGGAGAAGAGGTCACCTCGTTTTTCTCCCCCTCAACCTACAAAAAGAAGTAATGCGACCACCTGGAGAAGAAAAACATACTTTTTAATTAGGCTAACCTTACAGCTAGTGCAGTGAATTGAGAGCAAAATTAGCATGAATTTCAGCTTCAAAGGATATTTTGCCAACGGAGACTCAATCTTCTTGGGAGCTGCGATTGCTTTGCGTTTCTGTATCGACATCAGGAGGCGCAAATCGTGCTGAGACAGTTTCTTCTTCACGTTCGCCATTTCTAACTGTTTAAATCAATTTCAACCTAGAACGCCCAAATGAGCTACAAAGATACGAGTCGATTTTTATAAGAAGAATAAGAAAAATTAAGCTCCAGAAGTAAGAACCATAACAAAATACACAAACATGTAAACGCTGATAGATAATGCTGATAATGTAATCAAAACATGTGTAACAACTTACGCTATAGCAGACAAAAAATATTTTTACTGTGAAAATTTGGATAAAAACGAATTGTATTCTTAACATTACTACTTGCAACATTACTGTTGGTATTTTTGTCTGGCTAAGTATGAGTATTCTTTGAGCATGTCCCCTCTCGCCCTATCAAACCTCCGCTTTTCCAACATGTTGCCAACTTTCCCTTTCGTACTGCTGTTCCCATAATAAAAACATACTACAAACCTCTTCTAAATCCGTTTCAACAAACAATTCGGATTTCCTCTCTTTTTCTAATTTTTTCATTTTTTTTTTTTTTTGCAAAGGGATTTTTGCTTATAAAATTGGCAACACTGGTCAGCTAATAGTAGAAGTAGTAGGTGAGCCTCGTCCCAACTGTCAAACGTGTGTGCGAATTTGTTTGTCTTAGTTTGCCGTGTTGTTGGGTCAGTGCGGGCATCAACACTTCGTTTCGCCTTTGGTGGATACCGATCCAGAATCCATAGCTTCGAAGCAATGCTTCACGTATCCGTGGTCGCGGATAATTGCCCGTGATTTTCGACGTAAAAATTCATCCCGCTTTTGAGTACGAAGGAGGAAAAATGCACAAGATCAACGGCGAAGCGAGTCTCGTTTCTAAGCTGCTGAAGTTAGCTCAGCAGTTCAACAGTTTCTATCTGAACGGTGAGACTATATTTGGTGAATTGCACACGTTTTTCTGCTTTGTTTAATCGCATTTTTGTCCACCATTCAAGGTTAGCGTTGTCAGCATAATTATTCAGCCGAACTAATCTCGTTGCTTCGGTGTGTTGGGTTCAATGCACGGCCCTGGCCCTCACCCTGCTCGTTTGTAATACGCTCGTCGGCTTTATTACCGTCTTATCCTGGAGTACCGGATGCACAATTTTTCTCACGAGAATAGATGCATCCGTGGGAAAATTAATTTAATTGACGCCTTTCCAACGCTTCGGTCCGGCTTCGATCGATTGGTGGGCGTAAACTCCCGTAGCAGTTGCCGATTTTTCCAACGGGCCAAAAAAATGTTGAAATTGGATAGTTCGAAAATAGTTTTGGTAAGGTATCAAGAAATGGTCAGCTTAAAAGCGAAGAAGTCTAGAATATTCTGCTGTTATGCGTATTATTCCTGGCCGGTTCCTTGGATTGTGATATGCTCATTGTGCTGCTAATATAATAGCATTAAGTTTCGTCCATTAACGTTCCTTGAGTCAAATTTGTGTGAGGTAGAAAATCTGTGCGATCCCTCCAGAATACTACCTGAGGATGCCCCGGTGGGCGAAAGTGCTCTGCCAGTTGATAAAAATCCGGAGAAAGGGCGCCTAGTTTTCTCCCCTCGCCACTTCGACCCAATAATATTATTTCTACTTTCCACGTTCTTCACCGCTTGAGAGATAATGAACATTCCTGAAACCCATCGGGTGAAATTTAGCGATTTAATTTATTCATTGCGACCTTGAGGTGCGAATTTGCTTAAATTCGTTCGGTATACTCTTAAAACGAGGTAGTTTTCATCGATTGTTACTCCATGGGATCTGAAGCCTAAGAAATCAATAAATGCAGATCGATGGTCTCGAAGCTTCTGGATTTTTTAATTTGAAATTTTGGTCACTGCGCAACTTAAATTTTATTTATTTTTTTACGTCGAAAATATGAGTTTATCTATAATAATGGCGTATTAGCCCATGTGGAGCTGCACTCCGATTTTATGCAGCTTATTTTAATCCTATATTCACCTGCTCGGGTCTAGTCCGTCCTTGACAGCGAACAGAGCATCGTCTCAGATTCAGAAAAACGATTCGATCTTCTCGATTCCCACGCGTCTATTAATAAAATATCCGTCCGATCGCGTCGTTTCTGGTGCAGAAGGGACTAAAGTAGTTATGACATTAGGCAACGTGGCATAGTTGGCAGCGGATCTAATTTTTTCCCCAAAAATCTCAATATTAGACGCGCTGTTGTTTCGAGAGCCTTCTGTAAAACTTGATAGTAGCTTAAACGGACAGTTTAGCGAATCTAGGCAAAAATTTGGCTTGCACTCTCCTGCTTAGAGATGGGATATCGATATTTTGGTCCCAATATTTGATATTTTAATATCAATATTCATATTCTGCTATTTTCGGATATCGATAATTTCTCGTAATATTATCAATTCAACAGTAACAGGATTTTTCTAAATAAGATCAGGATTAAAATTTGATAATTAAAAATCTAAGAAAAGCCACGGAAGCAGGAGGGAGCGAAAGGCTATTCTCCGTCTTGTCTTATAACAATGTTTTATTGAAGCCAAGTTGCTCCACCGGCGCTATCTACCGGTTCCTTAAAGTATTCATTATATATTATGCATAAACTGATATTAGAGTTAATTAAAATGTGTACAAAGTCAATTTTTTCTTTCTTCAAATTTTTCTAGTATTTTTTCAATTTATTTAAAGTAAAAATGAAAATCTTATAGCACACCTATAAAGTAAAGTCAAAATTTAATATTTTGCTCTGGTATAAAGTTGTAGTAAGTTCAATTGAACGAACTTTAGAACATAAAACTGAAACAGAGATTGAGAAATTTAAAAAATCAAACGAATAGTCAACATCAAAAATAAAATAGACAGCACTTTTAAACTAAGCATTACGGACTGAATTACCCAAAAATTACTGGAAAAAACCCCTTACCTTTTTCAATTTTGAACCCTCGATATTATCAAATATCAATCATTTACGTCGATATAATATTGTTATCGATATTAGGTCATTGATATTAATACCTATTGATATTTTCTTTCCATACACCATCCCGACTCCTGCTTCTTAAAACAGCTGTTTCGCTTGGCAAAAAAGGTTGGCCATTGGATCGGATTCCCCCAATGCCTCCATGATTGATATGCATGGGGCATGTCAAGAGCCGATCAATCGTAGAAATATTCAAATCAATTAGATACATTAATCTGAACAAGATATTGATGTTAATCAATAGTCACAACTATAACACATATTGCGATTTATCGTTTCAGCTAGGGAAATATTTACCCAATCTCTCAAAATTTGTATTAGAAGAAAATTTTATAGCTAGGTGAGTTATATTTGATCCGGAGTTTAGCTAAATGTTGCACTCTAGCATTGTCTGAATGTAAAGGCTACTCGAAAGCGCACAATTACAGTGATGTAAGGAGAGAGAAAAGGCCCGGCAGAAAACCGTGAAGAGAAGTGATTTATTATTCGTGTCGTGGACTGAGAATATTTTCTTGGAACGGTTCCATACGGTTCCTCTCCAGCTAATCCGCATTTAAACTATTTTGCTCCTACAAAAAAAAAGAACGAGGAATGCAGTTTCAAACTGCATTTTCAAATAATCTACTTTTTCTCTCATGGTGGTGGCATTTCTTCTTATAAGTATCTCATTAGTTGCCTAGTTTTTCTCTCCCTCAACACCAAAGCAAATATTATCTATTTACTCAGCCCCTATTGATTCGCTGTCTCCAATTCTATGTCAAGCTAATATTGTATTTCTTGTAGGATACTCATCTGATGCCTACCGTTTCTCCATTTCCTCCTAGTTCAATGTAGCGTAAATAACTCGTTCATCCTCCACTCGATGGTCAGTTTGGTACGCCTTATTCCTCAAAATACGCCTATATTTTCGTGCTTGCGATAAATTATCGAATCAGCAAAATCATATTTATTCAGGAGAGCCAAAAAACCTTCTAACGTCTGCTATAAATCAGCCCATCGTTGTACTGTAACGGCTGAGGTTTCGAAATTTTCCATTTTTCGTGAAGAAAACGATTTTCTGTATGAGAAAAAGGTAGCACTTCTGACCTTGGCAGGAAAGCAGAGTCGCCATTCAACCACTTGAGATGCTTGGCTAACTAAGAATGTGACGCATTCGCAAGCTTGCTGAAGAACCTTTATTTGTCGATAGGCCTTATCATGCATGGGAAACTAATGAAACTACCACATTTAATAGCTTGCTATAACACAAATTGTGGAAGATTCAATACTGTGCTTCTCCTCCGTTTACCAAATTTTGTTAGCTACCGATATCAAAAACTTATCAATGTTCAATCTTCATTTTTCGTTGTTGAGGTTGAGGGGGAGAAAACCATGGCGACTTGTTCTCCTGTTTTTTATTATCAGCCTGCCAAGCACTTTCGCCCCTTCGGGCATCATCAGGGCTTCCTATATAAAAGGTGAATCCTATACAAAAGGTGAATCAAGGTGAATTGTTTATATTGGAAGCCCTGATGATGTCCGAAGGGGCGAAATTGCTTGGCAGGCTGATAATAAAAAAACAGGAGAACAAGTCGCCATGGTTTTCTCCCCCTCAACCTCAGCAACGAAGAATGATCGATGCGACAAAACTACAACGAATCTTCATTGTGCCACAGTATTTTTCCCAAATAACTGCAGATTCAGGAGGACATTATAGTCCTCTCCATAACTCTGGTTTTAATCATCGGCATCGGAGTGAAACTTTAACAGCATGTGCATTGTCGGCTCAACATTTTCCACGCAAAGACTGAAAATGGTCCAAAATGCAGTTTTGCTAGTTTGCCGTAAATATGATGGTATAGTTCCTGATCTTGCTCTCTTGGAAAATTTCTCCAGCCGTCGTCGCCGTTGTTCGTTTTCTGACCGTTGTTTAATCGAATCATTATCAGCCCCTCTCATGTATTTTTTCAGGATTAGGGAACACCGACTACCGTCCGTTCATGGTCAGCGGTGAGCAAGTTGGCCTCATCAGTCCTGATGTGGCCAAAGCTCTCTCCACGTTCCCCGATGTTTTCGTGGTCGATGCATCTTCTGTCAGCCTCAACCCGGCGTTTAGAGACTACAACGAACGTTCCCAGAGGATCGAAGAGGTACTCAAGGAGTGGAAACGCAGGGGCCGTTTTGTGGCACTCAAAGGTTGGCGGGACGAAGTAAGTGTTCCCACTGCTTCCAATTTTTTAACCGCTCAATGGCCGATTTCAACATCTTGTATTATTTTACATTCGTTGTGTGGGTTAAGACTGACAGTGCATTGATATGGGACTAAAACGTGTTTACCTTGACGTATATTTTACATTCGTTGTATTTGTTCTGCCGGATATTGTGTCAGCATCGGCTATTGTGATTCATGCAGAGGTTATTTCGTGTAGCTTTTGATAAAGGATCCGCACTTTTAGGTTTCTTCATAGCTCCAAAAATTCTCATGTTAATTCCAAATTTGTGAATGTCTCGAAAATTGTACACAAATGCTGCTATAACTGGAGAACAATTTCAGCTATCGACCCCGCTATGGTCTAATTCGATTCAGCGTCCAAATTTTTCTTTAGAAATTGATACCAAAATACACCTTTTTCTGAAAGCGTCGGAAAATACGAATTTTCTCCTCCTCAAAGTCTCCCAAAAATACCTGGTTTTGGTTAAAAAATTGAGCCATTGTCGGACCAAGATCGATTAAGTGTAAATTTTAAAATAATTTAACTTTCGTAGTTTTGTCAGGGAAGTGACGGCGCACGGAGGATGGATGGAATTATTTTTATTGGATATTCGGACTCTGCATGCTTTGAAACATAAAACATCAAATTTTGAAGGGGTTAGACATGTTTTTTCTTGGGCGATTGCAATGGCTTATTATTGAATAATAAACCAAAATAATAAAAAGAGAAAAAAATGCTCAATATTATATTTTTACCAGAAAATTACTGTTTTCTTGACTGACTTTCTAAGGCCACGTGCCATGTTAAGGGTTGAGCCGTAACTTTCCTTCTTGCTTTGCTGTTTGCCATGTTTTTCGTCCACCTTCACTCTCAAGCTTCAATCACATTTACAGCAGGAAGAGTTCCGTTTTCAGTGATTAGACTGCGGCGTCCCCAAGATCTACTGATAATACCTAACCTGAACATTTTCAAATCGGTGAAAGAGCTTCGGCAATAGATTAAAATAAGAATTTTAATTGAAATCTTCATTCTTCCCAATTATTAATGTAAATACAGACTTCGATATAATACTATCCCTTCTTTTAATGCTATGTAGCTGTGTCTGGTTACTCCTGGTAATAACTAAGTGAATAAAATGTACCTTCTAGCCAAAGCACAAGATCTGCGGGTTTTGTCAGATTTTACCTACGCGCTGGGAAGTTTTGAATAGCTAAGCTGAGTCGCACAAGCTTTCGAGACATTATCCGGTAGAACAAACGCTTCGTCTCTTATGCAAATACGACCCTTGTTTTCTGAAGACTAAAATAACCGCTATTTAGAAAAATCACTCGACTCTTTGAAGTGACTCGTTCGAATTCGGCAAGTTTCAGGACGGAGACAATTGGTGATTAGTGAATGAATCTTGTTGCACATCATCTCATGTCTGTACGAACCAAGAGTTTTTGTCGGAGTCATGTAAAATTACGCGGCCGAATTTGCCGATGAATTCGACCTTTGACAATGTCTCATTCGCGTTTCGTTTTATGACCATGAAAAAAGCAACGTTGAAGTTTAGGCTTAACAGCGAACACGAAATTTCCCTCTTTTCGTTCGGACCGGAAGATAATTGTAATAATAATAATTTAGATTAGATTCTAGGAGATTCGATTTGTCAAATTGAACACAATTTCTGGCGGCTCTGCCCGATTCTAAATTCTGAAACTCTTGGTTCGGGTGTGGAAATCAGCCGTTGATCTGTCTGATTGTGGTTTTCAGTGTTATGAGATAAAAAGATTGTTCTCGTCAGAACCACTTCTTAAGATGGATCGCTCTGCAACTTGTGAGTGATATTATATTAAAAGACAAGAAACAAAATTAAGTACTTCCCTCTAAGTACCAACTTTGTTTATTTTTCTTTCCGTCCACCCCTCCCCACTCTTTTTTCTCTATTTACCTACGCAACTGTGGAATAAGTGTGACAGGGATATAATAATTGAAATGTTCTATGACGTTTTGGTAATGTGTTAATGTTAAGGTGAGAAAAACATGGCGACTCATTCTCTAACCTTCTTTCGCTAGGCGAGCGTTTTTCCCATTCGGGCTCCTGAGAGCAATGTAGAGCCATTATGGTCGACATTGCCCTTGAGGATGCCCAAGTGGACATAAACGCCCGCCCAACCAGGTCACCCATCTCAGCACGTTCAAGTCGCTGTTTTGTTGAGTAGTCGATTCGTTATAACTGTCATCAAAAATCGATTCAGCCGAGCACTTTCTTAGTCGTCGTAATTCGTGTCACATTCCTGTCGCACTTATTTCCTCCTGATGTATTACAATTGGATTAGCCCAGCAAACCTAAGAATAACGGCTCAAAAGTGATCTCATTTCCAGCTAATCAACAGTGAGGAGTTGTGTAAAATGAGTCATACCTATGGGGGTATTCGAATATGAGATAATTATTGTAGGTTTGCTGTGCTGAACTCAATCATGTCGCACCTCACAGCTTGATAAAAATGTCGTCATGTAGTTTCACGTTGTTCTTTCAACTCCCGATTCCCCTTGCTTTTTCTTTTGGTGTCTAGTTGTTGAGTTGATTGTATTTTTTCACGAAGCATGTACCTCCTTGTATGACGCGTCTTGAGTCTTTTTTTGCTAAGAGTCCGCCTTGCGGATTGAGAATTCTGAATATTGCGCTTGTTGACATTGATGTAGAATTTGTGTCTACTAGATTGCCAGGCTTTCTCTGCTTTCGAATGACGTGCGGCAGGAGGATTTTTGTCTTCCATTGGAATTTAATCGGAATTTAATCAAGTTTTTAATCACCTAGCGTTTTGTTCCCCCTTTTTATGTCATTCTGTATTTATTTGGCCAAAAAGCCGTAGTTTGCTCCGTCGAGGGCGCTTATTCAATGCATATCAATTTTAGCGCTCGTGGGTCAATTTGGAAACCGAAAGGGGCTTGATAAAGTGTTTATACGTACGCTTTAGCATTTATGAAAAGTGTGACGTTTTTTGCTCCGTCAAGGGCTCTTATTCAATCCATATCAATTTCAGGGCTCGTGGGTCGATTGGGAAACTGAAAGGGGCTTGAATATGTAGTTTTTATACGTACGATTTAGCATTTGTGGAAATTGTGGCGTGTTTATTCTCCTGTAAAGCTCTAATTTTGGAGATACAAAAGTTCACTGTCTTCCCAAGGGATTTAAATTACAGGGTTGACCTAATGGTTCCAACTATTGATGCCCAAAGGAGCAAAAGTGCTTGGCGGTCCGTTAAAGCATCGGCGAGAGTCGTCCAGGGTTTCTTCCCCTCACCTGCTGTAAAGTGTAAAATTTGTATAACGAATTGGTGTTAATTTTCCTGTCGGGTAAGGGCAAGCATAAATTTTCTTAAGAAGCAGGACCGAACTTGAGCCAGTTGGGCAGCTAGTTATAGATCTATGGTAGACACTCGCAGACCCTCCGTCAATCTAAACCCGGCAGCGACCTAATTTTACAGTTCCTTGTGGAAAATGCCCTTTCTTCCCTAGACGATTTGGCTCTCACTCCTGCACACGTTTCATTTCCCTCACCCTTTCTTCTTCGTATCAAACCGCCATGTTCCTTGCTGAGCAAGCCCCTCGCCGTAGTGCTGCTACATGTATTTATTTGTCTTGTTGAAGATACTTCTAACTCTCTTCACCCTCTGACAATTTATGTAGACGAGCACAATAGATCTGTTGATTTTTTTCCACATCAACTGTGCTGATCATATCTCATTTTGTTCTAGGTCTTTTTGGTATTTGTAAGTACGGAGTGACGATAACCGGTTTTGTCAAGGACCCTACTACAGGAGAACTGAACGTCTGGCTTCAAAAACGATCTCAAACGAAACAAACGTGGCCCGGCAAATGGGACAATATGGTACGGTTGGAGACACTTTTCAGTTGTGACATTTTGTGTTATTGGGTTACGGGTCAGGGCGAGGGAAATATTGCGAAGCTTTCTCCTTGAATTGTTTTGTTGCCCCAGCGTTTTTGCTGAATTCCTCTATGTTCATGGTTTGGACCTTTTGAGTCCAAGAAGTGTCCAGGCATGCCGGTCACCCTCACTGCGTTTTTATTATTTTGTATAGGAGTTTTCCTGCAATTAATGAAAGACATGAGCTACCTCCTAAAGCTCAAATTAAAACTTGGTAGCAAAGCGGTTTTTTTTGTGCGCAGTGCGATTATTGCTCCATTTTTCCAGGTTGCTGGTGGCTTATCTGTTGGTTATGGAGTACTTGAAACTGCGTACAAGGAAGCTGAAGAAGAGGCATCAATACCGCCTCACCTCCTTAGAAACATCGTCTCCGGTGGATGCGTTTCGTGA
This sequence comes from Tupiocoris notatus, assembly GCA_037159825.1. Classification (NCBI taxonomy): domain Eukaryota; kingdom Metazoa; phylum Arthropoda; class Insecta; order Hemiptera; family Miridae; genus Tupiocoris; species Tupiocoris notatus. The sequence continues at coordinate 401,460 of JASJUZ010000568.1, read as the reverse complement.
GTTCTCGCTCCATATAATTGATCAATACTCCTTATTTTTTCGTGCCTTTTCTACGCTTCTAATTCTGACAGGTTTTACTACGAATCCGAGAAGGGAATATTCCCCAATACAGAGTTCGTCTACGATCTGGAGCTTCCGCCCGACTTTATTCCAACGAACAGTGACGGAGAAGTAGAAGGATTTGAACTTCTTCCCGCTAAAGTACGTTCTAAGTAAATTAAACTTGTTGAACCATCTTGATTCCAACTCCGTTTTAATTCGCTGATTTTATTCAATAATTTCAGGACTTAATTGAAAGGCTGCTATCTCCCGCATTCAAGACAACAAGTTGCCCAGTTGTCGTCGACTTCCTAATCAGACATGGAATTGTCAACCCTGATAGTGGTAAGGAGAAGAGGAATATTGATGTGATAAGAGTAGATGCTGATAAGATAAGAACAGTTTGATTGCACTGGTTGCTGGTCGAGGGAGAGAATCGGCAACTCGTTCTCTTTAGTTGGCGAGTATCTGTGAAATTTCATTATTACCTAATAATAACTTTTTTCTCTTTATAGATCCCCAGTTTCCGCTGTTGGTAGAACTGCTACACGTTCCTCTTCAGTCTCTGTACAAGCCTCGCATGTGCGTCATTGCTCCAACGAAGAACGGCACTGCCAAACCGGCGACCAGCGACACCGACAACGACACTGACAATGATACCGACCGGCTACGGGTCGACACCAACTGCCCATAGTAATCTCGATCCCTGCGTTTCTGATCAATTTTATTCTTTTTAGTTTAGACGATACCGTACGTGCTTTCCAGAAAGAAAAAAAAAAATAGTTATTTATTCGAAAATAAAAGTTTGGAACATAACTTACGTATTAAATACGCCTTTGGTATTATTGTATTATGATATTAATATAGTTAGAAAAGACTTTCGACAACGAAGGCTTCTCACAGTATTTTAAAGCAATCTGACCCTTTCACATTGTTCATATTTTTATTGTTAATTTTGAAAGTCAACTTTTTCAATATTGTAGATTTCAATTTGTCGCCCTCTTGAATAGCAATCACGGTTTCTGAGAGTTTGAAATCTTTGTCATTTCGCTCCTGTATCATCTATTTCAAAATATTTGGGACAATATTTCAGAACCTTGCGGGTTGATGAGATTTTTTTCCTCTACATTTTTACCTAGCTTAATCTGCTGCATTGCGTTAAGCGTTCGAAATTAATTTAAATCAAACCTACTGTACTTGATTCTACACGTTCTTCGCTATTCTGATACTGTGGGTCAAATCTTTGTTGGACGATGTACAGAAGTATTCGTTGTTCCTCAGAAATACACGTATTTAATGTTGATGTGAGGGTGTAGATAAGAGAGCACAGTTAAACAATAACTCGAATTGTGTAATCATGTTGACATTTTTATAAAAAATGTCCCCCCGCCCCTTTGGTGTAGATTTTGAAACGATGCCGGAGCGTCGATGGTTGGCTCAAATTTTATACGCTTTTTTGGCGATTTTTTATGACGTCCGTTTTGAAATGTTTTTTGCAGGAATATCAGATTTTGTGTTTTGAACGCAATCAGTTTGCCAAGGGGAGGCATATATGCGACTTGAGGCTCTTTTAGTATAGCTATACGTTGCTTTGAAACTTCCTAACCTGCCCTGAGATAACCTTTCCCTCTCCAAATAAAAGGTATATTTCTTTGTATAGATTCGATATAAATTCTTCTAGTATGAATTTCCCTTCTCATTAATTCAGTGTGCGCACTATTCGATCATCCTCAAGAGCATGTTCTATTGATTATAATCTGGAGATACTATTTTTTTCTCAATTTACAAATCTGTGGCACCTTAATGTTTTCGCTCCCTTTCAAACAATAAATTTCACAAGTCTGACTTGCCAATCACGCTCTAACTCTTTCATTCAATGTATAACTCGCTATTATAGCGGACCATCGAACGATTAACTATCAATGATTCTGGCTCGTATGCTCAACTTGTGTTTTGTCCCGTTTCCAAATTTAAATGTCGTTCGATCACTACAATCTTTCAATTGCGTCTTCGATATGGTTTTCCCTCGTGCTGGTCGTTTTTATACTTTGTATTTATTGTTCTCCCCGATTTTTTGTAATATAAAATTCTAGTCCCTTCTCATCGCTTTGATTTTAAATTCCTATTTCACCTGGGATCAAACTTTAGAGGAATCTATTTTTTCTGTGTTGAGAAAATAGATTATTTTCACCCGAGAAATAGATTTGGGGCTTCGAGTTGGGAAACGATTTCAGAATGTTTTTTTTCCACATGAAAAACACCTTTTGAGGGGTGCGAAGGAATTCCAGCTCAGGCTAAAATAATAGAACGATGAACTTTACATGTAATTTATTTACAAAATTGGCACAGTGAACAGAACTTGAAAAATGGTAAAACCTACGATAGGACGTGACTCTTTAAAACTAACTCATCAAACACATTCGATGACATCGTAGGTTGTCGGTACAGAATTGTATGCAGTTGAATTTACCGTGAAAAAAAAATTATCAACATTGTGTCGCTCTTATTCCAAACTCGGACGGAATACACAATCCTAATTAACTAGTATATTTGAAAGATTCTCTATATAGAGCGAAATCGTTAGACATTTGATTTTTTCTAAATCCACTAGTTACAATGTCGTTGTTGAAACATTGTATTCGTCAACGATCGCGTTACACCAACAGCATCATATTTTTTTTTGCCACTTCGGGAAATATCACCACCGAATTTGATTTACATCTAGATAATATCGTTGCACAAATGTCGCAAAAGAAAACAGCGTTATATTCTGACAATCAGTGACATCATCAACTCTTGCCGACGAAGTTCACTAAAACAATAAATTTTTCTGATTCGTAAAAAAAAATACAAAATTGTCACTTTGACTCTCAGGGCTGAATAAATATTTCAATGTGATCGATACACCTATTATATGAATAAATCAAACGGCGAGGTTATGTTTATCTGTAACCACTTATTCCCAAATCGGTTCCATTGTAAAAGTTTAATTTGATGAAAACTCCAGTCAATAGTGGACCGCTAGGGACCAGATATCGGCGGCCAGGTCCAAAATCAATTTTGAATAAATAATCCGATAAATCGTCGAACCCTTTCGACAATTATCCTTATCATCTGATGTTACTATTGCTATGGCAGTGCTAACTACTGTTGCTGATTATGCTGTGATGGAATCTGCAGGCGACGTATGGCCGGTCGCCTTCTTGCAAGATGTGGAGCTAATGGCGGCTCAGTCGAGGCTGGCTGATCGACTTGCACAGGCGCTTCGGTTTGTGCTGCGGCTGGTTCTAAATACAAAATAAATTATTATTTTCCCTGTCGTCGCATTTCTTGAGAAAACCAGGCGGCTCATTCTCTAATTCTTTATTGGCTGGCCGAGCACTTCCAACCATTCGGGCATCTTCAGGGCGACGAGGAGCCATAGGGTCCACCGTTGTCCTCCACGTCGCCCTGAAGATGCCCGAACGGTTGAAAGTGCTCGGCTAGCCAATAAAGAATCGGAGAACGAGTCGCCTTGTTTTTCGCCTCCTCACAACCCCCAGACAATATAAATTGTATTAATACCTGGATGTATATTCATCACATCTAAGCATGCTGTTACGAGTAATATTCTGTAAAGGAATGATTACATTTTTTAATAGTGCTACGAGGCTTAGTTGGGCGAAAGAGGTAGTTACATTGTGATGAAACTACACAGCATTGAAAGAAGTTGAAATCGGCCTAGGGATGGGACATCGATATTATCGAAACATCGTTGTTTTACTTCAATATTCCGATATTTCACCATCGATGCCTCATACTCGTCAACATCGATGTTATGGCCCGGTAATATCGGTATAGTTTATCTCCAATCTTCCTTGATCCACATGTTAATCACTATTATTATCATCAATATTATTAAGGGTCATGAAAATAATATTCTAATACTCATCATTGAATTTTTCTTGTCATTTTTATAAAATGAGATAACTTTCTAGGTACGTTAAGGAACCAGCAATTTAGAATAATAACTATTTTTTGAGTAAGTGGAGGAAAATAAGTTTTTCAAATTGTCAGGTTGCAAATTGTTGCGCTTTGTTGTCAAAATGTTGCCATTTCTACGTTCAGAGGGGAACACAACTAGTCCCATCTCTAGTTCGGTCCTGCTTGAAGCCAATTCAGGTTTCATCAACACCGAACAGATGATGAATGTTGGTTGAGCCTCATCAAGCCCTTGAAGCTACCCACTGACGGTCAACTCCAACCTTTAAAGAAACCACTGAAGGATCTCTGATACAGCGCAAACCAAATGACATAGGCCTACACATTTCATTATAATACATTAAATAGTCCCTGTCTATGGACACTAAAATGTTTGGAGACTGCTAATATTACGATAAAATTCCATTCTTGTGTTGTCCTCACGAGTAATTTGTAATACTATTCACCATACTATACCATACCATGTACGATATTATTCACTCGGTATTCTGCTCCTTTGTTTTAGTCGAATTTTAGAATGAATTGAGGTAGGTGTCTTGCTCATGAGGGACTCCCTCACTTGATGATTTTATTGTCATTTGTAGACACTGATCTACTAGTGGATCTATTGTATCCGCTGCACGCTTAGGCGTGCTATACACCTGAAAAAGCCAACAGGTCATGACCTATATCAAGATCAGCAGGGCTTTTCGTTGTGAACTATCCTACATCTGAAAGAGTTCAGATCCCGAAGGTCACTAGGCTAGAGGTATCGTCCTACAGCTACCAAGACGTTTTTGTAGCCCCTCATATTCATTTTGGCCGCACTAGCTCCTTCGCCTGGGTTCGAACTCAGCTTTATCCAGTCAGAACAAACGGCCTATCAGTTTCACTTATGGAAGCCTGCATTCTGCTCCTTAAAGACGTCCCCAATTTTGAGTGAGGTGGATTTCTAGGTCGTCCAATAGGCGTGCACTGTGCTTGCTACTATGGTATTTAATTACAAACCATAAGCATGTTTAGCCTGGCAATGATTTGCGATTCCAGTAGGCATCCTCTTCGGCCACGTCAAAAGTACAATTTAGCTCTGCCAAGTTGAAAAAATGCGTTACTTTTTTAATTTATCGCTATATTGTGGGATTGGGTTGTTTGTGTTTATTTTTACCTCGCGGTAGCAGTCCTTCGGAGTGCCTTCCTGTTTTGAAGAAGAGAATGTATACTCAGTCTACATCACACGACAGCGCTTGTCAACACCGCACAAAATCTTACAGCAAATCTTCAAACTCTCAGATGTATCAATGCTAATTAACTTGAGCGCAGTTTGTTGTCTAGAATTTATTTACCTGTTGGTGCTGGTGCTGCCTCTTCAGCCGGAGAGCTTTGCTGTTGTAGTCCTGGTCGTCCTGGTCGTTTGAAGCCCTGAGGTAGTTGCCTTTGTGCTGGCGCGGAGGTAGGGGATGATCCTCCTGGCAGGCGGGGAGTCACCTTGAGACGGGGCCTGTTCCTCAGGCGGGACAAAGCATCAGTCTGTGCTACTGGAGCTGGGCTCGCTTCGTCCTCCGCCTTAAATAAATATCCAAGTTGATTCGATTGGAAGTTTAAGAGCTTCTGTAGGTTTATAGATAGAAACTCACCGTAGGAGGCGCCACGGTCGGCGGAGTGGTCGAAGAAGGCAAGGAAATTGCTTGCGCCGGAGGTGGGCTGTCTTCGGCATTTGTAGGTTGAACAGGAGCTGGAGTACTCAATCCTCCTCTTGCTCTTAAATTGATCCTAGGACCCGGTCGCAGCGGGCGGGTTGCTGCACTGACATTCAGTCGTGGCCTGAAAGAATAACAGTTGTAGTATTTTGTGTCGCTGAACAGAATTGGAGCTGATTGCTGCAATAGTGCACAGTGGAAGAGGCTGATTTTTTTTTTTTTTTTACAAAACCCCATTACCTTGTTGGTCTCGAATATGCAGTTGAGGCTGTTGTTGTCTCAGATGGTGTTTCTTCATCAGTATGAGCTGCTGGGGTGGTCTTACCTCTAGCTCTGTACTGGTTACGGTTGCTGCCAAAGCTGGCACGCGGTCTAGCAGTGCTGGATTCTTGATCTGCAAAATTTGCAAGTTTTCGTTTCATTGTTGTTTGAAAATCACTCTCTTCAAGAATCAGTCTGGAATCAAATATCTTTACCTTGAGCTGGAGCTGCTGTGGTTGTGCTTGATCTAGCGCCCACTCCACGCCTGCCATATGAAGAAGTTTGTCCTGGGTTGCGGGCTCCGTGCGATGGCGAGAATTTCCTTTTGGGAGCAGCCGACTCTTCATCTTGCGGTGCTTCAGTCGATGTGGTCGTCGTCGATCCAGAGCCTCCAAGGCGCAAACGCGTTCGACCACCTGGCACTTGCTTGAATCTGAAACAAATTAACTTGTGAAATGTTGTCAAGCTCTCAGAATTGCTCTTCATAATTTGCGTGTCTGTTAGTTACCTTCCCCTTCCAGCCAATGGTGGAGCTGCAGTTGTAGTTGTCGTTGTTGTCGTTGTGGGAGCTTCTGTTGTGGTTGTAGTAGTTGTAGTTGTAGTTGTGATTGTTGTCGGCAACAAGGTAGTTGGATCAAGCGCCTGCAATTCACCTTCATTGACCGAGACGGTTCCCTGGATGTCTCCTCCTGCACCAGAAACCGAATTTTCCTCTTGCTGCTGTTGAATTATGGCGTAGAGGTCTAGTGCAGCCTTGTCTGGCATAACTGCAAAGGATGGTTGAGTTTTAACTGCGCTTCAGTTATGTATCCAAGGCGAATTTGAATCTCAATCTACTTACAACCTTGAGGCTGTTCTGGAAGAGGAGCAGGCGGGTGCGGTGTTGTCGTTTGGGATGGAATGAAGGTCGTCGGGCGGACTTGCTCCGGCTGTATGTATTCTTCCAAGTCGGATTCCCTCGTGTCCTGAACTGAAGATGCTGGAAATATATTATGATATTGATTTTTCATGTTGGTTGCGAAATTTCAGTCATGGGAATAGATTGGAGACCGACAGCAATTTGTACATTTTTTCCTTTATTTTGCCAGCAACAAGAAGGATGAGACTTCAGTTTTTACTCATTAGGAGTAAATTATCGGTTACTCTGATTCAACTTACCCCTGTAATAGTTTTTATCAAGGTCTGCATCAGGGGCCGAGTCGCTGGAATGCGTTCGGAAGCTAGAACTGTCGACTAAGCTCGGCCTTCGCACGGCGACTCCACTAGTACCTAAAAACAGCAAAATGGTTTTATTTTATTTTATTTTTTATTTTATTATTATTATTATTATTTTTTTTTTTTTTTTTTGTAGTCCTAGTTGAGCTGCACAGTGAAAATCTATGTAAACTCTCATCAACCGAATTGAATTTCAGCCGCGGGAGTTACATTGTTTTGAGGACAAACCAAGGACTAATTTTTGTTAAATCAGGGAAATTTGACCCTTCCACTGAAGATGCTTTTTTGTTTTTGCAACGTAGTCTCAAATACATCTGTATCAGATTATACTTCAAAAAAGTAACCCGATACATGGCATCTTCGGTGATATAATCATCTATTGCAAGTCCTCCTGTCCCTCTTCGCCCCCTGCACTGAGTCACTATTACTCAAGGTTGACAAATCGGAGCAACGAAAGGGAAGAAAAAGTCGACAACCTTGAAAGGCTCCGAGCCGGCTCTGGTGACGCATTGTGAGAGCGTAGGAGGAAAAAGGGAGAAATCGTTGAGCTTGAACCGGAGAATATCTATATCCAACCTGATTTACTATATTGGAAAATGAATGTTCAATTTTTTCCAATCGCCAGTCATAAAAATACTTAAGATGTTTCCCGGCTGCAAAGCAATTTTCGGACCTCATCCGACGATTTGAGGTCGTCTCTCGCCGCCTACTCGGAAACGAGATTCCTCTGCATTATGAAATTCGGTTACCGAATGGTTGAAAAGGAAAATAAAATGTATATCCAAAGCGACCGGATTCCATCCAATTTCCGAGATTCTGAACTCGACTGACCCGGTGGAATGTCGACGTAACAGCTTCGTACAGTCACACGCCTCACTATGTCACACCTGAGACGACCTCGGTCTGCACAACTTTCCCCTATTTCGAAATTTTATCGAATTAAAGGTCACTCTTGATGACGCTAAATTGATCGAATTTATATTTTCAAATACGTCTAAAAACTATATTAATTAAGATCAGTTTTTTTTTCAATTCATTATTAATATTAAATGTATGATTTAATAGTTATTTAATTTTAGAACAGTATACATGAGCTTTACGTCAAGATTTTATATGCAGTACTAACTAGGTGGCGAGTCGAAAACGTATCCACTGGATGAAAAATAAAAGACGCTGCGAATGATTGTACAGCGGTTTATTATTCCATTGCTACTGGTTTATTACTCATAATAGACTATTGTCCTCGCCTAAGAATAAAAAATGTCCCAACCCCCTCAAAATGTAATGTTTTACGTTTCAAGGCATGCAGAATCCAAATATACAATTTAAAAAAGTTTTACTCGTACGCCGTCAACACTTCTCTGATTAAACTATAATAGCTAAATTCTTGAAGTTTTTACCAAAAATCAATCTTGTACTGACAATGGCTCAATTTTTTAACCAAATCACTATCTCAATTGTAAGGGTATTTTTGGAGGGTTTTGAGTGGGAGACCATTCTATTGATCTTCTATTTTTCTCGCCCTAATTCGCCCAGCTTTTGCTAATCATTGTTTAGTTACAGAGACAACAGTCCAGAGTCCCAAGTCTGAATTTTGCGGTCCACATTCAGAAGTTCATAGAACAGAGTTCAGTGTCAGAATTCTACATTCTATAGTCCTAACAGTCCCAAGTCCAGAAATCAAATTCCAGACCCAGAGTTGACGGTCCCAAATCTTCAGTCCAGAGTCAGAGTTTAGAACACATAGTTTTGAGTCCACAGTCGTAATTCTCAAGTCCAGATTCCACGGTCTGGGATTGAAGAATAGTTGGCAATCCGGAGTCATGATATATAAGAGTCTGGAATCCAATGTTCAAAGTGCAAAATCTACTGTCCATAACTTAGAGTCCAGATCCTGAGCCCTGATTCCAGAGCCTCAATTCTGAAGTCCAGAGTTATGGTTCTAGAGAAAAGAGGTTGTGGTTCAGAGTACGGACTTTAAAACCTGGCGTCCAAGTTCATGCTGGTTTCATTATCCTCAAGTCTTTTTACAATTTTAGTCAGCCCAACAATTTTAGTTGATGATGCCCGAATGGGCGAAAGTACTCGGCCAGAAAATAAACAATAGGAGAATGAGTCGCCTGGTTTTTCTCCCTCTCACAATCCACTGAATTTTAGTTAGTTTCATTTTCTGTACCCATTGTGCAATAAATAATAATTCCATAAACTAACCTGATTGGCTTCTTGTTCTTGATGGAGAGGTTGGCTGAGTTGGGGGAATAGTGGTGCCTACGCTGGATCCTCTGGCTCTGGATGGGAACCTTGTATTCGCCGGAAGTCTGTCGTCTACTTCTTGGTTTTGCTGGGGCGATGAATCCACGTGACGCCCTCTGCTCCTGGACAAAATTTCGGATCAGCGAGACTTCTAACCAGTTGTCTTCAACAGTGTTATCAGAGGAGTTTAAAGTCGATTTGAAGTTACTTCACTAGGAGAGATCTTCGAGGCATTGAAATGAATGACAGTCCTAAAGGATTAAGGAACTAAGGAGTTAGGCTGCCGATATCAACTCATGAACTTTATCATCCAGAAAATGTACCTCTGAGATCCTCTTGAAGGAAGCACCTCATTGGATGAAGGTTCAATCGTAGTTACAGCCACAGGTTCTCCTCTTCCTCGACTGGACGTTCCTCTGTCAATTGTTGAATACCTGAGAATTTAAAACAACGTTTCAGTGCTGCACCAAATCTTTTGAACTAGTGCTCTCCGACTAAATTGGACAGTGCTGCACAGTTTCGTACCTATGGTCTTGCCGATGCTCTGTTTTCCGTCTAGGCAGCTCCTCTTCAACGTCTTCAGTCACTTCAACCACTCTTTGGCCACCTCTGTGATGTGTTAGAGCTTCGTCGGCAGCCGGGATTCGTCCGTGGTTGATCGTTGGCTCTGATCCGGAATCCACGTTCCTGTGAAAATTCACAGCAAGGGTGTGAAATCTTGGTATTCTTCTCTTCAATAGTTTAGATACGGCCATAGAAAAAGTGGCGAATAATGTCGCTGCTTTTCAACATTTGGAGATGCAAGCCCATCATCATTATGCTAGTGACAAATCTACTCCTCTGCTGTGGCTGCATCCTGAAGCAAACTATTTCCACGGCTGATAATGGTGAAAATAATTCTTGGTAAACATAGCAGACATACTTTTGCTTGATGAGTTCTCCACGGTTTCTAGGTTCCTCGAAATCGTCCGCTGGCAACCGGGTGGTTGGTGATGGGCGTTTGATATCAGTGTATTGGCTCCTATGGTTCGCTGGTGCTGGAGATGAAGGGCCAGGTTGATCTTCATCTTCTTCGTCATAGTAGTAGTAAACGTATTCATACTCGTAGTCTTGGCCGTTCGGTCCTTTCTTCACATTGACCTGGCAATAGTATAAAGTATTGTGAGTAAAGAGGATTCAACAGTGGAAAAATTGTCAAACCTCAGAGGACAACCTTGGCATATCATTTGATGCAGGTAATTTTTTAATACAGTGCATCAAAGTTATCAATTCTTTGACCTGGATTCTTCAGACTAACTCAGTGGTCTCTTTAATCTAGCAACTCTTCAGACCCAGAGTTGGTTACTTTTCGTCATAAAATAATTACCCGCGATGCCTGAGATGTTCCGGCTGGTTTCAATTTCTTGTCGGACAGTGGAAGCTCGTCGTCAAAATCAAGACCATCTTTGTCCCTCTTGCTTTTCCAGCTGTTCGGAGCGACGACGTCGAATTTCCCGGGTGGTAATTTGTCTTCAGGCACGTCATCCATGTGCTTAAGCGCTGGCACTCCATTGCCAGAGTTTTTCTTGACAACTCCAGACAATCCTTCATCTTTGACCGTCGCTTTCAGCCCGAGCGTCTCCTTTCTTAACGAGATGTGCTCCGCTTTCTTGAACTAAAATTACTGTCAAGTTGAGAGAATGGTCTGTGAGAATAAATTATACTTCAGAACGTTTAATATCTGCTCACCGCGTGAAATTTGTGCTGATATCCTGTTCGACCTTCATCCTCGACTTGAATTTTTGGCTCACCTGGAAAAAGAATGGGTTCATAGGAACTTTGGATTTTTTATCGGTTAGTGATGCTATTTCCATTTCAAGGGGAAGTGATTAATTTCAGGGAAACGCCAAAATAGCTCACTAGAACTCTTTCCACTCAAATGCACACTTCTGTGACCCTCCACATTGACAGCCTGCTTATTGTGCATCATAAATAAAATGACCCCACTCGTATGCGATTTCAGCGGCCCCAGACGTTTTTGTTAAATCAGCTAGAAGCTAGAGCTAAGGAATTTCTAGTAAAACAAATATTCGTACTTATAGTTTGGCGCGAATTGATGACAAAATAACAGCTCCAGGTGTACAGACATTTGGTGAACGTGCAGAAATATTTCATCGGTGTCGAATGGTAAAAAATTTGGAGAGAAATCGCAACCGAAACTCAACTATTTTCAATTACAGGAGTGAACTCCAATAGTCACCGATAGCTGAACTCGAATGGCCCCCGGTCGAGCTTTTTTAACATTCGTCTCGAAGTTGTGAATCAAATTTATACTGAAGCCTATTATGCTCCAGTGTAAATTTGAATGCTATAACGGTCAAGGGTGATCTGATTGCCGATTGATTTTCCCGAGGAAGGTCAATGTTAATGGTGACTCGCCTTGGGCGTAGATTTTACTAATGGGGTAACGCCAGTCACACTTCAGGTCGATCTAGCTCGTACTAGGCCCTGAGAGGGATGGCGTGGGATTGGAATAGTTCGCCCATATCATACAAAACTCATCTCTGAGTCCTTCAACTCTTAAAAATCGCCCAAAAACTGCGATAAATTGATAAATTTATATCTATCGTCTCCGTTAATATCTTTAAAATTAGCGGGCAAAAACCAATAAAAATGTTAACGATTTAAAAACATTAAACATTGGAAAAACTTTCCAACCTCTTGACAAAAATCCCCCCAACACAAAATTGTGGCTAAGTAGCTTTGGTTAGGGCTGGTTAGCTCGGTTAGGGCTGTATAGGTCCAACCAGGCCTAACCAAATTTATATAGCGATCTGGCTTAAAAATTGGGTCGTAGTTAGTACAAAAATAATTAGTGAAGAGCCGTCGATAAATGAAAACAAAATTATTCGCCAATTTCATGTATATAAATTACAGAGCGAGAAGGGAAAGAACGGGAGATTCGAATGAAAAAAATAATTTGGATTGGTGAACGATGTCTGTTATAAATATGCGTTGCGACGGCGAATAAGGAGCCAGAGAGCGGATACTTGTGTAATGCGTGAAATAAGATTAAATTTTTAAGGTACAGATTAAGCTACTTACTCGCGTTTGATGCGCCTTGTGGTACCCCTGAAAAAGAGAAAAAATAATCTAACATTTTTTCTTGTGATTTTTATATTTAATTGAATAATTTGTAACATAATTAAAAAAAAAAAAAAAAAAAAAGGCGGCAAAAAGGGGCATACGCGACCTCAGCTTACGTTGAATTCAATTGTACTACACATGAAAATGGTAATCAATTACATAAGATGTAATCTCATCTGATGAACTGCGGTGGATGAAAGTTACCTGAGATCTTGACGTATTCGTTGCCCGGAGTGGGCGATGTGATGATCTCAACCTCGGCCAGAGCCACAGCGGCTGTGGCGAGCAGGGTCAGCCACCGCATAACCTGGAATCGGTGATTTAATAATTCCATATGCGTACGAGTATTATCAACCCGAGCTACTGAAAACGGACTGATCAGCGAGGCGAAACTAATTTTCTTCTTTTTGTAGGTTGAGGGGGAGAAAAACGAGGCGACCTCTTCTCCATTTTCTTTATATTTCTCAGCCGAGCACTTTCGCCCGTTCGGGCCTCTTCAGGGCATTATAGGACCAAGGGTACCTATGGTCTATGAGAAATATAAAGAAAATGGAGAAGAGGTCGCCTCGTTTTTCTCCCCCTCAACCTACAAAAAGAAGTAATGCGACCACCTGGAGAAGAAAAATAATTTTCTTCGAGTAAATTTTTTGGCAATAGGGTACAACATAATATATATGTACATTACGAGGATGAAAGGATGGGAAATTCGAATGTACAGTGGTTTATTATTCCTTCGCTTCAATAATGATTTAGAAAAACTATCCATTAGTGATATTAATTACTCCGAACGTTTGTGAACGTTCCCACCGAAAAACAGGTCGGTAACTTATAGGGGAAAACTCCGTAGCAACTATTGTAACATTTTAATCATTTTTATTTTTATTAATTTCGAAATTAAGAGCTAAATTTTTTGCCTAACAGTACAGCTGGAGAGTGTTTGGCGAGCATTCCAACGAGTATAGAACGATTTTATAACTCCAAGAACTCGCGAGTTATACATCATGCCAAATTTCTGAATATCTCCCAAATTCGACACAAAAGCTGCGATAACTCGAGAACAAATGAAGCTAGAGCTAGAGAACAAATAGAGAATGAGACCCCGCAATGGTCTCATTCGATTCAGCGTCCAAAAATCTATAGTAATTGATACTAAATACACCTTCTTCTGGAAAACGTTGGAAAATACTAATTTCTGCCCCCTCAAAAATACCCTTAAAATTAAAGTAGCGATTTGGCTACAGAATTGAGCCATTGTCGGACCAAAATAGATTTTTGGTGAAAATGTCAAATATGTAGAGTTTGGTAAGAAAAGTGTTGACGACGGACGAACAGAATTTTTTTTATTGGATATTCGGATTCTACATGCTTTGAAACGTAAAACATCAAATTTTGAGGGGGGTTAGAAAATTTTTTTCTTGGGCGATTGCAACGGTTTGGATTGTATTATAAACCAAAATAACGTTCATCAGCAAACTCCATCTCGCTAACTGAAAGAAAATCAAATTTGGAACCGAACTGAATTTCAAGTGGACTACGCACAGCTTATTTCGACGCTCAGTGTAAGCTCGTGCGGTCTGCAGTAATTTTTTTTTAATTTCGAAAGGTTTTCATCGGCGGTGCGGAATTCGTAACAATCAAGGCCTCTTCCTGTTCTGTTACTCGACGACCATTACTTCTAACGAGCTCTTGGCGACCAGTTTCCTTGTTGTCATTACAGTTTCGCTTTCTAGTGCGCATGCGCCGGCCGCACCTATGCCACATGTGTGAACCGAGTAATAATCACGTGTGGCTGCTTCCTAACTGCTCTTGGAACGTTTACTGATTCGCCTTGAAACCGCCTTCATTAGTGACCCACAAAGCTTCCTTGATCGGCTTAGGCCGAAGTTTTGCAACGCCTTGGTACGCTAAAAAGGCGCTGAAATTCGGCTCAATCATGATTTTTAACAATCTAACCCCGAAAATGGACGGAATCGGACGATTGTAATAATGAATGATAGATAATAATGAACATTTTTAACCGCCCAAAAAAAAGTTCCGTCTATTTCAAAATATGATATTTTACAGTTCGAGGCAGCAAGAATCCGAATAACGAATAAAATCCCTTCTATCAATCTTCACTATAACAAATTTTTAGACTAAGCCAACAACATTGTTGAAGCGAAGGAATAATAAACCACTGTACAATCATTTGCAGTTTTTTCCTTTAAATGAATAAGAGGACGTTTTATAGATTTTTTTATTCGATCTAGTGTACAATCATTTGCAGCGTTTTTTTATTTTTTATTTTTTTTATGGGGAAAAATGATGTACCTATGTACTTGAATTGGAATTTCACCAAAATTTGGTTTGTTTTTTCCTGGTGAGTAGATTTCCTATCGCCTTCACTCGTGGGAAATTATTACAAGATGATATTATTGTTGTATTATCGTTTTATTCCAACCAGAAACCAATACGCAAATTCAGAAATGGTATAAAACTTACCCCAACTGCTTATGACCACAGCGTGCTGTTCAAAATTCTTCACTCGCCGCTCGGCTTCTGTAACAATCAAAATACTGAGGTGAAAAATTTATTTAAATGCTTCAACATTTATTTTCCTCGTGTACTAGCGCTGTGTCAGTTAGTGGGAAAAATAACTAGCCTCTCCTGCTAACTAGAATAACAATGGTGTAATGGTATAACAAGACTGGTAACTAGCAATGGTATAACAAATGGTGGTTTTTAGACTCTCACGTCGAAATTTTTCCAGCCAGATCATTATCATGATTTGGTTAGCTCTGGTTAATGCTGACCAGTTGATACAGGAACCTTTTCGAGTTCCTAACAAAATATATGAAAATCCTCTACTGGGGAGTTCATTCCTTTAAACAGAAAAGGGGATCGATACAAAATAAAATTTATTTTTCGCACTTTCTATTTATTAAAACTTCAAAGATTCCGACCTATTCCAAATAACTGAAAATTCGACCTCTAGTAATTTGCAGCCCTTAAATGGAAAATAAAAGTAATGGATCGGTCTCACCAGGTTGAAAATAAATATACTGCTGATGGCCAATAAAGGTCTGGAATCAAATACGATTTTAAATCCAACCAAAGCTAATCAGCGCTAACGTTTTTCACACTTTTTCTACTCCATGAAAATCTCCTCCTTTCGTTATGCACATTTCTGGTTAAATCATAATTATTTTCTTATTATTTTATTTATTATTTATTTACTCATAATTGTACGCATTACACTGCGAGCGAATTCCGTTGAATTTTTCTCTGATCTGTTTTTCCTTTTGTCTGTCGCCGTTTCTATTCGACCCGTAAGTTCTTTCGTGTAATTTGTCGCCGCTGGGCGGGCCGACTTCGTCTCCTGTTTCGTTCCTTGTAGCAATTATTTCTCAAAGGCATCGACCTTGTGCCGATTGTCGCCTAATCCTCAACCCGCCCCGATGGCCATTATTATTGGCAGTTGACCCTGCACAAGGCTTGAGTAAGGTTCGGCTCGTACCCTTAGCTTCCCCTGAGCTATATTAACATATTGAAACGAATGAGCAATCTTAGGAATTCTGAGTACGAGGCGAGTCACCGTTCGGGCGAATTTCGCCAACTTCAATACTATTGCACTGTAAAATGCAACATTTTGCATTTTATCGGCAAACAAATACTGTCGTATGCCGTATTTGGTACGAATACTACCAGGTGAGATAATAAGGAAGCCTTCCAATTTTACTCGAAATGTGTACAAAAAAAAAAAAATTCTTGTGGCTGATTATGAAAGGCCCCGTCGCAATTTTCCCGTCACGAGTGGAAATGCTCGGGACTCCTGAACGTAGATTTCGTCTTAGGCCTTTATTTTTCATCCGATCTTTTCAATTCTTGATTTTTTCAATGCCCAATAATATCCCACACACGGGCTGCACCGATTTTTCAAAATATCAACTGTTTAATATTTAAAAATAATGTTCAAAAAATGTTTTTGAAATTTTTAAAACTTAAAAAAGAATTAGTTATGATGCCTTGACTTGGTTGTTCGTCGGGAGCAACCTCCAATTAAAAAAAAAATTTATTCCTTTTGGTAGCCGAGAAAAAGCGAAAATACTTTGAGCATCTTCCCTCTCGGTCAATTGTCGTCCAAATTAGCCTTAACTATCTGTTAACCAGTGTATATTATGTCAAATAAATCTATTGTAATGTTTGTACCTTGAAGCTATGTCGTTTTTGTTTTATTTTGTGATTCTTCGAGAGTGAATTTATTTTCATAATTATTACGTAATATTTCCAATTATTTGGCAGATGAGCTTTATCCCATGGTAGTTTCCATATAAAATAAAAACGCTACGTTTCATGTTTGCGCCTCAGTATGGAATAAACGTACGTTCATTCATTCGCGGTAGAATAGCCGATCGAAGTTCCGGACGACTAATTTTGCACTGTTTCCCATAGCTCTCGTTAGAAAGGATATCTGAGGTTGCTAACGAGTCTAGCGATAAGGTATTTCCAGCCGACGTCAGATGACCACATCGGACTGACAGTTCGTTGGCTACTAGGAAGCCGTACCAGCCAATTATCCTATCCAGATCTTATCCCATTTCGTAATCAATTTTAGGGCGCCCGTGAAAGAAATATCGGCCCAAAATCAACCGCCGCCCGATCTCTTCCGAGTGCTGATTCGATATAACTGTATCTACATGAGTCAATGATCTTTTCGATTCGTCATGAACGAGCTAAATGTATTGTGTTGAAATAGCTGAGATCCTTCAGGCCATTCAATTCGCAGCTCATCATTCCCGGTTTGCCCAGCGGAACGAAACGGTGCCACCGAATCTGCAGATGTGTCTAATCGGATACGGGTTTCGCGCTTGAGAAAGGACCTTTATTGACGAGAGTCTAGCTACGTTTTATCTACTGAGAAAAAAAAATCTATTTAACAGTTAAATTAGTAGCCTAATGACCATAACGAGAGTTCGAAAATGGTTCCGACAACTATAGACCGATTTTTATCGCTCCGAAAATTCTCGAGCTGCCGAATTTCTGAAAATCTTGGCTTCAATATCTTGGGAACCACTAAAAATATCGACCTCACCATAATTTAAAAAAAAACCTAGAAATTGACACTAAATACACTTTTTTCTGAAAAACGTCGAAAAATATTAATTTTCTACCATCACCAAACCCTAAAAAATTCCTTTATAATTGAGTTAGTGAATTGGTTAGAGAATTGAGCCGTTGTCAGATTAAGATTGTTTTTTTGGTGAAAATTTCAAGGAGTCAGCTGTTATAGTTTTCTTAGGCCAGTGTTGAAAAATGTGCGAGTAGGTGGACTGACAGATTTTTTTAATACTGGCTATTCGGATTCTACATGCCTTACAATGTGAAACATACGTTTTAAAAGATGTAAACATAATTTGTTTTTTCTTGGGCGATTAAAATAGTTGATTTTTGAAAATAAACGGAAATATGAGAACGAACGGAAAAGTATGATAAAAAAGCCGATTCGTTTCGCTGTGAGGATAATTTAATTATTTTTATTTTTTATTTTTACCAACATTATGAAAAAAAACCCAGGTTACATCACTGTTCGTGATTGTACCTACTTATAAACAGGAAAATAATTATTAAATGTATCATTCACGTCTAATACAAGTAGTGACGAATAATTTAATTACTTTAAAAAAAGGACTTATTGAAAGATACTTGGATGAGTCAATTTGCAAGGGTGGTTATTCGTTCTACTTAGTTTACGATGAAGACTGTTTACAACGCGTTGGGCAACATGAAGAGAACATTGATATCAATTTGTATAGATTTTTGAATCGAATGAGACACTAAAGGAGACGATAGCTTTAATGGTTCTCGAGTTTATCGCAGGTTTTAAGTAAAAGTTTGACGTTTTTCAGATATTTGGCAAGATGAACAACTCGATCATTTGCGGAGCTATAAAAATCGTTCTATTCTCGTTGAAAAGCTCGTCGAACAGTATTTAGCTGTACTTTAACCTTTGATGAGAAAATTAATTAATTAATGAGAAAATCAAGAAATCACAAATGGATGGTCTTCTTTAATCATAATTGAAGCAAAGGAATATTAAACCATTGGAATTTTTAGCGGTCGTATTAGTCTCGTCGCTTCAAAACGCTTCCAACTGAAGATCAGTCACAGACGCGCCATGGAAAATGGCAAAATCGTAAGCTTCACAGTTATGTGGCCCTGAAAAGAGCCGTTGAAAATACAATGCTCATCCCAAGATTCTTTCTTAGGCCGTCCTATCTTAATGGTGAGAAATTTGGATTTTCCTTATCCTTTAAACAGAAGGTCGCAGTTGAATTAAATTACCGTTGCCATCTGCGATCCCCTGTCATGCACCGCATTGGAATCCAATTTAAGTCGATGTTCGAGCATTGTTTGGAGTAGAGATAAGCTTTGTAATTGGTAGTTCGCACGGCAGTTTTTTTCTTGTCTCTGTCCATCTTGCTTGTTAGCATGCTGCTATCGCGCTTAGATCTCGGTCTCGTCACTGAACTGCCAAGTGATCTCGGACTATCCGGAGCAATCTATTCAACGCGTTGGCTGTCGAGGCCTTGGTATAGTCTTTGAGCTACTTGTTCAATGGACAAAAACCTCAAAAAAAAGGACTTGAATTCTCTAAAATTAAAAAAAAAAAATGAATAAAAATAAAATGAATATAAATTAAAATAATTAAAGGAAAAGGCTCTTTTAACCAAAATACCTATCGGTATTAATTGTGCCGTTCTCGTTTGTTATATAAGTTTTGGTTTATTATTCAATCCAAACCATTGTAATCGCCCAAGAAAATTTTTTTTCTAACCCTCCCCCATCAAAAATTTATGTTTTACATTTTAAGGCATGTAGAATCCGAATATCCAATTTAAAAAAAAACACTTTTCTGACGAAACTATAAAAGCTAAATTGTTGAAATTTTCACCAAAAATCAATCTTGGCCAGACAATGGCTCAGTTTTTTAGCCAAATCGCTACGTTAATTTTAAGGGTATTTTTGAGGGGGGAATTAGTATTTTCCAACGTTTTCCAGAAGAAGGTGTATTTAGTATCAATTTCTATAGATTTTTGGACGCTGAATCGAATCAGACCATCGCGGGGTCTCATTCTAGCTTTATTGGTTCTCGAGTTATTGCAGCTTTTGTGTCAAATTTGGGAGGTTTTCAGATTTAGCACGAGGGTATAACTCGAGAGTTCTTGGAGCTATAAAAATCGTTCTACACTCGTTTGAATGCTCTATGAGCACTTTCTTCAACTATACCGCAAGGTGAAAAATTCAGATTTTAATTAGAAAATTAGCAAAAATAAAAATTATCAAAATTCCAATAGTTGCTACGGAGTTTCCCCCTATAATTAACATCTGTTTTCCGGTGGGAACGTCCACAAATGTTCGGAATAATAAATTACTATCGCAAATGGATTTGCAGCGTTTTTTCATTCTAACCATCCTCTGTTGCTCTTAACTTTCTCTGGTTAAAAAGTAATCTCTTATTCAAGCGACATAAACCTTTTGATAATTAAGTTTTTTCTTAGTAAACCCGAAATTATGTATTTTTTTCTCTTTGAATGAATAAAAGGACGTTTTAGAGATTTTTTATTCGACCTAGTCCCGGTAGTTGGCGGAACAAGCTCGAACTGGTTCAGTTGGTTCAGGAGAAGAGGTCGATTATGGAATCGAAGTAACAGATCACGTTGCGCAATCTCGGTCTTCCTAGCTGTCGACCGGACGGAAACCGATATTGGCGCCAATTAACTTCCATCCTGCTGTAATTTTTCATGCTCAACTCGAGCACTTCTTTTTAAATAATGAATCACTTGCTCCGTGATTGCGGAATCCCATTTTACAAGGATATGAGACGAAGATTGTCACAAATTACACTAATTTCAAATTAGCTTATCGATTGCGGCGTTTAGGCTGTCATCAGTAAGTTGTAAGATTGTTACTGATGATGGCAATCGTGGAAATTGTGACTTTTTCGTCTCTTAACCTTGTCTGGCACGAAATGTGACTTTAGCACAACCTACGAAAATTTTACACCGAAATTCAGAAAGAAAGAAATTTCAACGATTTTTGATCATTGTTGTCCAATTGGAGTTTCTCTTCAACCTGATTATTTCCTGCATTTTTTCTATTTCAAGATTTCGTTCGAGGTTTCGAACAAATTACAAAGAAACGGCCATAATTTCCTCGCAAATTCATCCCGAAGAGGCCTGTGTGTGCGAAAGCGCTCGATTAACGCACCGGAAACACGTCGTCTATTGAGGGCCGAGTTTTAGGCTCTTTCTAGCAGGAAAATCCAACATGGGATAACGAAGTTATGACCTCAATGAGTTGGGAACTGAAAAAATTCTAACTTTCTCTCTAGTATTTATTAAATAATGTCAACGGGGTTGTGAGGGGGAGAAAACCCAGGCGTTTCATTCTCCGATTCTTTATTTGTTGGCCGAGCACTTTCGCCCGTTTGGGCATCTTCAGGGCGACGTGGAGCCATAGGGTCGACAAGGAAACGAAGTTGTTTTTATTTTTGCAATTTTTTCTTTTTATGTACACGGCTCGAAATGTCGAAAATGTATACTTTACCAAGTCGAAAAAGCGGCAAAAAGTTGGGAATTTTGAAAAATCACCGCTTCAAAATTTGGATTAATCTATGCAGGAATAATAAAAGCACTATTTAGCTTGAATTCTAGGACCACCTTCCGGTAACCTGACTTTGTTACGATTTATCTCAAGTAAGAGTGAGAGCGTCGGGCGACATGTGCTTAATTTATAACAAAATCAATACTTCTAAATAGAAGTATTTACTGTCAAATCCATATTCAAATAAATTCCCATAATATTATCCTCTTGTATTAAAAATGTAGCCCATCATTTCTTAAGTACTGCTAAACCTTGGTTCCTTTATTTGGGAGAAATCAATTTTTAAAAAAAATAGTTTTCAAACAACTCAGAATTTCAAAGTATGGGAACTCCAAGATATATGATTGTTAGGAAATACTTCTCCTAGTTTTTTCCCATTTCTTATTCCCTTTCCCTTTCTTTTCTCTAGTTTTTATTCATTTTTAATTAAACTTTTTTAGTAGTTTATTATTATTATTTTTTTTTTCCCATCTTCATGGCCCAAAATTTCCTAACTTTCCTGAATCGATCCCCCATGGAACGACTCTGCTTCTATTGACAGAGGTGCTCACCCTCTAGCAAACTTTACTCTTGGTACCTGGTGAAGGGGTTGCTACCCCTCCCGGCTCTCCCGAGATGACCGCGACCTTTGTCGTAAAAGCGATTCGACACGAAAATTCGTGGCGTTTCGTAACGCGTGCTATCCGTTGCAGATCCGAAACACGACTGCGAACCAAAGGAAATTGCAGGTTAGCCAATGATACTTCCCTTTGAATAAATAGAACGGGGAGAAGGCGTTTTGAAATGGCTCAATCTCGGCGTTTTCACTGTCCGGCGATTTAGTCGACAGTTTTAGAAAACTGGGTCGGGAAAAAATTTGAGGTGTGTAAAAATTGTCAAATTAATCGCACTCAGATGGCGTTAGGGAAACGATATTTACTGTCGGCAAAAATAATCAGATGATTCATGATCTTTTCGGATTCATTTTATTATGATTCATAATCGGATCGGAATATAATCTAATTTTTCTCGACCGTTCAGAAAATCACTCTTATTTCCACGAAAAATCGATCGTTTCCTTCTAAAACAGTGACATCATTGGCTCTAAAGATATCCCTTTTTGAATAAATTGCTCACCATTTATTTTCTCAAAAAAAAAAAAAAAAAAATTCTACGCCCACGGCTCGTAAATGTGTTTCCCTGTCTCACAGTTTATCAACAGCTGATCCTGCGGACGATTCGAATGGAACGGACGTCCTTTCCTTTTCCAGATGGGAAGATCGAGATAGGAAATCGTGTGCCAAGAACAAACAGGAAGCCTTTCGAAGCAGCGTTGGCTGAATGGCAGATGAGATGCACGAGTTAGTCCGTTCACCTTAGGTTCCACTTTGCATGACAGACCACAACGTACAGTTCCTCGACGCCTTACAAGTCGAGAGCTGAAATAGCTCGTCATGGGGGAAAGGGTTGGAAATGAGAAGCAATCGAAATCGCCTTGCATCGAAAACAATTTCACGCATGTTCGCCGTACGGTTGCAATTTACATTTTTTCAGCACGCCGCCGCAATTTTCACTTCCCATGTTTACACAGGAAGTCATCCCAAAAACGATATCGTAAAAGCGGTGAACATAGGAAGAAAAACGCTGCGGTTTGTTATTCAATAATTATTTAAGAAGACCGTTCATTTGTGATAGTATTTAGTCCAAAAATTTGTGAACGACGTTTCCACCTAACAACAGATTATAACATAAGGGGAAACTGCTTAGCTGCGATGGTGATTTCAATCATGGTTTTTTTCTTCTTAATTTTTTTTTTAATTGAAAGCAAAATTATTCGCCTAACGGTACAGCTGAAGAGAGTGTTTGACATTCCAACGAGTCCTCGAGTTATAACCTTAAGCAATTTTCTGAAAATCTCAAAAATTCTACACGAAAGCGGCGATAACTTGTGAACCATTAAAGCTATCGACATCGCGATGGTCTCATTCGATTCATCGTCAAAAAATCTATAGATATCGGTATCAAATATTTGTGCGCAAACTTTGGAAAATATTATATTTCTCCCACTCAAAGCCCCAAAATATATTTAAAATAGAAGTTTAAGCTAAAGAATTGAACCATTGTCAGACCAATAATGATTATTGGTGAAAATGTCAAGCATTGAGTAATAATTAAACATCTTTCAGCTTAGAGGTGGCGTTTTAAGAAGACATAAAAAACACTAATAATAATTTTAGAGGTATAAATACAATTATTAGAATTATGTACGGGCGTAACTGATATCAATGACTTCCAATGCACAAGAAAACATTCGCAAGGAGCCGTTTAAGTATTTGTGGTAGCAGAGACTATCTCGTGAGTTGCGTACAAGTCCGCAAATCAGTTAGACATTTTTATGTGCTTCGCCATTAAGTAAAAAGAAAGAAAGGAAGAGAAAACATTTCATTTGTCAAATAAGAGAATAGCTAATATTTGTATTTATTTTGTAATGCACAATTTTGTGAAAATCAATAAGAGCTTAATAAAAGAATAAATGCTAAGATTAACAAGAGACAACAGATACAGATAACAGATTAACTTCTCAATCATTTGAATTAAATATTTTGAATTACATCAAGGTAACGCTTTTTCTAACGTTTGTTTCAACTTTAAAACAACACGAATGCGAAGTTGATCACTAAATTGTTTATTTGTTTATGAATAACCTTAAATCTCAATCATCGGGATAGTTACTGGTGAGGTTAATACACAAAAATTTGTAGTTAATTCAGGGCTTTCGAAAGAGTAGTGAACGATTTTTGTGGCATGTAAAATGAGGAAGTTACTTTTCCTTAGCAACAACCGGTTGTGAGCGAAAATTATTAGAAACATTTTTCTTACGCATTTTTATAACGCTTTTCGAGTTTTTGTGCCGTGGCGAAGACATAAAAATGTCAAAAATCGACCGTCTTGCCACTCCACGTTTTGACGACTAGCATTGAACTACACATCTTGCAACTTTCTATTTTCAAAGCAAAGGTTACTTGCTTACCTTAGCCTTCAAGTAGCGAAGATGAATTTAACTTCGTTGCTGTCATTTTATTTCTAGTGCTATTTTCAACACCATGGATTTTTCTGACAAATTGTTATTTTTTATCCTAGGATAGGAGAAAATTTTTGGGGCCACGCACTGTACTTTCACTTATTATTATTGCTTGTTTCTCTCCTCTGGTCTACCAGCTGAGAAATGGTCGTTTTATAACAAGTATTCGATGTAATTCCATTGAATATTAGTTACCAATTTTTTTTGTTGAATTTCTTCTGTTATTATTGTGAGAATTAAAAAAAAATAAAACCGACTTCAAAAACGATGTCCATAAAATACACTCTGAAAAGGAAGAAATAACAAAAATGTCCCAACTTCGCAGCAACTCATTCGCCAACTACACATTTTAAGGACTACTTTACTACTCGTATTGACCTGACCACTTCCTGATTGATTGGATCACCTTCCCTAATAATATAAAAATTACTATTTCTCATTTCCCAAATGATTAAAAGATTTTCCTTTCACCTCTGAATTGCCTCCAGATTGATCATCCTTTGGAGTCGGCGCCTCTCTTATATTGTATTGGAGAAGCCTATAGATTCCGAATTACCAGTAGTATGAATATAAATATCATGAGTTTTCACGATTCTTGAACAGAGCAAATCAGCATTTATGAGAACTGATTATTAACAATATCGATTTGAAGGTGACTATTCACGCCTTTTCCTAAAAACCATTTCAGATTTCTCTAAGAATCTTTACGTCCAGACCCAGACTTATTACCTGGCACCTACTAATTTATCGTAAATTCATATTTATTTGTAACCGTATTTCTTTGTTTTGCCAGAGAGGCGCCGACTCCAAAAGATGATCAATCTGGAGGCAATTCAGAGGTGAAAGGAAAATCTTTTAATCATTTGGGAAATGAGAAATAGTAATTTTTATATTATTAGGGAAGGTGATCCAATCAATCAGGAAGTGGTCAGGTCAATACGAGTAGTAAAGTAGTCCTTAAAATGTGTAGTTGGCGAATGAGTTGCTGCGAAGTTGGGACATTTTTGTTATTTCTTCCTTTTCAGAGTGTATTTTATGGACATCGTTTTTGAAGTCGGTTTTATTTTTTTTTTAAAAAAGTTTTTTTTATTCTTCTCTTTTTAGTGACTTACAATTATGGACAGCTCTCTTTACAGAATTTTCCCAAGCTTTCATTGTTGTGTTCTTGTCACTTACTACTAACCGTCCAAACTCAATTCATAAGTCCGTTGAACGTTGAAGTTCTAAGGTATAATGATTACCTAACTATTTTCAATGTTATTATGTTGATTGAGAGTGAGTTTGAACGTTTGAAATAATCCATCCACTGATTTGGGTCTCTTGGTCAACATACCGGATACTTTGATCCCATTGATACATCTTACAAAACTCAAATAATTGTCTACACCATTGCTGGTTACTAAATTGCACCAATTCACTCGTTCTTTATTTCTCTAACGATAATAGAGTGATGATTTCCTGAAGCGTATCCGCATTCACACTGAATGAGAGAATCCGAACCAAATTTCAGAAATTCGCCGAACGTTTGTGCATTAAAATGGAGTTATTTGGCCTTCAAAACCATGTTATTTACTGAAAATTTAACGCTGAATTCAAATCTTTTAACGAGAATGCTATGACTAACGTAGTTTTTTTTCTCCAAGCATAAATAGTCCAAAAAACGTGATTTTGAAACAAATTTTTTAGAAATACGGCCTAAAAAGTATCTACTTTTAGTCCAATCAATACCAAATTTCAATCACGTAAACTAGACTCAAATTTGAACAATTTAAGTTTAAAAACGATGGGAAAACAGTTTCGGTTTGGAAGTTATGAGGTCTCAAACACAGGTCCATTAAAACATTGATTGCTCCCTTATTATGCCACCTAAATTCGATTTTTTACCATCGTTAGAAAGCTCTAGCTAAGTGCTTCCAAGTGCAATAGTGTTCATATTTTTTTTCTCGACGTGGTTGGGAACGGTGCTCGAAAAACCTCAAAAAAGTGAAAATCGGCATCACGTTTTTTGTTACACTTTCTTCTCTGCACGCTATATTAGAATGCCGAACGAAAAATCGGAGCTAGGCCCTTGTAGGCAGATAAATTATGAACAAAATGACACCAGAAACAAAACAATGGAGCAAGTATTCTAGATGTTATAAGCTTGCAAAGTCAAAACTTCCTTTTTTCGCGAAAATCACGTTTTCCGGCGTTTCTCCGCGTCTGGAGACGTAACTACTGGACGGACTCAATTGAAAAAATTATGGGACCTACCTGGATAGTAACCCTTTCAAACAAAAAAAAAGTAACCCGATCGGACGTACAGGAGCTGAACGCCGGTGGACAACACATACCGAAAAAAAAAAAAAAAAAAAAAAAAAAAAAAAAAAAAAAAATCCCGCTAGACGACCATAGTAACCTCCTCCTTGTTTGAAGTCGGTTAAAAAAGCTCGATCCATCTCGCTAATTTTCAACTATTTCGTTAAGTTTCGCGACATTTGAGAGCGAAAGCGAACATTTATTTCCCTCTTGTGTTATGAAGGCTGGTATGCGGATCTAGCGCCTGCACCTCGTCGATTTTAGAAAAATAACAGTCGCCCAAAGACAAGTGAAAGCTTGAAGGTCAAAACCGAGTTGGATTGGATGATGGGCTTGTCAGATGGCGGAGCGACCGTGTGCATGTTTGTTTCCGTCTTCTCTCTTTCGGTGTGAGTGCATGTTTGTTCCTGTATTCGGTTACAAGACGTCGTCGCTTACGTGACGTGGGCGGGGCGTCTCAAATCGGATCTTGAGGTCAGGTTAATTCGACTCACTAATTTCTCGGTTCCACTTTCGAGTCAATATGGAATTTCGGCGAGGTTAATAAACAAAAAATTTGCACGCTCTCTAATTTCGATGGGAATGCAGAAGTGCGCGAAAATTCAAGGCAAAGTTGAATGCGCACGTTTGTGGGCGATTGAATTTTCTGAAGTGAGAAGCGACTAACTTCAGATGAATGGACACATTTATTCTCAAACTGTGCGCACGCGTGTAAGTCGCTTTTCGCGCATACTTTCATGCAACTAACCGATGGAAACTAGAAATATTCGCTGTCCGTATTTTGAGTTATAGAGTTGGACGATCTCGTTTAATAAAATCAACGAGAGAACTTGGAAAAAGGTCTTTGACATACGAGAACCTTGAAAACTCGTCCTATTCGGTCTGGATCTGGTTTTTGCAGCTAAGCAGGATCCCTTCACTTAATTTCACCACCGCAGTAAAATGCGAACCAACCGGTAGAGCTTTTTTCAAATAGAAGAAGCAAAGGGGCATAAAATGTTCTGCGCAAGATTAGAAAATGTTCAACATACAATCGATTAGTTCGGAAGAGATATAAAGGAAGAATGATTTTTTTTTTTAAATTAAAAACCGCCTTGAAGTTATATTATTATTGAGGCTCATGAAATAGCAACCAACAATGAGCCGCGTGGATTGTACGACACATTTCGGAGATGAGTGCAATCTATCGAAGCAACAGATAGCCCAGATGATGCCCAAAGGGGAGAAAGCGTGAATGCGAATTCATCTTGAACAAATAGCGAGCACGAGCGATCCCTGGGTTCTGGACCTGGGCTCCAAATTCTGGCTTCGGCTCAGATATTTGCACTTGTTCTCTGGATTCTGGGAATGAGCTCTGATTAAGGACTCTGGATGCTTCCCTTGGATTCTGAGCTCAGGACCCTGGACTGCGACTCTTCGCCCTAGATTCTGAACCTTGTCCTGTCTACGAGGTCCACCTGTATTTTCGAATAATTTATTGTAAGTTCGATCACAGCTAGGGTAGAAGGACCAGTGACAGACAGGTCTAAGGAAATATACCCTATTTTCTTCAATTGCTGGCCTATAATAAGTATTGAAAACATTCCCTATAGATTTCTAGCAACTCTATAGGATCTTCTTTTGACAGTGCACGTTTTCGATTTTCGAAAATCAGTTCAGATACCGGAGTAATTCCGGTTTTTCGAAAAGCCCTTTTTGGCCCAGTAACAGACACCCTGAAAATCGAAATTGCCAATTACAGACAGGTTAGAGAGGCAAGTAGGTAACAGACACGTCCAATAAATTTTTTGAGAATTTTTATTTCAACGCAAAAACGTTTTTTTCTCTTTGAAACTGGTTCTTGAACATTAGTTTAGTCTATAATAATTCATTAACAGTATTTTGGCGAGGAACTTCAGTACCTAAGGTTATTTATTTAAATGCTCGATAACACAGACTTAGAACGAGATCTGTCAGTGGGTCTGTTGCTGGAGTCCGCAACACTGGAAGGAATACTGAATTAGGTGATCCGTTAGCGATGAAGGATAGAAAAGGAAGATGAGAGAAAGCGAGAAAGAGAAAGGATGAAAAATAATGCATCTGTTTCAGCTATAGGTTCAATGTGTGATTTGTATTTTTTGTATATTTGTATTTATGTACAGATTTTTTTAATTTAGGCTTAATTAAGTCGCTAATGATCATCAATAGTTTTCCATAGTTAGCTAGTTAATAGTAGCCTTCGATGAAACAAAAAATATTTCTGCCGCAATTGTAGCAATATTTTTCACTTTAACATTCTTTCGAAGAGTGACCTCAAAAAATTTTGCCTCTTGCCAAAGCCTCGTGTTTCACGAGCGTTAAACTTCCCTCGGAGATAAAAATTGAAGACCGACAATACGATAATTATACTTTTACTAACGCCAACAGCGCGAAAATTAGTGTTCTTCGAGGGTTAATATGAGAAATCGACGCGATCTGACAAGCTTGGAAGAAAGTGATAGTGCTCGAGCCAAGGCCTGCACCGGAGTCCATTACGCAATGTCGTCCGCCCGGTTTGAACTGGTCGCGTAGAACAACTGAACTCGGACGAGATCGGTCGGATTCGACTCGGATCGGACGTCAAAATACTTTCTTAGTGACATTGAAATTTAACGGGAAACAAGTACCTATTTACTAGATTCAATGTATCGAACACTCGTAACTTGAAAACGCTGCAAATGATTGTACAGTGGTTTATTATTCCTTCGCTTCAATATTGATTTAAGTAAGAAGATTTTAATCTTTTTTTTATTTCCTAATTAAAAGCCAACTTAATAATTAAATTAAAATAATAAATTAAATTTTGCATAACGGTACAGCTGGAGAGAGTGTTTGACGAACATGACAATGATTATAGAACAATTTTTATAGCTCCAAGAACTCTCGAGTTATACCCTCATGTCAAATGTCTGAAAATCTCCCAAATTCGGCACAAAAGCTGCGATAACTCGAGAACCAACAAAGCTATAGACCTCGTGATGGTCTCATTCGATTCAGCGTCCAAAAATCTATAGAAAATGATACCAATGAAATGATGATACATATTTTTCTGAAAAACCTTGGAAAATATGAATTGTTTCCCCCTCAAAACCCCCCAAAATACCCTTATAATTGAGCTAGCAACGTGGTTCAAGAATTGGGCCGTCCTAGGACCGAGATTGATTTTTGGTGAAAATTTCAAGAATTTAGCTATTATAGTTTGGCCGGAAGAGTGTTGATTTTTTTTAAATTGGATATTCGAATTCTTGATGCCTTGAAACGTAAAACATCAAATTTTGAGGGGGGTTAGAAAATATTTTTCCTTGGGCGATTACAATGGTTTATTATTGTTAATAAACCAAAAAGAAGAATTTTTCCACGGGAATCACGCTCTGCCACCGCAATAAGGCTTATTATTTCAACCGGTCAAGAATTAAAATTTACGTTAGTTCGGTTTGCAGAACGCAAAAGCTGAAATTCGCACACAGAAATTAGTCTCCGCTATAATTACGCCTTGTCTCCTTCATTTCTCTAAAATCTTCCCAATCTATTTCGAACAAAATATCCCACACCCCAACATCCAAATTTACTCTTTCGTCGGATGCCGATCTGAAAAACCTTCGAGCCCCTTTACTTCTTTTACCATTTCCACAGCCTCTCGTTAGCTCGCTCGCCGGATCAACAGCCTTGAAATTGTTGTCCGCTTTGTCCGCTCGCTTTCCATATTCAGTCTCCAGTCTAGTCAACTATTGCGAAAATCCGCCGAACGGTCGCCCAATTTCTCCGAATGAAAAAAATCCCGCCAACGCGTCCTTATTTTGCGCCTTGAGACATATTGTAGTCAAGGTTGTTCTGAAAAGCCTCGTTAATTAGGCGACTTACCGGCCTTGAATATAGTCGCAGAAAAAAACAACATACTAGATGACATATTGTATAGCGTTGTTGAAATCTGTCTCAGAGCGCAAATTAACCTGAAAACATCAAGGTCGCAAAGGAACTAAAGATGCTTGGAAATTAATAAAAAGAAGCCTCAGGATGTTAACGAGAATCATTTTTGAAAATCAGAGCCCGTTGATAATAAAAAGATTATTCCTTCACGTTGATGTATACATTGATCAGCTGAGAGGGAGGTAAATTTGGTGACCGACTCCTTGGGATTTAATTGGCTGCCGTTTGAGCACTTTCGCCCATGCGTGTCCTTGGAATATTGTAGAGCCGAGTCAGGCTGGTTAGGCCCCAACCAGACCTAACCAACGCTAAGTTTTCCTGAAGAGCGTTGAAAAGTATTCCACCACCGAGGAAGCTTGAAGGTACCAGAAGGAAAAAGAACTCGTCGAAATTTGCACCCTTCGTAAATACGTAAATGCAAAAAAAAAAAAATTACCGGCTACGAGAGGACATTTTAGGACTCAGATAAAATAACCAGCGTTGCAAACAATAATGCTACGTATTCACTATGTAAGTGAAAATGTAGAAAGGGAAGTGTCGAATACCTTTCGGCGACTGCAAGGTCGAAGATTTAGCATTTGTCTGACAATCTTCTCGTGTTCGGATCCTTTCACGTTCGACATTCTTGAAGGAAATGCTAAACGCTGACATTTTCCTACGCTTGACGAAACCGCATTAACATGGAAGGCGGCGTTCGTTGCAAGTGTTTCCTATAGTTGGGTCTTCCCAGAGGGTTGTCACGGTGGATTGCTCATGTGAGGTGACAGGGGTTGCTCATTCGCCATCAACGCCCACTTCTGAGCCAAGACTGCTATTACTTGACCTCACAGTTGAAATAGCGGTCATGAAATAGCGGAGAATCGGTTTTAAGAAAATTCGAATTTTCAGAGCCGTAAAATGGCTGAAATCTAGGAGATGAATTGTTGTATCTTTAGTCAATGAAAACACTCGTCGAAGTCGACATATGACTATTTATTAGAAAGGAAATCATTGTTAAGGGTTGAACGCGAGAAAAATGTTACATATCATATCGAGGTCATCGAGAGAATTAGATGAGAATTGAAAAACATCTGAATAGTCAGAGAGTCATCTGTTGGTTGTCATGTGGTAACCAACGCCTGTCTATAATTGTTACTAGAGTTGCAATATGAATTTACTACGCCAACACTTGATTAAGAGTTGCCGATTCGGATCCAGCTAGAAGACCACTGCAGACGCTATGGATATTTCTGACCTGTCGCAATGTTGGTACTTTAACTCAGCTATAAAACTGTTCGCTGCGTTTACACATTTCAAACTCCACGAGAAACGAACGTACGAAAAATTCTTCACGGCGCTTTGTTTCCACTTGGCACGTTCTCCTATCCGCACTTAGTAACATCGTGTAGCGATTTCGTGACAAACAAATCGATTGTGAATTTAATTAACACTCGACGTCGATACTAATCTATTACGGAACAGCCAATTATGCAACGCCTTGGCTAGGATGAGTCGTACGGCCTTTCCGAACTGAAATATATGCGAGGCACACAAGTGCTCCAAGGAGAAAGCGAGATGAGATTCGAAAACTATGGAAAATGTCAGTAAAGTTCAAAATCGCGCTCATTTTACGCAACGAAGCTAAGAAGAAAAAAAAAAGCTGGAAATTGGCAAAACAAAAAATATGCAGATGCGTCTTAAGATTTTGTTCTGCAGTTTCAAGCTCGATGTAAAATCTATTTTAATTGGGCGTTGATTTTTAATCGGTCAAAAAACATGGATCTACGAACTATGATTGAGGAGTTCGCAAGCAACGAATGAAACGCTTGATTACACAAGGTCAGAGTGATTTTGGTCTCTGATCAGTTCGTTTTCAGTAATTTCCCGTGTGAACGAGCTTATAGTTCATCTAGAGACTTTTCATTCAATCAGAAATAATTTTTTGCGTTTTTAGCAAATTTTGGCTGATAATTTTGCTATTCAGCTCGTTCCAAAAAACTACTCTTCTAACGACTACTCTTCGAATTTCGAGCTAAAAATATTTCAAAACGAAATCCATCAAATTCTAGATGAAAACGTGAGTTCAAGGATCGAGCATTAAATATAATCTATTTTTACGCTGAATCGCACGAGAGTCGGTAGCTTTAACGCTTTAAGTTGTGGCAGTTTTTAAGGAGATTTTTTAGTTTTGGAAAAATACGTGAAACCTATGTCACAGTCTATTTTTCCGTTATATTCGTCGATCATTTACGAGGCTATTAATATCTATCTATATTCGTTGTAGGACAAAAGTTCATGGGACTATCCAATAGACCATAGTAAAATTGAATTCCCTTTTTACTTCCATGCTACATAGGTACTTCCATTGCATTTGGATAATACAATCCTCGGAAACACTTTCTGAACAAATTTAACAAAAACTTTCTGTGTGTCCGTCTGTCTTTGGTCTAAAATTGACTAAATTCGTCATTTTCCCCGTGAAAAATTAATGAAATTCAAAGAAACTTTTTACTGATAAATGTGACAAGTTAGCAGTTACTGAAATTCTGCTAGCACACAGTACTTTTCCGTTAAATTTTATATCGCAGTCTTATGTCTTGCAGAAGGTTTTATTCTAGTGAGATTCAAATGTTGACATTTTAAACGACCGTTCTAGAGGCTAGAAAACTTCTCGAAATCATTTTAAAGATTTATGTTTCTTATGTATCAATTTTTCTTAGTTTACAAACACTTTATACCACTTTATTTATTTCTAGATACTTTATTATTATTAAGTATTCATTTTCGCCCACTCAAACATAGAAGCACTGTGTTACCAATGCACAGCTTTTTTATAGCTGCTCCTCAATTTACGCCTTAAAACACTGATAAGGTACAGCACTTTCTAGTGAGTCAAAAGCTTCACTTGTTGCAATAACATAGATAATACATCGATAGAGCAACTTGGAAGAATAGAATCAGCATTATTTTGGAAAAGGTTCCGCCGACTTCAAACTGAAAAGAATAATAGATGCCAAAATAAATCAATGCTGGCATACCACAAGGTGGTGTACTTTGCCCACTCCTCTTCCTCCTGTACACTCACCTCAGAGGCCACACGATTTAAGAATGTTTTGTGTAATTAAAAGAACAAAACTAGAGATTTTACAAGTTCTATTTAGATTGATAATATCGTCAATTCGCTAGTAAACTTACTTTCACTCTAAACTGTTCAATTGTAAAGCGCATATTGCTATTTGAGTCGGTTTATTTAGTGATTTTCCCAGTGTAATTTTACCAACAGCGAGGGAAAGTTCAATTTCTCTAGCGCTTGAAAATAATAAAGTTCTTTCCACATAAAAGCGCTCGTACGCTTTACCAATCGGTGATTTCAACGATTGAGTAAGAGCGACCTTTACGAACGAATGTGACCCAACGTTCGTAAAGCTTGATATGACAGACTTAGTTGTTAACGGGTTTGGAAATATTGAAGATGTACTTACGAGTGAGATTTTTAAATTAACTGCGAAAAAATCGCTCATCATCAAAACCTCTTTTTTAAATATTATTTGTATGCGAAAAAACGCTGCAAATGTTTATTATTCCTTTGCTTCCATAATGATTTAGAAAGACCATCCAAACTCTAGCGAACGTTTCCACCCACAAACGTATCGGTAATTAAGTGCGAATTTTTCGGCTACTATCGTAATTTAATAGTTTTACTTATCTTAACAATCAAATTAAAACTTAAATTATTCGCCAAACGATAGAGCTTAAGAGCGTGTTTTATGCCCTTTTCATCAAGTACAGAACGATTTTTAAAGCTCCTAGAACTTTTTAGTTTTCTCATGCCAAATTTCTGAACATTTCGAAAATACTGCGCAAAAGCGGCGATATTTCGGGAACCATTAAAGCTAAAGACCCCGCAATGTTCTCATTCGATTCAGCGTAAAAAATATAAATTTCCACATAAATTTACATCAAACACATCTGTGTCTGAAATTAAAAAAAAAATTCTTTCTCCCCATAGTAAATTCAAATAAATACATACATACAAAAAACGATTTTTGGTGAACATTTTAAATATGTAACTATTATAGTTTCTTCGGGAAAAAATCGAAGGCAGACGGAATTTTTTCATCGGATATTCGGATTCCACATCCCCCGAAACTTTGAGAGGAGCCAGGAATTTTTTTAAAGCGATTAAAAAGGTTTAATAACGAATAACAAAACAAAACTGTTCTTTTTAAGTGACGGCTCATTATTGCAGAAATTTACGATTCTTGACAATAGGTCTAGAAGAAAAAAATAACATTATTCTGAATTTCCATGAATTCCGCAGCGGTCTCGATTTTAACGAGTTTATCTTTGAACCAATTCAATATAACAACGGTTGCAACTCAAATGTCTCGCCAAAAATCCATTTGAATAACTTATTTTTCTGTTCAAACCCACCGCGTATAATAATCGACGTTGATAAATATATAACTATAATTATAAAATCCACGTTTCTGTTTAACAAGTTATTTTTCGTCCGTAATTGAAATACTTAGCAACTCTGAGACCACGTTCTGTCTAATAAGGAAAGGCGAACCCTTTCACGCACGTCATGCTTACGAAAAATTTACCATCTCAGTAAATCTACATTCATGCAAATATCAGACAAAAACGCATTTCACGTCGACATCGAATCGTAACAGCTGTGACTTAGAAATGCCATTTTCCATGTATCTATTTCATATTCAACTTACGGTCGATGACTAGACAGTTGCGGCGGTTGGTCGTCGTAAAACTTCGTTCCTTTTACGAGGAAAAGCCGGAAAAATTTTTAATCGAATTCGGCCGACGTGTTCTTGACAGGCACAAACGCGTAGGGTTCAGAGAGCGGCGCGCGAATGGGCCTTCGACCAGCTCAAGATGGGGATGTTGAGCTGGAGTCCTTGCAGAGGTGGACAACTTGCAGACAAGAGTGGAGGCAGACAATGGACGATCAGACGAGACTATAGACCGGAATGACCGCCCACTTCTACCGGGTCAATCGGTGAACAGCGAATCTAAGAATAATAAAAAATGATCCGTCGCAGTAATATGGGAAAATTACTAAAAAGGTGATATTTTGATGGCAACAGGACAACGTGCGACATGAAAAAAATGGGTTTTGAGGTTTTGGGTGATTTTTATTCAAGAATTTCAAGCCGAATAGCAGCTATATACCTATTGTCGAATTCCTGAGGTTATTCAGAAATTCGGCATGATGATATAACTCAATAGTTCTTGGAGCAATAAAAACCGTTGTATACTCGTTGGAATGCTCGTCAAAAACTCTCTTCAGCTGTATCGTCAGGCGAAAAATTTAGTTCTCAATTTGAAAGCTAAGAAAAATAAAAATGATTAAATTTACAGCAGACGCTACGGAATTTTCCTTTTTAGTTACAAATCTGTTTTTTCGGTGGTAACATTTACAAATTGAAGCCTAGAATAATAAACCGCAGTACAATCATTTCAAGCGTTTTTTAAAAATAATTATAGCTATAAAAATCGAGCTCGACTCGATAGAATGCTCGTCCAACTCTCTCTTTGGCTGTATCGTTATGCATATCGGTAGATATAAGCCAGAAGCAATTTTCAGCTATTGTACCTATGATCTTCTTAAAAAAATTTTTTCTTCAATTTTTGAATTATCATACGGTGAACCTCGACATGTTGAAAGAATCATTCGAAGTGCTTTCGATGTATTGACAGATTGCTATTTTTTCTGCTCTGCTACCATATATCGATCGCAACAGGACAATATTATGTGATATGAAAAAATGGGTTTTGAGGTTTTGGATGATTTTTATTCAGAATTTCAAGCCGAATAGCAGCTACCTATATACCTATTGTCACACTATTGTCATTGCTATATACACAATTTTCAACATCAATTTTTTGTCTATTTTGATTATCACTTCCACTAAAAATCAAATTTGAAAGTTTGGAATGTCATCTGGGGAGCAGATAAAGCCTGCAGTCTTTTGTTTTGATCACCCTCAGTACTTCCGCGGTTTTCCATTATTTTCCCCCGTTTCTGAACATTCTTTTCTTCCTGCTGTATTTTCTTCCTTCCTTTCTCCTTTCATTTTTCTTTCTTTTTACATTTTTTTCTAATCCTGGGTATGATTGCTTTTTCTGAGTTTTCACTAATGCCGGAGCGTTTTTATTTTTTGAAGCCTAAAAACGGATTGAGGCTCGGTTGTGTTTCGAATTAGGTAGTTCGATAATCGAGAGTATAGGGCCGAAAATATTGATTATAGTTTATGTATATAACGATTTTTATATCTCCAAGAACTCTTGAGTTATACCCTCGTGCCAAATTTCTGAATATCACACGAATTCGACACTAAAGCTACGATAACTCGAGGAAAAGGTGACCTCTAACTTTACGAACATCAACGGCAAGAGAAAAATGCTAGGCATTTTTTATAGAATTGGTTTGGTAGTTTTTGCCATAAAAACTAAGACTACGTTTAAATAAGTTTCCCTCGTGCTAAGCTCCTGATGCCACCGGTGCAAGTTCCTTGTTTTCCCCTCTATCCTGATATTACATAGTTGTTACGTTACGAAATAGTTTCAACCTCGCCAGCCTTGGGTATAAATATGGATTTTTTCCCAGAGGTGAGGCTTTGACCTTTGACTGGCAGTGGCTGGCGCCTGAGGAACTCTTGACGACCTCGGAGCGCATTCTTCCCTTTCCTCGACGAAGATCGATTCATCGTATGCTTCAATTCTGATTCCCCTAATCTATCGTTACATTGTCTTTTGAGATGAACGAAGATGCAAACGATAAATTCTTTGTAAGGTTGGATGAGTAAAATATGATTAAAATTTCCGAGAAAAAACGCCGTTTAGAGCCCTTAATTGGATAAAACTACTCGATGTATCGAAATCGTCGATTAATCGAACATCTTCCCTTTCCATTCTTCCTGTAGACTGTCTAGTTCCCAGTTCAGCTCTCACTTCCCGAACCTGATACCTCAACCTCAAGCCAATAATGTAGGGACATCATAATATTTACATAAGCTTCGATATCGATATTATAAATAGAAATTAGATGTTTCAGCATTGTGAAAATTTGTTTAATATTTGGTTATGATAAAGAATAGTGGGGCGAATTTTTCCTGAAAAAAATAATAAAATTTATTATCATCGCTATTTAATAGCGATGCCGATAAATTAATTAAATTATGGAAACATATTAAGCTGATTATTCACTTATGATGGATTAACAATATTTTAGTAAGCCTAAATAAGTTTTAATGTTATTATAGTTAAAGACAAAATGCATTTTCAATATTTCAATGTTCATTTTCAAGTTCAATTCTTAATTAATTAAAACAATTTTCTTATTATTTCTCAATATAAATAACCGATAGTTATCAAAAATATTATCCAAGACTTGTAAATAAAATCTAATTGTATAGCTTGTACACTTGAGTCCAAACAATATTTTTTCCTGCTAATATTAATGATAAACCATTGTATCGCCCAAGAAAAAAATTGTCTAACCCCCTTCAAAATTTATTTGATGTTTTACGTTTCAAGGCATGTGGAATCCGAATAATATCCAATAAAAAAAATTCTGTCCGTCCCCCGTACGCCATCTGATGAAACTATAAGAGTAAATTCTTGACATTTTTACCAAAAAACAATCTTGGTCTGACAATGGCTCAATTCTTTAGCCAAATTGCTACTTCAATTTTAAGGATGGTTTTTTAGGGGGGACAATTCGTGTTTTCGTATTTTTTTTTCGGATAAAGGCGTGTGTGTTGGGTATCTATTTCCAGAAATTTGGCATGAGGGGGGATTTTGGGTTTTTTTTTTGTGTTGGGTATAACTCGAGAGTTCTTGGAGCTATCAAATCGTTCTATACTCGTTGGAGTCATCAAACACTTCAACTGTGCCGTTTGTCAAAAAATTAAGCTTTTGATATGGAAATAAATAAAAATAAAAATGTTAAATTACAATAGTTGCTACGAAGTTGTCTCCCATAGTTTCGAATCTGTTGTTTGGTGGGAACATTTCCAAATAATGTTCGTAATAATTACTATCACGAATAGATAGCCATTCAAATCATTATTGAAGCGAAGGAATAATAATCCACTGTACAATCATTTTACAGCGTTTTTATGAAATGGGGTTCTGTAATCGCCTCTCCCAAATGCAACAGTCCAACATAAATACTCAATTTGGTTTTAATATGAAAAACAGCATTTTCTTCAAGGGAAGTGAATACAAGTTACGAAGTTACCTGTTCCCTCATTCGACCAATAAAAACCCCTACTTTGAACTTAATTTCAAACGTAAAATCATCATTCATATACTTACATTCGACTACTATGCAATACGTGTCTTCGGCGACACCTACGGATTCTTTTTCAAAATGAATATTTTCTATCGTACGCACAGCATCTCATGCATAGTCAATGAGATGCTTGCCATGGAACAATGAACCATCTACGTGTGTTCATGCTCGCCTACACAAATACACTCTCAAAAAGGGTCTTCATGTTGGAGAATGTTGGTCGACCTTACCAAATAACACTTACCAAACGTCGATTGCTTAATGCGAACACATAATCGAAATGCTTCTTCATTAGCATGCGCCCTCAACTGAAACAACAAGTTGAAATTCTTTTGTATCACTAGATTCTTGGAATTATCTCTTATAGAAAGCAAATCGGATTTTACGAAAAATAACGACTTCATTTTGATTTATTGTTCAACAATAAATGAAATAAATATATAATTCAACAACCATTATAGTAATCGCTCTAAAAAAAAATCTAACCTTTCTTAAAATGTTTTACATTTTCTAAGGTTTTTGAAACATAGGTCTGTTTGATAGGATTTTCTGACGCTGAATCTTCTCGAACCATCGCAGTTTTTATGTAAAATTCTCGAGATTTTGAAATATTTTGCTTGATGGTATATGGATTTGTGCGGTAAATTTGGACGGTTGTGGAGCTACAAAAAAATTCTTCTATAATCAATGAAAAGCTTGTTAACACTCTCTTTAGCTGTATCGTTAGGCAAGTAATTTTACTTTAAATAAATTGTAATATTGAGAAAAATTAAAATATTTGTTACAGAGATACGATTGTTGCCAAGGACTTCGCTATTAGTTACAAATATGTTTGTTGGTGGAAACTTTGATAAGTTTGGATTCGTCTTTCCTAATCATAATGGAAGCAAACGAATAATTAACCTCTGTACAATCATTTGCAAGGTTTTTCTCCAGTGGCATAATATACTCGTTGGAATGCTCGTCAAACACTCTTCAACT
Source organism: Tupiocoris notatus (assembly GCA_037159825.1). Lineage (NCBI taxonomy): Eukaryota > Metazoa > Arthropoda > Insecta > Hemiptera > Miridae > Tupiocoris > Tupiocoris notatus. Next base: position 361,682 of record JASJUZ010000568.1, on the reverse strand, counting down.
GCACCGTTATTCGAAATTATTATATTATCCATTATTAATCTTCTTGAATCATCATTGAAACAGAAGAATAATAAACCAGTGACAATAATTTACAGCGTTTCTTCACAGTATCATTTTGACATTTTTATGTATTTGGTGTGGCACACAAACTCGAAAAGCGTAATAAAAAGCATGAGAAAAATTTTCTGATGATTTCCGCTCGCAACCGCTTGTTGCTAAGGAAAAGTCATTTCCTCATTTTTCATGCCACAAAAATCATTCGAAGGTCCTAAATTAACTACAAATTTTTATGTATTCACCTCACCAGTAACTATCTCTGTTAATTTCAAAGAGATATTGGTTTGAATCATACCTTCTCCGGTCTTCAACAACCACTTTAGCTTTAGCTAAATCGTGTTCTTGAATGAAAGCAATAAGCACCACCAGTTAAAACAGATGAAATATCTTATATTCTGTATCAATCGAACAACGAAACACTTCGTAAACAGCAGCAGAAACAGAAAGCAGTGAGTAACTGAACAGGAACAGGCTAGCTCGATAGTTCACAGATCATCTTTTGCAGTACAGAAAGCAGGCTGCCACACAGGGCTTGCAATTCCAACTAGGTACAGCGCTGTCTAGGAGAACCTAATCATTTTCTCAACAATCCCGATAACTGAGTTTTGAAGAAATTCATAAATGTATATAAACGATTTAATGATCAACTTCGCATTCGTGTTGCTATAAAGTTGAAACAAAGATTTAAAAAAAGCGTTAGGTGTAATAATTCAAAACATTCAATTAAAATTCTTGAGACGTTCACAAATTTTCACAAAATTGTGCATTTTACAAAATAAATACAAATATTAGCTATTATTTTATTTGATAACTAAAATATTGTCTCTTTCTTTTTACTACTTTTTACCTTATATAAAAATGTCCAACTAATTAGAGGACTTGTGCGCAATTTCATTCCCGATATTTTCTGCTTCCTTAAATACTTTGGTGGCTCATAGCGAGTGTTTTCTTGCGCATTGGAAGTCATTGATATCAGTTACGCCTGTACATAATTCTAATAATTGAATTAATACTTCCAAAAATTTTAGAAGATCATTTAATGATCGTTAGTGCTTTTTATGACTTCTTAACAGCCACCTCTAAGCTGAAAGATTGGCATTATTGGCGTTATTCGGCAATTTATTTGTTATTGGCATTTATTTGGCATTGCATTATTTTCAATTTACTCAAGAAATATCATGGGTTTATCGATTGGCAAATAGCGTTCAATAGGTTTCAACATAGTTCTATCGAAATATGGTGGAAAGATATCGTTTGTAACTATCGATTCATTAATCGACTATTGATTAATGGAGAAATAATGGAGGAAATAAACGGATAGAAATAATGGAGGAAATAAATGGAGAAATTAATGGCAAAAATTCAACGGACTACTAGCAAACGGATCTCAACTATCGACAAAAGAGAAACATCGTTTTATTAGGAAATATCGATCAATCGATGTTTCAAACGATACATCGACATCAAAACATCGATTTTTTATCTCCAACTTTAGTCAATAATCGGTGTTCCTGTTATCAATCTAGCCACGTCTTCTTGATAAGCTTTTGGTTTCGTGTGTTGATTTCAACAATCGTGTCATCAATTAGTATTTATCTGTAATAAATTCGGCCTTTCAGAATGGTAAGTCATCTATGTATAAGTTGTTATGCGCGAAAATTCACTGGAAAACCATAAATATTTCTCATTTCTTGTAGATTGTGACTAATGTCGGCTTCACCTATGCTAGCTCGTTTTATTTACTCCGACCATTGATATTCCTAGAGTGAATTTACTGGGCTTTTTTATCAACTCTTTTAAATAAATATTCTAAGGCCTTGCTTCTGAGTCTGCGATAAGTCAGCTGACAGTTCAGATCCGTTCGGCATGATTTATTTTGCTATTGAAGAAAAATGGGAAGTTCATTGTTTCCTGATGACATAAAATATAATATACTACCATTAGACGCCAGCAGTGGTGAAAGAAATCGGCCAAATCCCGTTCTTTTCAAAAGCCGATTAGCTCAAAACGGTTAGAGTAAGGTTACGTAGTGCGACGGTAGATCGCACATTTCCTGTCAAGTTTCCCATCTCTCATAGTATTTTCTAAGTGTTCTTTTCCTATTTTCACGCTCGTTTTTTTCTAGCCTCTCAAATTGGATATTAAAAGAAAGCTTTCGGCGCGCTCCGATCGTGTCAAATGCGTCGATTTGCATCCAACAGAGCCGTGGATGCTCGCTTCTCTTTACAACGGCAACGTTCACATTTGGAATCATGAGACTCAACAGCTGCTCAAATCGTTTGAGGTAGGAAAGATTTTCAATAATTATTTCTGTTAAAATCTATATAAGCAACATATGACTTCCCGAATACTGAATAACCTAGGCAATGTCAACATGCTGTGTACCGCTGAAAATTTTCTCAAAAGCTTCAGTAAATCGAGAAATATAGGAATCCCTGTTTTTGGCTCACTCACGTTCATTGATGATGTACATTTTAATATCCATTTGTTTCCGTGACAGGTATGCGAGTTGCCGATCCGTTCAGCAGTTTTCGTCTCTCGGAAGAACTGGGTTGTCGCCGGATCTGACGATATGCACGTTCGTGTGTTTAACTACAACACGTTAGAACGGGTGCATTCGTTCGAAGCCCATTCTGACTACGTTCGTTGCATTATTGTCCACCCCACTCAGCCGTATATACTCACATGTAGTGGTAAGGCGGATATCAAAACTTTTCTTGCCTTTAAAACAGAATGTTCAATTTTTATTGTTGATTAACGGGAGAAAATCTTTTTTAGACGATATGCTCATCAAACTTTGGAACTGGGACAAAAACTGGCTCTGTCAGCAGGTTTTTGAAGGTCACACCCATTACGTCATGCAAATCGTGATTAATCCGAAAGACAACAATACTTTCGCATCAGCTTCACTTGATCATACGCTGAAAGTTTGGCAATTGGGATCGGCAGCTCCGAATTTCACTCTGGAAGGTAAGCAAATAATAATTGGAAATGCACAAAACGTTGGAAAAGAAATTGGCTCTCTGATTGCTTGCGGTCAAACCTGCTATCATCATGCAACTTACTTTTACTAATCAGAACGCAGGTTGTTCCATCTCAACAAATTTGGGTGTGGAATTATTCGAGTTGGCTGACGGTGAGGTTGATCGTCCCATTCACAGTAATTCCACTTTGCTGATTGGCCGAGTGGGATGATGTGCGGACGCATCTTTAGACGCAAGTGCACCTTGCTTAACCAAAAAGAGCGTCCGATACTCGTTGGAACAGATAAATAACAGTCGGTTGTAGAAATTCTCATTACGTATCTTTTGCGACAATTCAGGTCACGAGAAAGGCGTCAACTGCGTTGATTATTATCATGGAGGTGATAAGCCCTATTTGATTTCTGGAGCTGATGATCATATGGTGAAAATATGGGACTATCAGAATAAAACGTGCGTTCAAACTTTGGAAGGACACGCTCAAAATATAACCGCAGGTATGATTCATTTGGTTGTGGATCAAATCCATCCTTTCCATTTACAAAATTAATGGTGTTGTATTGTCGCAGTTTGTTTCCACACCGAGCTTCCCATTGCTATCACCGGTTCAGAAGATGGTACTGTTCGATTGTGGCATTCGGCCACGTACAGATTGGAATCCTCGTTGAACTACGGTTTCGAACGAGTCTGGACAATCAGATGCTTGAAAGGCTCTAACCACATTGCTCTTGGGTAAGCTATTCAGTTTTGTCTGTATCACATTGATACTAAGGCTTTCTTTCTTATGAAACCTTCCGAAGAATGATAGATTATTGGTATTATTCCTTCTGCAGATACGATGAGGGATCAATCATGGTTAAAATTGGCCGCGAAGAACCGGCAATTTCTATGGACGTCAATGGTGAAAAAATTGTCTGGGCCAGACATTCAGAAATTCAGCAGGTATTGAATGAAACTTGTATTTACGCCTAGTTCAGTTATTCCCCTATTGTATTACATTCAAAGAGAGGCTCCGGTCTTCGGCAGGTACCGTCTAGTAAATACAGTCAGGAGAGAAATATAAAAACCAGAGTTGAAATCACCATGTTTTTCTCCTCCTTAGTCTTCCGACACACTAATACCTTATATATTATATGTTCTACTCCAGGTCAACCTGAAATCATTGATGACCGACGAAACCGAAATACGGGATGGGGAAAAGCTTCCGGTTGCTGCCAAAGATATGGGCCCGTGTGAGGTTTTCCCTCAAAGCATCGCTCACAATCCCAACGGAAGGTATGCGCAAGACCTTTTGTTTCTGCTATAAACCGCATTGCGTTTTCTGTTCTCTTGACATTTTGCCTGACATATTCTTATTCTAGGTTTGTCGTCGTTTGTGGTGATGGCGAATACATAATTTACACCGCCATGGCTCTCCGAAATAAGAGCTTTGGCTCCGCCCAAGAATTCGTCTGGGCTCAAGATTCGTCAGATTATGCGATCCGCGAAGGCACTTCGACCATCCGCCTGTTCAGGCAGTTCAAGGAACGAAAAAATTTCAAGCCTGAATTCGGTGCTGAAGGTCTCAATAAAATTATATCTTGCTGAAATGAACTGATTGCTATTTTTCACAGTAATGTTCCACTATTCTTTTTTATTCAGGCATTTTTGGAGGACAGCTTCTGGGCATTAAGACGGTCTCTGGCCTCTCTTTGTACGATTGGGAATCTTTAGAGCTGCTGAGGCGTATAGATATTCAGGCAAAAGCGCTATATTGGTCGGAGGCTGGCCACTTATTGGCTATAGTCACTGATGAAAGTTACTATTTGCTCAAATTCGACCAAAGCGCCATCGCTTCTTCTACACCGGGTACAGATGGATATGAAGATGCTTTTGAGGTGAGTATTTTGAAAAATCCTCGGTGTCATAATTTATTTTGAATTTCTTTACTAATATAATCTGCTTGACAGTTGGTCGGTGAAGTGAACGACGTTGTAAAAACCGGTCTCTGGGTCGGCGACTGTTTCATCTACACCAACGCCGTTTGCCGTATTAATTACTACGTCGGCGGTGAAATTGTGACGGTGGCCCATTTAGACACTACCATGTACCTTTTGGGATATGTGGCCCGTCAAAACTTGCTCTACCTTTGCGATAAACACCACAACATCGTTTGCTACACGTAAGTTATTCATGACGGAGGAAAAATCCATGGATAATTGAGCTCGTTGTTGAATTTCTTAATAGCTGATCGTCTTTTGCAGACTGCTTCTCTCAGTATTGGAATACCAAACGGCTGTAATGCGAAGGGATTTTGAAACAGCTGACAGGGTGCTACCAACTATTCCGGTTCAGCATCGCTCCAGAGTTGCCCATTTTTTGGAAAAACAAGTTAGCAATTTCTGTTGCCATTGTTTTTATGCTGTTAGGAAATGTATGATAGTGCATGCTTACAGTTCTTTAAATGCTGCATATGACAACTCTGCTAGTCAGGCTTCCCAAGTTTGTGAATGTAGCCTAGAAAGCTGGTCCTCAGTAGAACTAAGCTAGAGACTGGAGAGCCCAATGTGCGGTGTTCGGTTTCACTTGTAGGCTCCTATTGGTGCTGAGGAAAGTTTATAGTTTGGTAAGAAAGGCTACGTAAAGAATTACAAGCATCTTCCTGCTCTCACAAATATCTTTACTTTTAACCTGCGCTTTTGCAACGACTCTTTACAAGTGTGAAAATATTATCGTCTTGCAGGGCTTCAAACGTCAAGCATTGAACGTCTCGACAGACCCGGAGCACAAGTTTGAACTCGCACTGCAATTGAGCGACCTTGAAGCGGCCGTTGGTTTGGCTCGCGAAATCGGCAGCAAAGCCAAATGGGTACAAGCTGCAGAATTGGCTATGTCGCAGGCGAAATTGGGATTGGCTCAAATGTGTTTGCACCAAGCACAGCACTACGGTGGCCTCCTTCTCCTCTCAACGTCCGCAGGTTAGCCAGCAATTTTATCAAACATCCCAAGAAATAAGATAAGGATAGTTTGAACTTCTCTATCTAAATTTGAGATTCCACTCGCTCTGGTTGCAGGCAATCTAGATATGATGGAAAAACTAGCCGAAAGCTCATTGGCCGACGGTAAGAACAACGTTTCGTTCTTGACGTATTTCCTGATGGGCAATTTGGAAAAATGCCTGCAAATCCTTATCGATACCGGACGTGTCCCTGAAGCAGCTTTCTTCGCAAGGTATCGTCAAACTAACTAATTCAACTGTTGCAAATCTCCTGAACTACCTTTTATTGCCTATATTATACTACTTTTGATTTCAGGACTTACATGCCAGCCGAGGTATCAAGAGTGGTGGACATGTGGAAGAGTATGTCCAAAGATAAGACGGGACAGTCATTAGCCGATCCGGCTCAGTATCCCAATTTGTTCCCCAAGCACGCCGACGCTCTCAAAGCGGAACAATTCATGAAACGCGAACTCAAAACAAGAATCCCCGCTTCAGCTTTCAGTAAAATCAAGGTGAGTGATTCAGCATTGAGTAAAGTCGGTTTGTCTCGAAGATCCCTAGGGGTTTCCAATCAATTTCACTACGGCCGCAAAGATGCTGACAGAATTGCTTGAAATACACATAGTAGGATAGACTTGAGTTACAAGATTAACTAAAAATCACGTTTTTGTTGATTATATTCAACGAGCGATCAAAAATAATTCGAACAACTAGATTTGATTACTATATTAGAATGATATTGGCGGTAAGTTGATCATCAATCCATTATTTGACAATAATTTTCAACTTTTTGCATGTTACCGCTGCTCACTCCAGGCAGTTGAAGGCCGCGATAGTTTTTGGTGAATTATAGTATTTATTTTTGTAGTGTAGGATAGTATTTTTGATTCGAATTCATAACGGCAATAAAGATATCATATTTTAGCTCATTTTTATAGAAAATGATGCTGTTGAGCTTGTTCTGAAAATTGAATTTTGTCCCAAAAACACGCACGAATTTAATTTTGTACATCAGAGGATCATATCCTGGGTTTTCATTTTCTAAAAATTGTACGAGTCGAGCATGTGAATTATAGAGATGTATATCTTGTACTTTTTTTTATATACGTCTACTTTAGATGCTTGAGATCAGTAGTTTCATCGATTCTCAAGATAATTACAGCTTTTATGGCAGATTATCGAGCTTTTACAACATAAAATATTCTTCTCTACACTATAGACTATAGTACTCAAGAGTAATTTACTAAGCTTTCAAAATATTTCTACGTTCGTTATAATATTATTAAAATAAATTTCTATAATATTATATTATATTATTAAAAATGCTTTTCCTCTCATAGCGTTCGCAGGTCGATTTTCAATTGCAATTTTCCCCAAAAACGAAGACTTGATTTTGATTTTATGTTGATGAAAACAAAAAGTACTTCTGCAAATACAGCAATAGGTTCCCCGCAAGATGGACTTCTATGTTGCCGGATATTTACAACTTCACTACGTCCCTTCTGTTATTTTGATCTGCTTTGGTTTAGTTTTAGAAATTGTACTTATTTCACTTGCATAATCAACTTCTTTCGTCTTTATCTCCAGCGTAGATTGGGCTTGGTCTACAAGAAGGTAAAAAAAAGTTGAAATTGAAAACCCTACGTTATCTGTGTACAGACGGCCGAAATATCTTCATCTCTCGTGTTCTTCATGTGCCTTCCAGACGTTGCATCTTCGATGTAAATTTAGTACCTAATTATGTTTTTTTGCCAGCCGAACCATGAGAGAAACCCGATTGAAGAGATGAAAGAAGCCGAAGCCAGCGGAGCCTTTACATACATTCCTGCTTCTCCTTCCCCGGTCGGAAATCTGATTGATGTTTCAGGTGAGTAGTTTGATCTAGCGCTATCTAAAATACGCCTATGACAACTTACTTGTCTTTCACTGGAACCCCATCTCCGTGAAGGACATTCTAGCCTACCTAAGGAAGGCTAGGAATTACTAAGAAAGGGCTGTCACAATAGATCCACTTGGAGGTTGCAGTGACCCGAGGGGTCCCTAAAAAAAACCCCTCAGGCAAAAAGACTGCAAATTATTTTGTCCGCAAGTTGACATACTTGGGTTGAATAATAGGGGTATTCATGGTCGATGTCGAGAAATTCGATATTGATAAGGTTGCCATGGAAACTAACACGACCGGACATGCGCAGTCCTTCATTTCACATCTCTGAATCTCACAACACCTCTGAATTTTCAATGTCCACACGGGTGCACCGAAAGCTCTCAACAGAATCAATTGTTGGTTTACTCGATTCGGACTACCAATTATTTCAAGTTCAAGCCATGTTGTACTTTTGCAGAACCGCAGAAGCGTCAAGAGGCTGACTTTGCTTCGCACACAACGACCGAAGCTTCCAAACTTTCAAGTGATGCTCGCCCTCTGATAGCAAATTTGCCAACCTCAAAACCTGTTCGTCCCTTTGTCGCCGACGATGATGACGACCTTGAACTGGAAATAGAAAACATGAACGTTGACGATATTGATGCCAGTGTAAGTGCCATTTGAGCTGTTTTCTCTCTTCTCCAAGAATCCTGCTGCCCTGAAATGGGCTATTAGAGTAGTCTGAGCTCACACTTTTTTCCTATTGCTATTCTTGATTTGCAGGATTTGAACGAGGAAGATCTACTAATAGATTGAGAGATGAGATCCACACTCTTACGTTTGAAAATCTCGTCGCGCAAAAGGAAATTGCCAGTTTTGTATATATTTATTCTCTAAATTGTATTGATTCCATAATATATTCCATTATTAAAAAAAACATTTGCGTTGATTTCTATAAGGAATAAAGCTTTTTTTTTACGCACTTGTCTTTATTTTTCTTTGACTCTGAATTAAATCGAGATATCTAATATTTTTTGCGTAGCACAGCTCGGCGGTTAAAAATTGCGCCAAATTGCGGTTTACGTTTCTCACGTCGTGTGGAAGTGATTTCCCGCAGGAATTCCGGGGTCGCCCGAATCAAAACCCGACCGTTGATTATTTCACCGATTTGCGTTTCTTAGCGTTCCCACCGTTCGCTCTAACGATGAAATAATTGCTTGAAATACAGCAACCGGGCAAATGAGTCGAGCGATGCTCGGCAATAATAAGTCAATTGTCAAAAAAGGCGTCATTTGACTGTTGATTCTTCAACGCGATTGTGGAACCGTTGTATAACTCGAAGGAAACGTAAATAGCCCCAAGTATATTAATATAATGTTTTTAATGTATTTTTTGCAATGTCATGTTTAGTGAAATTCTTGAAAAAATATTTGATCATCTAAATAGAGGAAGATTTGCATGAAATCAAAAAGGGATTAAAACATTTTAAGAACAATTTTTCATTTCGACTTTTTTCGTAGAATTGTACAATGTCAATGATGACCTGCCATTCTCGAATTTCAATCTCACGCATTTGAAAAGAGCTCATAATAAGATTATTGTAAGCTGAGGGATTAGCTAATCAGAACGTTGAAATTACGGGAATTGAAATTAATCCCGAAAATGATCTTCGCCTTAAAAATGTCTGTAAACTGTCTGCAACTCGAGTTTTATCCAGAAATAGGGTTCCTACAGAAACTGCTTTTTCACAGATGGAAAAAAAAACTAAAATCTCGTATTGACAGTGTGTACAAGGAACAAGTATGCCACACTGTCACGAATCATCATCAGTTCTAATAAGACTTTTTTTGCGATCGTTATGCCCCTCGAAATGTATGCAACACGCTTATTTTTCAGTTTCAGGATTTTGGTTTGCTATTCGATAATAAACCACTTTAATCGCTCCTCCCACCTCAAAATGTGATGTTTTAATATTCAAGGTACCTATGTAAAATCCGAATATCGATTTTCTGTAGGATTACAAAATTAAAAAATTTTCTGACCGCCCGCCGAACGCAGTCAACACTTTTATGACAAAACTATTAAATATAAATTCTTGAAATTTTCACCAAAAATCAACCTTGGTCTGCCAATGGCTCAATTCTTTAGCTAAATCGCTACCTCAATTTTGAGGGTGAGAAAATGCGTATTTTCCAACGTTTTCCAGAAGAAAGCGTATTTGGTATAGATTCCTATAGATTTTAGAACGCTGAATCGAATGAGACTAGGTGGGGTTGATAACTTCATTGGTTCCAGAGTAATCGCAGCTCTTGTGTCGAATTGGGGAGCTTTTCAGAAATTTGACATGAGGTTAATAGTCGAGAGTTCTTGAAGCTATAAAAATCGTTCTATATTCGTTGGAATGGTCGTCAAACATTCTCTTCATCTGCACCGTTTGGCGAAAAATTTAATTTGGAAATTAAGAAAAATAAAAAAGGTTAAAATTACAATAGTTGCTACGGTGTTTTCCTCCATAGTTACGAATCTGATTTTCGGTGGGAACGTTCACAAATGTTCGGAATAATTAGTATCACAAATGGATAGTCTTCTTAAATCGTTATTGAAGCGAAGGAATAATAAACCGCTGTACAATCACTTGCAGCGTTTTTACTATGTTTTTCCTCTTCGGCGAGCATAGCAGATTTTCTACCGTGGCGGCCTTACTCCCAAGTGCGAGGAAAGACGTATTTTTATGAAGGTTACCAGCGATCATCGGTGGCTTTAACAGCCTGGGTAGACACCGGCTGGAGTCAGTGCAGCCCTGTCAACCGTTGACGACAGTCCACATGACAACGACAGAGTTATATGGTCGACAATGAAGTACGTACATGGCTATAATAACTATAATATACATTCCAAGACTGAAAAGTATACATTCCAAAGACTGAACTGAAAGAGTTTTAGTGCATTTCGTGTTATTTTATAACTTAAACGAGGGAGTTTTGGTAGTTTGTAAAATCATAAACGTCTCTGTCATCATAAAAGAAGAATATGATTAACTAAGGAACCAAAGTTTAAAAAAACTCTCTGAAGTTTTTATTTCACTAATTTTTCTATTCATCAATATATTTTTTATTGGGCATCAACAAAAAAAATCAAATCAATAAAAAATAATAATAATAAACCAGGCGACTCATTCTCCAATCGTTTATTTTCTGGCCGAGTACTTTCGCCCGTTCGGGCATCATCAGGGCGACGTGGAGCCATAGGGTCCACAAAATAAACAATTGGAGAATGAGTCGCCTGGTTTCTCTCGCCCTCACAATCCACGGACATAAAAAAATGCGGCGTCAAGAAAGTGCATAATAAAAAAGTAAACTGAACAGGAGTAGGCAAAATCGCATTAAATCAAACTGAATGAATTCATAAAAATGAAAAACCACTTGAAGGAAAAATATACGAATCGACTAAATAACCGCAATGAGACTTTTAATCTTATAAAAAAGGCTAACATATTATTTTTTATTACCTAATTATTTTTCATTTTTATTTTCTATCATGTCAGTTTTTTTGAGTTTCATTTTTTATTTGACTAATTTCAATCCGATGATCGAAGAATTCAATCAACGTTTGACTCGTTTTACGACTTGGCAGCGCGATCATTTTTCGGCGTGCTCGTTACAAATAATCACGTTAGAATATAGAGGAGATTTTATTGGTTTTAGCTCGGTTTCGCTGCTCGATGATTCGTAAAATTGCCATCGAAATTCTTCATTTTATATCACATTTGCCTACTTCGTTTTCTCTTTTCCGGGTCAATATATTTTTTTTACAGTCGATTGTACGAAGCGTTGGATAAAACGGTTCTCCAAAGGACGGCAATTATTACGATAGGATAATCTCGAAAACGACGTTTAATTAATTTAACTATTGAAAACAAGGCGTCCGTCTGATAACCGCATTTTTCTAACGAGCTGTTTTCGTACATCTGAAAATACCAAGTACGCAAATTCTAATAGTGATACACAATATATTATGTCAGAATTCATTAATTTTTTCATTTCGGTTAATTTCGATAGTAAATGGGTAGTTGACTTCCAGCTTGATAAAACAAATTTCTCAGTCAGAACCATATACGAGTATTACTTGTATTTTTAAGCGAGTACTAACCATTTATTTCTTACATAAAATATTTGAGTTCACTAGACTTTTTTTGACGAGTTTATGTCGCTTATGAGGAGGTCATTTTGACATTGTTGAATGACAGTTGTCAATCTCTTTCAAACGATTCCCCGATAATCCCCAGTTCAACTTCCCGTTCCGCGATCCCGTTCTATTCATTATTTTCACGGCCAAGGTCAGCAGCCAAATCGAATTGAGTGCAGGTAATAGAACTGTGGCAAAATCGAGGGTGTAAAATCAACTTGTAATTGTGATCTCTTCAAGTCTCTCACTGATTTAGGACCAACCCTGTGAAAATGCAATCATTTTTTAAGCCATAATTAAAAAAAAAATAATAATAACAATAAAAAATGATAATAACTATAATCTTCATCCACACGCCATAACAAATATTTCAAGACCGACCTTCAAATTTATTGATCTTTAGCTGCCAAAATTTTGATTTTTAGTAGCGAAATAAAAAAAATGTGAAGCGCTTGTATCATAGAAGTTTACTGTGTGTAAAAGCCAAAAAAGGCCTCCATTTACGACATGAGCAAGCATGTGTGTCAAAATTAATCCAACATAAATTTATGTTGGATTTTTCATTTCTAAGAAGTATTGAAATAATTTAAAATGAATAAAAAAAGAAAGAAAAACATTTATAGGTAGCTTCATATTATGTAGATATCTATGAAAGCATTATATAATATGCATTATATTATAATGCTATTTCAGGTCTGAAAGCGTGGCAGGGGGCGACATGCCAGTCCAGGAGGAAAAAACATTGCGGAAAGTCTCCGAATTCAGGCGAGTTCTGCCTCAGGTGAGCATTAATTCCTTGTATTCCCAATTATAGTGGACCTTTTCGAAAAAAAACTCAAATAGAAATTCGCTTCAACGGTAACCTAAATTGACTATTTCCGGAAATGGCCATATCAGAATTTGGCTGCATTTTCCCCGCGGACATTATCATTTGAACTAATTGGCCTTGATAGGATGATGCAAGAAATGCGACTCATTTGACAATGTTGGGTTTATCAAGTCCCCTCAGGTCGGACGACTTTGCAGGTGTCCTCAACCTCAAATTCAATACCGATCAGTATCAAGGTTTATAAAGGCTTCGTAAAAGATCAAACTGTGATGGCAAAGGAGGTCATTACGCTTATCGTAAGTTTTTTGAGTCTTTATTAGGTTATTCCGAGCTTAATGGGGTGTTTTGAGTTTGATAGGCTTATAAAGAGCTTAATGGAGTTTATGAGGCTCAAACGTATTTTGAAGGCTTACGAGGGTGACAAAAGGTTTAAATGTGTTTATGAGACATAAGCTCATTAAAAATGTGAGAGTTTATGAGACTCATAAACAATTATGAGACTCAGAAACAATTATGAGAGTTTTATGAAACTCAGAAACAATTATAGGCCTTTCGGCGGCTTATAAAAAATCATGATAGTTTATGAGGTTCATAAACAAATATGAGCGTTTATCAGACTCATAAAAAATTATGAGGGTGTATATTATAGTATTTAAAAAAATACAAAAATTAAGGCGGCTTATGACACTCAAAAAAGTTTTGCGAGGAATTTTTACGCGGTCTTAAAAAGCGGTGAGGCTTTTCATATGCGATTGACAGTGCATTCAGAGGCATTTTAAGAGTTTTATTATTCTCTTAAAAAAAATAAATAAATAATTTTTGAAGGCTGTTAACCTCTGGGGGTTTTTTTTTAATGAGATTTTTATGAAGCTTTTTATTCCATTTTAATGGCAACATAGTTTGAGGGGAGGCTTGTTGTGAAAGTTAATAAGCTTTATGAGCTTTCATAGAAGTTAGTGTGGCCTTTTATGAGCTTTATGAGAGTTTATGAGATCTAAGAGGCGTCGTATTAAGCTTTTTTAGGCAATACCGCTTCAAAAGGTTATTTATGAATATTATGAGGCTTTTTGAGATGTCCTGAGCCGTTTACATTCTTTCTTTTGACATTTTATGAAACATTTAATCAGTAAATTGCTTATTGTGCCTTTCAAAGACAGCTTTTATAATTCGATTTTGAAATTAATACACGCCGAAACGGAATTTCACGTTTTGTAACGTCTGAGTGACTTTCACTGATAGATAACCGGGCAATTGTACTTTGAATGACAGCTGACAAGGAATTCGAGCAGAATGAGGAAAGCAGCTTATCGTATTACCTAAGTTATGGTTGTTCGTCAGGGCTTCAGATAAACACAGGCATTCAATGACGTTAATTTTTTTTTTAATGGAACTGGCTTTTTTTCACAGTTGTTGGCATGTTCAGCGAACAATTTGATCCTTTTCGACAACGGTTTGGTCCTGTCGTTTCCAACTATAGTCATCGCAGCGCTTTTGAACAAACCAATCGGTCTATCGCTGAACTCAGCTGAAGCCTCATGGTTCGGTAAGTACTGACTGTTACACTTCAATTTCAATTCAGCGCACCTCTTCTATTAACCAGTACAAATGGCTTCAATAAATCCAATGAGTAACGATTACTAAGACAAGAGGTCCCCATGTTTTCTCAAGGGCCATAATAGGGAATTTCCATTAGTCTAAAATTTTTACTAATGCTATTACATGCATTTGAGTCATTATTCTGTTATCCTTGTGCGTGCACTTTCGAAGAAAAAAATTAGAAAGGTCGATGCGAATACCCCATTATACAATTTGGGTCCGCAGAAAATTCTTCACCAAGATTTTCTCCCCCTTTATGCATTCAACCTAACACAGATTTTTTTTAGCATGGCACATGAGTTGCAGACTGAGGAATACAGCAGGAAAATAACCTGAATATAAATAATTTTTTCAGCTAGTATCTCCCTGATATGCCAGCCGGTGGGGAGTCTGTTCAGCGGTATGGCTATGGAACCATTGGGCAGAAAGCGGTCCATGATGCTGTTGAATATACCATTTTTCACCGGATGGGTCCTCGTCCACTACGCGGAAAATATTAACATGCTTTACACAGCTGCTGCCATCATGGGTTTTAGTGAGTAATCAGGGTCATCAGATCATAACAATCAAAGCCGATGATTAGGGCTCAATATTGCAGGACACGCTGGAGTATTTTCATGAAGGATATCGTTGACTTTTGCAGGCGTAGGATGTACAGAGGCTCCCATACTGACGTTCGTGGGTGAAATCTCAGAACCCAAATATCGCGGTACTTTAGCCTCCTACGCTCAACTATTCGGTTCCTTGGCATACTTCGTCGTCTATCTGCTGGGATCGTTGACCTCGTGGGAAACCACGGCGATATTCTGCGCGTGCATTCCTGTTGTCACAGCATTGGCTATATCATTGGTACGTATCAAAGTAAAAATGCCTTACAACGCCCTAAGAGCGGAAAGGTATATGTGCGGTTTCTTCAGGAAAGTGGGAAAATTATTGTTTTCAGGTCCCAGAGACCCCTTTATGGCTGATCTCCAGAGGTAGAATCGCCGACGCAGAACGAGCGCTTCAATGGTTGAGAGGATGGGTGAGCCCTGCTGAGGTCAGCGAGGAACTGCAGAATCTTGTACAGTACCATAAGCAAATGACAACAGGACTGGCCATTAAGAAACAATCGTCTTCTGAATCTCAAGGTGTTTATTCAAAAGCTACACGCGTTTTTCTGCATTATACAGATATCTCATCTTGCTTGATGCAGTCGTTCGCTGATGTTCTTGTCAAACCCCTCATGCCTGGCTCGCATTTTCAGAGGTGCTTGTTGGAGTCAAAGATATGAGTATTCGGCAAAAATTCAAACACTTTCTGAGACCAGAAATGATGAAACCTCTCGGCTTGATCGTCTTGTATTTTTTCTTCTTCTACGCAAGTGGATTCCAAACGATACGACCATACTTGGTGCCAGTGTTCAACAATCTGCGCATGACAGTCGACGCTGAAGAAGCAACAGTGAGTTTATTAAATCGGGGATGATGTTTGTAAGAATAGAGCCATTTTTCAACTCTTATCTTTCTCAGGTCATTATCGCATTAGTGGGCGTCCTTGGGTATGCCGCTTGTATGCTGACTGTTAAAAAATTGGGTAAGTAAAGCCCAAGTCTGAAAACTCTGAACTTTTTGCCAACTTTGTGGATTCACTTTTCCTGTAAACCCATTCACATTTCAGGCAAACGAGTGATCTCATTGGTGTCACTTGGCGGTTGTGCAGCTTGTACTTTCGGACTTGCAGCGGTCTCCGGTGATGTTCTCCCAGCCGCATGGGCTTTCTTCCTGATGCTGGCCTATTCTTTCTTTTCATCAATAGGTGTTGCACCGATTCCATGGATGCTTCAAAGCGAGCTGTACCCTTTCCAGTGAGTTTTCGTTTGAAGCACAGTAACACAACTAAGCCAACACATAAGCTGGTTAATATGAAGCGAATAACATTTATCGCGGAGCAAGCAGTCATCAACTCTCAGCTCGCGTAATTTTTCAACCACAGACACTGGTTCAGAAACTGTTCTATTTCCAATGCCAAGTTTCTCATCCTACGCTTTCATTAAAATTAAGTAGTCTGCTCTAACTTCTTTTTGCTATCTTCGAGTTAGACTATCAATGTGATAATTATTATCTTTATCATTTTCAGGGGCAAATGCCTGGCAGCAGGAGTTGCAGCTGCCGCTTCCTACATCATCGGTTTTGTTGCAACAAAAACTTATCTTGAACTCGAAGATCTAGTAGGTCTAGAAGGAGCGTTCGTATTATTCGGAACTTTCAGCATCGCAGGGTTCCTATTCCTTTACATGTTCCTACCAGAAACCGAAGGTCGGTCATTCGATGAAATCGCCGAGAATTTTGCTAAGAAAAAACCTGAAGAGCCGACAGTATTGACAATAAAATTATAGAGCAATCTCGACGAATTGACGTTGATCTCAGGTAACTGTTACTAGAATCAATCATCGTTTCGTCTGTAACTCCTACTGATGTGCCAAGTTCCTGACCGTAGGATTATATTTATGCACAGTACTAAACTAATTCCAGTATTGAAAAATGTATTTTATATCTTATCAAGTTAAAATATTTAAATTAGTTTTGTATATTTTATTTCTTCTTACATTTGAGGGGATAGCCTGTAAATACCAGTATAATAATCTAACTGCAATTCCGAACTGTAAGAGAAGGATGGACCATGAAAAAAGGAAGTACTAATTCATGAGGAGAATGACTATTGAAAAACTGATAACGCAAAATTATATTCTATTATATTTACAAGATGTACAAAGAGGTTTTTTAAATTCCATTACATTCACCATCTTCAAGCTGAATCCACCTGATGGAAAAAAGCAGGAACAGGAAGAGCTGACTGCAATCTCAACAACAGTCAACTTGGAGAAACACGTTTGACCAATCAGATCATTCCGCTCTTACAGTTTCTGCATTTTACATCACCATTTGAATTCAGCTTTACACAGACAGCTACATTCATTTTCCCGAAACAGCTACTAGCTCAAGAAACTAAAGGCGACCGGATTGCGAGAGAATGCATTTGCAACACAAATAAATGCAAACGATCAGCTGTTGAAGCGAAATCATGGTGGAATGGATTAATCAGGCCAATGTAAAACTAGACAACGCGATGTAAAAATTGACAAACGCTAAACATAAGTAGAAAAACAAACGATTACGTCTAAAAATAAGAACATTATCTCAAAATATTCAGACTTTAATGCACAATTACGCAATGCTAAACTAAAATGACTACAAAATTTTGTGTGACAAGGCGGGGATGATTTTGATCATGTTCGAATTTTTCTTCAATGTCATTGTTTCACGATCCTAATTTTTTTCTACAATACAATCCAGGACAAGCTGTTCACTTGCAGCGCCGTAAATTGATAAGGTACGCTGGAATCTTCAACAATGCTACTATGGTTAGAATCTGCGATGCATGATTTGTATCTTGAATCATCGAAGAGTTCATCGATTGTAACAATTGTAAAAGGGTAAAGATGAAACCACGTCAATTTCTGGCAGTTGCAATGTTCGACCGTCGCGGCAGTGGATGCTGTCCATTGTTTTTGGTTTTGTTTACATCATGCCACCCATTCCTCCCATACCTCCCATTCCACCCATGCCAGGCATGCCTCCGGCACCGGCTCCTTCTTTTTGTGGTATGTCCGTCACGACAGCTTCGGCTGTCGTCAGCAAAGAAGCGACTCCGGCAGCATCCGTCAAAGCCGTCCTTACAACCTGTCCACAAAGATTAAAAATCGATTAAGAAAACACGAAACGAAGCTCAGGTCGAACTTGCACAAATTGGGGTTTTTAAAATGTTCTAAGAAATTATATAGGGTGTAACATCAGTGGTGGCAGACCCCTCTCTTACAAGTTCTACAGCTTAGTCCTGATCGAAAGTGTCAGCGACCAAATTGTTTTTCTGTGCTCCACTAGGAATGCCACTTTTACAATTTGACATGTTTTTGAAATTACTTCACTAAAATTGATAAAACTCAATTTTTGGCATGCCAATTCAAATTTGATAGCACTGATAAATTATTTTCTTGTTTCATAGCTGGCGATTTTTTTTTTTTTTTTTTTTTTGTGGCGTGAAAATTTGAATTAATCAATTAATCAAAATTTGAAAACCAACTGTTTTTCAAACACTCCATAAACCTATCAATTTTTTTTAGTAGAAGTATGAAGGAAAGCTTGAAAATGAATAATAAATCCACCCTCAAAACTCTTATCAAATTTATTTTCTACTTTTGAATTTCAAAGAAGTGGAATGAAAAATATTTTTTATTGGCTAAATTGAATTCTAACATTGTAATCAAATTTAAATGCGAATGAAGAGAGTTATGGTCATGTAAGGTCAAAAACACAAATAATGACTAAAAAATTACAAAGTGAAATTTCTAGTGGAGTTGATGTTATAGGACACTTTTGGTCAGAAATTAGTTGTACAACACTTAGGAGAGGCCATCACTCATGTTGCACCCAGTAAAGATTCTACAACGAAGAAGCGATAACTTTACACCCAAGTTCAATAATGCAAGTTTGCAACTTTGCAGGACAATCACATTTTATTGAGCAATGAAATTTGCCGGTAGAATTAGGGTCTTTGCCAAAAAAATCGTCGTAGCATTACTACATAAGACTACCATGCTATCAAATTATTTAGAGCTATGTTGTACAATGGAGCTTCATAAATAGAAAAGTCAAGTCAGCATACCTTGGTCGGATCGATGATTCCACGTTCAATCATGTTGACATATTCGTTGTTCAGCGCATCATAGCCCATGTCGCCGTTGCTGTCCAGTACCTGATGATAAAAATTCCCAGCTTAATTTGTGACACCTAATGCGAATAAATTAAAATTTGGAAAGTAGCGCTCTTTCTACTTGGCTTGCTTAATATTGATAACTACCTTGTTGACGACTACAGCCGCATCAACTCCAGCATTTTGAGCGATCGTCATGCACGGCATCCGAAGTGCTTTCGCAACGATTTCAATCCCTGAAAAAATATGCGCAATTTCTATAGTACAATAAAAAAAGCAAAGGGGAAGTTAAAAACTGGTGATGATTTCAGATTCGGATAGTATGAATCACATTGATTCATATAAGAGGTGTCAGAAAAAATTTATCGAATCATCATCATTCAAATAAGGAGGCATCACAGCTCTTGGATGAACGGCGGACAAAAATTCAAACAAATAAATTACCAACAGTTGATAATGACAGTCACTGGTAAACCTCTATGTTCAAACAATTGCCAAGAAATGTTTGATATTTTATATTGCTTCTTTACATGAACAATACGTTAATCGGCTAGTTAAGCAAGCAATTTACTCTTGTTGATGAGGTATTATTGAAAATAAATGTAACTTACCTGTTTTCTGGTCAGGGTTGCCAGGAGTGAGAGCCTTGAGTTTAGCGATGCAACGAAGAAGAGCAGTGCCACCACCGGGAACGATTCCTTCTTCGACTGCCGCTCTAGTAGCGTTCAAAGCATCGTTGACACGGTCTTTCTTCTCATTCACCTCAACCTGCAAAAATGACGTCAAAATGTGATCGCATCAGTATCTAAGTTTCAGAAACGTGGAAAAAGAAAACGTTCAACATATCAATCCATTTCAGCAAAAAAAAGAAAGAAAAATTTATCCAGCAAGAATTTTTTGGGCAAATAATCCCAAAACGATGATTAGATTATCATTATTATAACTCCATGTTACCTCGCTAGATCCGCCAACTTTGAGAACGGCGACACCCGAGGCCAAACGAGCGAGACGCTCCTGGAGTTTCTCTTTCTCGTATTCACTGGTCGTATCGGCAATCTGGGCCCTGGGAACAACAAATTTGAACGCATCAACTTGATGAGAGAGTAAAAAAAAGGAGAAGATACATAACAATAGAAAACACAAACCTGAGCTGATCCGCGCGGCGGTCGATGTCTTCTTTTTTCCCTTTTCCTTTCAACAAAAGAGTATCATCTTTTGTGATAGCAACTTCGCCAACTTGTCCCAGATCTGATGGTTGAACGTCTTCAATTTTGAGGTTAGTACCTTCATCGCCAAATACAATACCACCTGCACAAATAAGACACGTTGATTACGTCGCTCTTTCCATGTACTGTTACTGAGGAAGCATTGCAATGGCCTCTTTTTGAATCCCTTCATTAAACGGCT
This sequence comes from Tupiocoris notatus, assembly GCA_037159825.1. Classification (NCBI taxonomy): domain Eukaryota; kingdom Metazoa; phylum Arthropoda; class Insecta; order Hemiptera; family Miridae; genus Tupiocoris; species Tupiocoris notatus. The sequence goes on along the minus strand of JASJUZ010000568.1, from coordinate 341,031 downwards.
TCCGCCAATTTCGGCCTCCTTAGAGGTAGTTTGAACCTGATATTTCTGCAGAAGCACCCTCACATAAACTACAGTCTTACTTGAGGCATATGAGAAAAAACGATTTTGAAACGAGTGTTTCAAGGCAATAAATTGCCTAGGACTAAGTGCTTGTGATTTTGATTTGAATGAAGCGCTTGTATAATTTCAACAAGAGAGCGTTGCAAAATGTTTTCCCGACATCTGGAAGAATATTTTGAATGACAAAAATCCGAATAAAATTGGGGTTCGAAAACTCACCGGTGGCAATAGCCATGTCCTGAAGCGTGGCTTTGCGGTTGTCACCGAATCCGGGAGCTTTGACTGCAGCCACTTGAAGGCCGATTTTCAACCTGCACATTACATTGCAATAATTATAGCAGAAAAACGATTTTGCCAATATAAAACTCACATCAAGTTGAGAAAGCCTACCTGTTGACGACAAGGGTGGACAAAGCTTCGCCGTCAATATCTTCAGCAATGATCACCAGCGGTTTCCTTTTGCTGTTGGCCAGTTCCAAAGCGGGGATAATCGACTGTACGGACGAAATTTTCTTTTCGGACAGTAGCAACAGACAATCTTGGAACTCGACTTTGGCACCTGAATTGGGACAGTTTCAAGTTTGGGTAGTCAAATCGGTAGTTCTTCTATAGATTGTCCATGGATCAATAACGAAATATTATCGTAATAGGTATAATTCAGTAATTGCTCATTCAAAATCATTTAATTTTCACACAACCTAACCTATGAAAATCCTCTCTCACTCGCTTAACTGTCTGCTGTGTCAGATTATTTTTCTGCATCACAGATGTTCAGAGGCCAGAACATTGGATTGACGTAAAATTGGTTAGTTTTCATCATAGGCAGACGAGGCATAAATAATATGAACTAGTATGAACAGTTCACAATTGAAATGAGGTGATCGATGATAAAGCCTTTTTTTGGATGCTGAATTGAATGAGACTAGAAGAGTTGACAGCTTTGATGGTACTTGAGCTATTTACATTTATTTCTTCTTCCAGTAGCCACGTAGCTTTATTTTCAGTCATAGTTACCGCATGATGATGCTCAGATGATGATATTCCTAATTCCCCCCGTAGAAAATAAATTTTTATACGCCAAGTATCGCAATTATAACAAGCATGGCACCTGAAAATAAATTTCTGGACCCTCAAAACGCGTATGAAGCCTTCCAAGTGCATTTAACTGAATAAATAGCTGATCAATTGACCTTTTGAAGTGTTGATAAAGTAAGGAGAAATGTAGCCGCGGTCGAATTTCATTCCTTCGATAACTTCCAGTTCATCTTCCAGTGTTTTCCCATCCTTGACAGTGATCACACCTTCTTTGCCAACCTGCGAAGCAGATAGGATTTTGTATCAATACTCAATCCATCCTGATTTTTTTTACGGTCTTGCGATTCTAACTGTGAGTTTGCCATATCAGATTACTTTTCTGCATCACTGATGTCTAGTCAGAGGCCAGAACATTGGATTGACATATGGTTCGTTTTCATCATAGGCAGCACGAGAAAATAAAATAAGCATAATAAAACGTTCCTGACAAACCTTTTTCATCGCTTGTGAAATGAGGTCGCCGATGGTTTTGTCTCCATTGGCCGAAATGGTAGCAACTTGTGCGATTTCTTCAGGCGTCGTGACAGGCTTGGAAAGACTCTTCAGATGATCTTTGATTGCATCAACAGCAAGCATGACGCCTGAAAAATACCAAAGAGTTTCATAGCGATTGCATTCAGTGGAAGAAAAATATGTTAAAAGCCGTGCAACTTCTGCCGATCAGACAGAAGTAACATCATTGAAACATCAGAGGCCAAGACATTGGATTGACAAAATTGGGAGTTTTCTTCACACGCAAATAATTATAGGAATATTGAAAGTGGAAGCAATATGATGCACATTTCAGCTCCGCATAGTAATTCAGTGTAATAATTAATCTCATGAGGTTGAAGGGCAGCTCAATTTACAATGATTTAGACTTATATAGAAATCTATTCCTGTGCAGGCATCTTAAAACTTTAGTAGAACAATAGGTCTCTGCGACGAAAAGATCTTGGGAGAAAAAATGAGTCTAAAAATATAGAAAACTGAGTCTTGTCCTCCTAACTACAAAACAAATAGCCAACTATCAAAACATGAAATGATCGTTACAGTGGATGTATCCATCTAGAAATTGATCAATTTACCTCTCCTGATTTCAATAGGATTGGCGCCTTTGCTGATGTTTTCAAAGCCTTCTTTAGCAATTGCACGTGCAAGCACCTGTAAATAAATTTTCAATGTCATAGGCTAACAGGTTAAAATTAATTTTTATTACTAGGAGCATTGCCTATTACAACCTTGTGGCCCCACTCTGATATAAGTGAACTGTTCCAGGCGTTACTTACAGTTGCAGTAGTAGTGCCATCTCCTGCCTCTTCGTTGGTATTGTTGGCCACGTCTTGCACCAATTTAGCGCCAATATTTTGAAACTTGTCTTTCAATTCAACACCTTTGGCGACAGTAACGCCGTCTTTGGTGATTTTTGGAGAGCCCCACGATTGCTCAAGGATGACGTTACGTCCCTAGGAAAAACAGAAATAGGTACCGAGTCAGAAAGGGATAACCTGCAGTTGAAGTTTACAGAACGGAAGAATACATCATCTAAGGGCCCATCATTCTAAAATGTCACTAACAACACAGACCTATTTTTCCTTAAAACAATCCATAAAAAGCAATTTCAATGCCAAGGTAATTTCTGGTATTCTCAGAGCCAAACTTTCATCTTGGAGCAATCAAGTGCAGAGGTTGGTATTGGAATGCGAGAAAACCTCACACCGTCAACCAGTGGCTCCGACTTGTAGATCGCCCTACGAGAATGGTTTAACAGGTTCATCATCGAATACTTTAAGAGGGAATATGCGACCATTTGTAGCCTGAACGTGCCCCCTTAAAAGTCATCGATAAACGACAAGGGAACGCCTCTTTTGTTCGGCCGAATTCGATCTCGCACAGCGTGAAAACCAAAGGCAACTGAAAACCTTCAATAATTTTATAGCTATGCTTCATTTCATATGTTAACTGTTATTTCTCCAGCTTGAATTATGTGACGGATACAACATTAAAAACTAGTATCTAAAAGTTCAAACAATGTTGACCCTTGGTTTGATTTATGCACAGTTAATTGGCCACAGTAAAATTGGAAAAATACTGCGGAGGTAAGACGTGCAATCCAAGAGTTTTTGATAGGAAAATAAAAATTTTGTATGAACGAATAACCTTTTGCCAAGTGTAAGATAGACTGAGCTTATCAACGCACCACACAAAACAACAGATTCAGTTGCTGATGTTTTATGGTGAAGGAAAAAGGAGGAAAACAGTGGACTGCAACCTGATTGGTAGTTGTCAAACGTGGGTACACAACACAACTGAATGAAACTTTCTAACCAAGCCAGAAAAATATTGTCCAGTAAGTAGACACTAGCGAACATCTATACTAGTTCATCTTAGTCGAACATGATTATCTCAGAGCCAAACTTTCATCTTGAAGCAATAAAGCGCAGAGGTTGGTATCGGAATGCGAGAAAACCTCACACCGTCAACCAGTGGCTCCGACTTGTAAATCGCTCTACGAGAATGGTTTAACAGGTTCATCATTGAATATAGTTCGTCTGTTCAACCATCTTGTATTAGACACTGAATACTCATGAAAAATGTAGCCAGACCATGCCCCCTTGATAGCTATCAATGAGCTGCAAGGGAACGCCTCTTTTGATCTGTCAAAATTGATTTCGCATGTCTTCAAATCAAAAGCTACTGGAAACAACTTTTGATAAAATTAAACACATGCTAGAATGAACGGGAGGGAGTTCGGGTAAAAATAATTACTAAACTTATAACATACGACGAGCGTTTCCGAAGGTATTTGATTAGGCGGGGAAACTTGTAGGGAACTGGGATGATAAGTATACTTGATTTCAGGAGTGGTGTTTTTTTCTTCTCTTGGACTTTCAAGTGGACTAGTGGACGTAGCAACTCAGATGACAGTTAGGAAAAGTAACTCCTAGCAGACCTCTCAAAATGGTTTGTCTGTTCGGCCATTTAATTTCTCACGCCTGAAATATGTCAGCTTCTAGTAGGTAGTCTATGGAAAATGACTGTTCATAAGTCGACGTGGAAGTACCCTTGATGAAAACGTCTCCTAAACCAACTCAATTTGAAGGCCTCCTCCAAACTCAGCACTTGCCGGACTTACAATGCTTAGAAAAAAACGGAGATTGGACCCTGAACCTTCAAATACCTAAAGTTCGTTCTCTGATTTCTTAAGAATGCAGGAACTACTTTTGTAGCGACCCTCTCATCTGGCTAAAAAATTTTATATGATCTTTGATTCTCAGAGCCAAACTTTCATCTTGAAGCAATCAAGTGCAGAGGTTGGTATCAGAATGTGAGAAAACCTCACATTATCAACCAGTGGCTCAGACTTACAGATCGCTCTACGAGAATGGTTTAACAGAATCATCATCGAATCGATTTCACTCAACAGTATCAAACCCATTCTTAAGTTTAAAATGGAGAGAAGAGAATTGTCGCTTATTTGATGGAAAAAACGATATTTTTTAAATTGCTATGTTAGGTTAGTGTGAGAGCGAGCGAGAATAAAACGCACTCAACCGTAACACTTTGACCTGAATCAATGTTTGCACAGTTAATAATCCTTTGTAGAATAGCAATCAAACAAAGGTGGTAAGACGTGCGTAAATACTTGAACCCTACAATAATTATGAATACATTCAGAAACCCATAGCAGTAAATAATGTAAGAGCGAGGGAAATTCACCCAACATCGACCATCATGGTAGATTTTACTGCATAATCCAATAACTGTAGTCACAGGCTGAATTATCGGGCCTCCATCACACATCATTCATTCGGTCATGGTGCTCGTTTTTGCACAGTCAATCACAATGCAGAACTCATGCCAGAGGCTCACGAATCCCGCGTTTCACTCGACTTTTTCCAAATAATTCCAAGTCTTACCTTCGGACCCATGGTGACAGCGACTGCATCAGCGAGAACATCGACACCTTGAAGCATCAGAGCCCTGACTTCGGGCCCAAAGCGGATGTCTTTCGCATAGTTGCGAGTCAAGCTCCTGACAACGGACGAACTCCTGGCAAGATTTCCAAGACGGTACATTTTTCTGGAACAATGAATTTTTACCTAAATAAATTACAACTTAAAAATGATTTCAAGAAGGGAAGCCACTGATGGCACTTCCGGAACAATGAATTTTTTCCTAAATAAATTACGCCTTAAAAATAATTTAATGAAGGGGAGGCAATGATGTAGGCTGCATTGAAACTTTCTGCCACTGGTGGGCAGAAATCTATTGCAGCAATTCCATCCCTGATTAGCGTCTCATGTCCACTCTACAAAAGTAACTGTTGCAAGTGTCAAGGTGATTTTGCCTTTTTAAAAAATATTTTTTAACAGAAGGAACTGTCGACAAAAGCATAGTCCTTCCATGTTGGAATCTATTATTGAGTTTGAATTGTACTAGATGGCTGAAGAACAGAATTTGGGAGATACTTGGTTCAAACAAGTGCAAATCTCAACGATGAAGCTGTGAATCGTTAACGCCAAATCCCCAAGATTACCATTTTATTGTGCAAGAGCAGCTCATAACTGCACCGTTGCTGAGGAAAACCCTAAGCTAACATAAGAATTGTCTGGAACGACATACTTCATCAAAATCGGTGATTTATGGAATTCAAAGAAACCGACACAGACGTTCAGGCGCTGTGCTTTGGCTAATCAGTAGTTAAAGTGTTATGCCATTAAATAAATCCCATTGAGGAATCCAGGTGGTGTTTTTTCATTAGAGCTGATTAATGTGTGATTGCAAATAAGAACGGAGTCTCTTATCAGTATCTAATAAATTCGCAGGGGAGCTAGAGATAAAGCTGTGAAATAGTTCATTTCCAGCACGTAAATGGGCTCAAATGACGAGATAACAAGTCAAGCAGAAGGGCTATCACTGAGTTATGTTTCACGCTTCGAAAGATAATGAAAACTAAAAAGCCGACCGGCATCAGGAGATTACATAACTTCGATTATCGTTACGGACGAAACTCACAACTATGATAACAAAAGGGAAATCGTATAGCTTGAATATTTCACAAGCTAATGATGTCGCTCAAATTCGGTTGACAATGGGAAGAAAATCTCAAGATGACAATACATTTCACCACAAGTGATCAACCCTTAAGGCGCATGCGCGAAAGGCAGAATTCCCTTTGTAACCGGAATAACCTTCTAAATTTTGTCCCGATTTTGAGGAATTCTCAAGAGATTAAGTTCAATATCATATTGGCAATATGACAGATTAGCGGTTCCTTCTGTGGAAGATGGCGAGGAAGCATGTGCTAATCACTTAGCTGTATATTTTTTCCCATAATAAAATTATTTCTCTCATAGCCAGAAGGATGATGCAACATCAAACAACAGTGAACATTGATCAGGAAAGCAGATGAAATACGAATTTAGAAATGTTAGTAGAGCTGAGATCTCATTCCTCCCAATATTGGGAAGGGGGAGTGCACTACCCGAACTTTCGCCACATCGGACATCCTCGGAAAGATGTAGATCGAGTAGGTCTACCTGATCTACAAGCCCTCATTACGGGACATGAGGATGGGCATTTACGGTTTACTTTTTCCTACTCCTTCAATACAATTCGGTGTAAGGAACTGAACCATGGCCCATTAACATCTCACTCATAACCACCAATAAATGACCCACCTTCCAGAAGAGCGCTTTTCTCCTACTCTCCCGAAGACCTCAAAAAGAAAATAACCTCAACCCGACAAATGGAAAGAAAAACTACGGAGTGATTAAAACACGAGCCAGCCAAGCCGGCAACGGGCAACAGGGCGTTTTCAGCTTATGCGAAGCAGTATACCTAACATAATCTCACTGGAAAACTAAAAAAAATAATGCGAACCTTAAGAATGGATTAAACATAATAATTTTGCAGGATGATGAAAAACAGTAATTTCGCCGAGTCATACGAAGTCCGATGGCATGCTAGACCGGCATGATTTTACAATGAAAGCCCTTACATAACGTTGAAGAATCATTCAACTAATAAAACTACAGAAGAAACTAATATTTCTCACCTTCGGATATTCTATTACAGGGAACGCGATTTTGTAAAATTTCCGCTAGAATTAACGCGAAAACTAATACAACGTGGGTAGCAGCGACTCCGAAGACGTCGAAAAGAGAGAACAATCGAGAACGACGAGATCCGACGGGGGAGGCGATGAAAAATAAGTGGTGGTATGGGAAAGGGGAATCCTAACCTCACGCATGCTCGAAAATCCACATTTGTATTTCACAGCCTGCTAAATCGGAGTGTAGGATTTTTTTAAATCAAAATTTGAGAATCGAAAAGGATATTCAGATTATAATCGAGCTAGAAACCCGGGTTTTTACTTTCTATTTTTATTTTTGACGCTTTATAATCGTGTTTACTCAGAAAAGATCGAGAGCCGGAGCATATCTGGAAGCAGACGTTTCAACGAGAACGACCGCCATTTTCAATTTCAGATCTGTCACGGCATTTAAATGGTCCCATTTAATCTTCTAACCGTACTTTCTCTTTTTAAAGATGTTAAATGGTACAATTTCTTCGGCACAGCGTATTATTAACCACAAATAATTAATAAATGGAGGAAAACGGCTTCAGATATGAAATGCAGCCGAGTTATGTCAAAAATTCGCTCTCTCTGCCTTATAGATTTCTGGCATTTTTAATTTTGCAGCCATTCAATTATCCCTGATCAAATAAAAATCATATTATCAAAAAATGCTACTTATTATTTTATGAATTCATTCTAGATAGAAACTTGGCGAATTTCACCGATTATGAAACTTTCGACCATGTGGATCCCATGTGGAAATCGAACGTTCTGGACTTTTGAAACTCCTCCCCGTTCAGTTCACCACCGCTCTCCCCACCGACAATCGGCCATTTTCTTCCAATCTCCCTATCTTATTCCTATCCAAGCTCACACGTTTTGTCGCACCGGTGTTTCGGAAATTACCTGAAAACTCGTACAAAGCCCGTTTCTCCTGAGTTCCAGTCCACTGCTACTAGTCTCCACTTTCCGCAATGGTAAGTGCAGAATGAAGATAGTTGAGTATTTTTCTCGACTAAGTATTCGATTTTACTTGTAATGGACTTCTGCATGGTCATGGTTAACATGGGGCAAATAGCGACGGAAATTCACATCGCTGCCTATGTTACGTTTTTTCCACGTATTGCACATAGAATTTCGGCTGAAACGTTTTTTGTGATCTCTGGAATAGATGATGCAATATTTCATAATTTTCGATTCTGAATTTTAATTGAAAAATTGTGCGTTGAGTCCCACTATATTGGTTTATTATTCAATAATAAACCATTGTAATCGCCCAAGAAAAAAAATTTTATAACCCCCCCTCAAAATTTGATGTTTTACGTTTCAAGGCATGTAGAATCCGAATATCCAATAAAAAAAATTCTGTCTGTCCGCCGTACGCCGTACGCCGTCAACACTTTTCCGGCCAAACCATAATAGCTACATTCTTGAAATTTTCACCAAAAATCAATCTCGGTCCTACGACGGCCCAATTCTTGAACCAACTTTCTAGCTCAATTTTAAGGGTATTTTTGGGGGGTTATGAGGGGGAGAAAATTCATATTTTCCACGGTTTTTCAGAAAAATGTGTACGAGGTATCAAATTATATAGATTTTTTGACGCTGAATCGAATGAGACCATCGCGGGGTCGATAGCTCCATTGGTTCTCGAGTTATCACAGCTTTTGTGCCGAATTTGGGAGATTTTCAGAAATTTGACATGAGGGTATAACTCGAGAGTTCTTGGAGCTATAAAAATCGTTCTATACTCATTGGAATGGTCGTGAAACGCTTTCTCCAGCTGTACCGTTAGGCAAAAAATTTAGTTTTTAATTAGGAAATTAAGAAAAATAAAATTGAATAAAATTACAATAGTTGCTACGGAGTTTTCCCCCATAGTTACAATCTGTTTTTCGGTGGGATTGTTCCGAAATGTTCGAAATAATTACTATCACAAATGGATAGTATTTCTAAATCAATATTGAAGCGAAGGAATAATAAACCACTGTACAATCATTTGCAGCGTTTTTTATGTTTTGTTCCATTGACACCTCTCAATTTGTTACCTTGAATAACCTCAGTTATGTCATTGTATTATCTGACAGTTATAACAATACTTTAACTCATGGTTATTCATGGAAGGGCGTACCCATTGGACCGGTCTCAATGTGAGAAAGGTTTATCGAGGTTTTGAAATTAAATATATTTTTGTGGTTACCTACCAATCACAAATCGAGAGTGCGGGGTTCATGCTTGTGCGAGCCTCCATTCGTATCTTGATTAGAGAGTGATAAGATTGTCGCTAAAATCAAGATATGAGGATTTCTCCTTTTAATAATTTCTTCCATTGTCTGACCTGAGTTAATCAAGCTGATAATTTTGTCTGTTGAACAAGTTTTTACATTGCGTCTGGTAAACCTATTCCCGGCTTGAATTTTTCAGGCTAAGGCAGTAGCGGCTATCAAGAAGCTGATGCCCATGTTCGACAGGGTTCTAATCCTGAAAGCCGAAGCCGTCACCAAGACGAAGGGCGGAATTGTGATCCCGGAGAAATCTCAAGGCAAAGTCCTCCACGGGACCGTTGTCGCTGTTGGCCCCGGCTCCAGGAATAGCGTAAGTATAATCTGTATTTTATTACACAGGGAAATTATTGAGTTGATGAGATTGCAGGTCGAAGCCTATATTTCCAGTTTTTGTCTTTCATTTCTCATATCACAGCTGTGTCTCTTCGCTTGAATTATGTTCAACTCACCTTTCACGTAACATGTTCGTAAAACTCTTATCATTGCTGTCCGCGTTTCCCTCCAAATCAATAGGATTCAATGAACGTAGAACGCAGGACGTGAGATAAGATAGCGACATGATGTAATACGTTCCCAACAGCTCAAGTTATCTAATCCGCTATATATATTACCCTTAAATTGCTAGCAATAAGTGAATGAAATCAGAAAGTCGTTTCACCATAACAAAAATCAATTCATTTGGTCTAAAATGGTTGAGGTTTATTCTAGCAATATCTGACACTTTGGGTGTAGGGTTAAGGTAGAAAAATGATTGATCGCTCCGCTAGAAATCGCCCTTAGTATCAGAATATTATCTCAATCAACGAAAAGATCAAGAATTACACTCTCTTGCAATAATCTTTGGTGATGAATTACAGCTTGTATGATCCTGCATTGATGGAAAGCACTTTCGTATTGTTACAGAAAGGCGAATTGGTCCCGCCGCAAGTTGCCGTCGGCGACCAAGTACTCCTACCGGAGTATGGCGGTACGCGTGTTGAACTTGAAGAGAACAAAGAATACCACCTTTTCCGCGAGACAGACATTCTTGCGAAACTGGAAATGTGAGACGAGGCCCCCAATGTAGTCACCGATAGAGCGCCGCCCATTTTGGCCGATGTCGACCAACAGCAGAAACCAATGAATCCGCAGATCGTCGCTAATGGTAACCCAGGGAAATCTTCTGTACCGAACAACATAGGTGGCATTGCTAAACGAAAGACGCTCGATAATTCATTTGTGAAAAAGAGGAAAAACCAAAATTAGTCGTTTTTGGGCCCATTGTAGAATTTCGCCGTAGACAAAAATTATCCGCCTTTTTGAGTGATCAACTGATAGAAAATCGCTGTAACGTTAAGCCTTAAATATAATTTTTTTACATTATTCTATGGATGTTGTTTATTTGTAATAAAGTTTTTCTGTTAGTTCATTTTCTGTTTTTATTTTCGCAGTTCCTTACGCAATTCTAGATTTGATTATGAGTTCGGTATTGTCGAACAGGCATTTATGGTAGCCCTGGCTGGATATGAGTTGAAAAATAATTGTTGATGTGGAAAATAAATAAGTTATGCCATCGATTGCGTGTTCTCTGTTCCTCTCATGATGTTGCACTTTTTTTTTGGTCAGAAATGAGGCAGCTGTGCATCTTATCGGATGAAGTATTCTAGTAGAATGTTGGTCTGCCGATGAGTTTTTGTGTGAGAGGATGTTGAGCTGGGGCCAGTGGCATCCTCAGACCTTGCTCTTCCAGCTGGTTAGAGATGATGCTAGGGTACCCATGAGAAAAATGATAGCCAGTTAGTAGATCAGGCGTGCGTATTGCAGTCAATAGTTGAGGATTGCCTCCATGAATGGGGCCCCTGATGTAGCTGTTAGAACTGGATGTCTCCCTTTGCTGAGGACGTGGAGAATTAGAGTTATTAACACATTCTTTCGCAATTCTTCTAACAGGTCCATCAGCTAGGTGAGACAAAATAGGTATCCATGTGAGAAGATCATCGGAACACTGTTTGCAAGTTATTTTCCCCGTATTATTTTGTAACTGAAAAATACTACCTGTTCCACTGAAAAAGCTCCCTTTGCAGCTCATTCATTGGCATTTTAAAGTGTGTTTAATTACATTTTAAATCAATAGTTTTTTATTCTTATATAAATAATAAAAACTTCTACGTATAAATAAATTTATTTTTAATAAATTAAGAACTAAAAAATAAATATGTTCAACATAAATCATATTTAAAAAAAAGATAATGACCGATAATGTTGGCCAACCTGGAGTTGATTTTGTTTACGCTCCTCACCACCAGAGAGCAGCGCACATTTTTGTTACAGAAAGATACAGTTCTTGTTCATTTCATTCAAGAATTTCATCGAGTGAAAGTGAAGTTGAATTATTCTAGTTAGCCATTTCGTTTCGTCATTGGTTTGAATTTTTTTCATGAAAACGTTATTCTGTCGTATAGGAAATTAAAAAACTGTCCAATTTAAAGTAGAAGGTCGCGCGTGCAATTCTAATCGAATTTGCGAAATGATCAGATAGCATTTCCGTATTGTAACAAGTTGACACTATTTCGCGAATTACAAAAGTTTCACCATTTTCAGAGCGGTAATTATCGCATCTAATTTTCTTAACCGCGGTTGAAAAACAATCTCGCATATCGGACGGTTTCGGCATCTTGAGAAATTCGCACGACATTCGCTATGTGGGAAATGAAATCCATGTTCCGGATATCCGAATAACAGTATTGTGGACCACCGTTCAAGGTAAACCTCTCAATAATTTCGTGTCCTTTCGTTCATTGTAAGGCCAACCATATATTATCAAGGACTGAGGATAAGGAAGTTTAAATGTAACGTCTCGACTCGTTTAGAAGTCAGTTTTGGCCATAATTAAATCTAGTGCAATAATAGGAAAACAACATGGAGTTAGAGTTGTGTATCGTATCTAATTAATATTATGAGCTTTCGATTCTATTGATCAATCGACATTATTGTAGTCAGACCTCTCTATGTGGTTTGAGTTGTATTATTGGTAATTACCTTGCCTAAAGCGCAGCTGGAAGATAGTCTGTATTTATATTGGCTATCTAAATCTGAGATAGCGAGTCTTACTTCAAATTACTGGCGCTACACGTTATTTTTATACAATTCAGGTCAATAATTCCCTATCAACGTCAATAGTTTCCACTATTTCACCGCTAACAGCAGGTCCTTACGTTTCGTCGAATGACTCGGTGAAATTTTAAATTAAAGCCATGCCAGATTGACAATTATTGTTCTTAATTTCGATCCGGGCCAGAGAAACACTCAGCAGAACATGAGTAGGGGACAATCAGTATACATGCTTCTCCTGTTTTTTATTGTCGGCCTGCCAAGCACTTTCACCCCTTTGGGCATCATCAGGGCTTCGTAGCACCATTACAAGGTATCCACGGCCCAGGATACCTTGTAATGGTGCTACGAAGCCCTGATGATGCCCGAAAGGGCGAAAGTGCTTGGCAGGCCGACAATAAAAAACAGGAGAACAAGTCGCCTTGGTTTACTCCCCCTCAACCCCAACAACGATGAATTATTATTCTTTCCTTCTCGTCGCATTTCTTGATGTCCGGGAGTTGTGAGGGGGAGAAAAACCAGGCGACTCATTCTCCGAAACTGTATTGTGAATAAATTCCCGACTATTTCAACATAATCTAATGGAGACGAGTCCTTAACCAGTAATATCGTGTGCGGCGTCACATTCGATAACACAGGGAGTGACTCAAAGTGAACTATTTGGTAATTCGCGTCACTGAACAGTTCCTTTTCAATAGTTCTGCGCGTAAATGATAAATACAATGGCCATTTTTTCAGAATCAAATCTAAAACAAAATGCGTGCACCTTTTGCTCTTTTGTTATGTATATAATTTTGATAGAAGTCGTGAAAATCAGACCAATTTTTTAGCCAGTAGGCCTTGAAGTATAATTTATTGTTTTAATTTGTGCGCTCGATTGTAAGTGTTAATGATCTGAAAGTCTGCTATGTAACCCAAACGATAATTATCAGGATTCATGTACTCCCCGTAACGAACATTTCAAAACTTCGACCGCACAAATCTATCGATTTTTGCGGCCTGTAAAAACAAAATAGAAAGAATTTTCTACGCCTTAAATCACGGAAGAACTTTGTCACCCTGAATCAATTATTTTTCGCATTCACTGGGCATTTCAATATCTGTAAATTTCGTTTCAATTAACTTTTTTTTAATCAGCATCGAATTCCCTTTCACAGGTCTGGGCCAATGCTCAAGTCCGCACGGAACTTCAATTCGGTCACATCACAAGAAACGAAATGGGACTCCTCATATCGAAATTGTGGAGCTTCTTCGGGACAGAAGGTAATTTATGGTGTTTTTTTTTCATTAAGGGGTTGAAAATTGTTTGTTGCGTCCAATTGCTGTTGAAAATGCTATGAGAATAATTATAGAGAATTGTGGAAAAAATTGTCTACAGAATAGTCATGTTCTTTCTTACTTCTTGTACTTATTTTCTGTACTTACATCAATTGCTTCATTTCAGAACACAAGATAGTAATAGTCGGGCTCGACAATGCCGGCAAAACGACGATTCTCTACCAATTCCTCATGAACGAAGTGGTCACCACGTCTCCGACTATCGGTTAGTTAGCAATTGCACGCTTGATTCTGAACTGGAAATCATTTGTGGTATTTGTACTCTATTAAATAGAAGAAATCGAAAGCGTTGTATTGTTCTTGAGGCTAGGTTAGTGTTATGCGAGACTTAATTGACAAAGCATCAGCTTTTCTGAAATGAAGTGCCACAAAATTTGATGAGGAGTGTGATTAAATGATAATTAGGTACCAGAGGAACCACCAAATAACTGCTGGGTTGCCTATAAAATTTATAATACACGTCAGCTCTGATACAAATTAAATAGGTGTATCGTCCATGTAGAACATGTAAGCGTTTTTAAATTTTTCATGAGATTCGAAAAACTTGAGAAGCCCGATTGTTGCCAATAATGATAAAACTTGATGGTATTAGGTGCATTGAACTTGATGTTTTCGATTTTTGTGAAAAACTAAAATGATGTTTTCGATTTTTGTGAAAAATTAAAATAATGTTTTCGATTTTTATGAAAAATTAAAATGTAGGGGTGTCTTCCCAAAAAAATGAAAACAGTGGATTACGATATTTTTGCTGTTGCTAAGGAAAGTGAGAATTTTTGCGGATACTGTACATCTCCAGGCGTTTGCGATAGCTTGCCTTACTTCACGTATAGTTCAATATCCCCTTTCTGTTAAGAGACCTGGAACAACTCATATAGGCTAAAACCGCAGAGACAATATCATGAGAGGAATAGGCACATGGTGGATACGATTTTTATATTTTAAAACCTGGATTAATCATAGGTTTTTAGCAGTTGCGATATGAGTGATTAATGGTTAAAAAAATTTTGAACGAAGTTTGCTTTCTTTTCGAAGTAGTTAGGAGTGAAAACATAGAGGCAATTGTTGAGTGTCTGGAAGTGATTTTTCGATTACGACAATAGATAGATGCATCTTTTCAAAACGAATCAAACGGTTATCATAACTCAAAATCGCAAAAATAGTGCTTGCGGCATTCTGCCTGTCAGGGGACGACATAACAATAGTGGCATGTTTTATATTTCCTAACTTTCTCCATTGTTTACATTACTTGTGCTGATTGATTCTTAATCTGGGGGTTGTTATCAATAAACATTAGTCGACAGCTATATCTTAATATGTTTATAGTAGTAATTATTCATTAGAGACTATCAATGGTCGCCATGTCAATCTCTCCCTCAATAATCAGTGGTTGTAGTTGTTGAAACCGCACTTCGACGTGTTCGGGAGACGTCCGAGGAAGAAAAACATTTAGCTCCGCTCGGACGTGATTATGCGACAAACAAAAACAGACAATCTGTATAAATGTCGAAACCGTCCATTCGTTCACTTGACGTCTGTTTCTTCAATAACTTTTCCCTTAGTTGACATTCAACTCTTGGGTTGGCCGCTTGGATTATATTTAAGGAAACCTGTTTACAAAATAGTTGAAGCTATTAATTACCTTTTAAAGATGTTTTTCCTGCTGTAAAGAAAATTGCAAATACGCTATGATCAACAAAGAATCAAAGCATTGTGCGTTTGAAAAATATTTTTAAGATATAAGGAAGGAACGTTCGGAGTTTTGAAATCACTGATAATATTTGTTTATTATTCAGTGATAAACATTTTTGTAATCGCTCACAAAAAATTCAAGCTTCCACCCTCAAGTAGCCTCAATTGATTGTGCAGGCACATCCTATTTGTAATCAACAAGTAGCAACGTCTTCACTGAATCATAATTTTCTCTGATCCTGATTGATCAATTGTGGTTATTGGAGTGTACTAAATTATCAAGCCTGTGCTGCACGTATACTATATAGTTTTTTCCTTTGCAGGTTCAAATGTCGAAGAGGTCGTGTGGAAAAACATTCATTTCATCATGTGGGACTTGGGTGGTCAGCAGAGTCTAAGGGCAGCGTGGACCACCTACTATACTAACACTGAAGTGAGTGCCTCCTTGAGCATGAAAATTTCAAAGTAAGGTTGTAGAAAAGCTGAGTCTTAGAAAACCTAATTTAACAAGTTAAAATCGATGCGAAAAACAAAATCATTTGCAGCATCTGAAGGATCCTTCTTAAGCCCAGTCCTTTTCCATAAATTATACACAAAATTTCCCAACCTGCCTGAATGGAGTGTATAAATTGTGGCCTTGACCATTCAGAGTGCGACAAAAGACATTTTCAAAATACTACTCCTTGCTTTCTTTTGTACTGAAGTCGAGAGGGTGCTTCTCTTAATTGAAATCCTGAAGTACTGATTAAATTCCACTTAGCTGGTTAAATTGAACTTGGCAACGAAGTTTTTTCTTATGGCCTAAATCTTTCGCCCGTTCGGGCATCTTCAGGGCTTCATAGGTCTATCAGGATCAATTTATCAACAAATGAACTTTTTTCTAGTTGTTATTCCACAATTTTTCTCTATTGAATAACCTGCTTGATTATCTATTTTCAGTTTGTTATACTGGTTATCGACTCTACGGACCGTGAACGGCTGTCTGTTACGCGCGACGAGCTCTATCGGATGCTTGGCCATGAAGATCTCGCCAAGGCCGGCGTCCTAGTATATGCCAACAAACAGGACGTCAAGGTAAACTTGCAAACTAATGATGCTGAAGAGTTCATGGCTTTGGACGTGGTTTTAATTTATTATTTTTTCAGGGTGCAATGTCGGCAGCGGAAATCAGCCAACAGTTGGACCTTACAAGTATCAAGAAGCACCAGTGGCACATACAGGCCTGCTGCGCTCTCTCTGGCGAAGGGTAGGTCATACCGGTCACTCTCTGCTCTTTACCAACCTAATAATGTAGATTAAACATCTTTAGGGAGCAAACGCTCTTGCGTTGGTAGTAAAGCATTTTTGTCAATTCATCGTAGACAATTTTTCTATTCAAAGTTTTTCTTTCATTCATAGATTGGTTTCGATGAAGATAAAAATTATAGGTTGTAGAAGCATTAACGTTAACTTTCTCCTTTTTTGCGCACTGCGGCCTACAAATGTATTATTGGCCCTAATTCTTAGTAATAAAAGTCAGACAACAATCTCTTTGAGAAAGGCCAGAATAACCTTTGCTGTAGCACACGCTAGGCCCAAGGAACTACTATGATACTATAAAATTTAATAGCCATCTTGGAAAGTATTCCCCAATATAGGCTACTTGCTGGAGACAAAGATGCTATCTTATTTCCCTTGACTGGCCCATGTTGTTCAGACATTTCATCTGGCAGTTTCCAGTTATATAGCCTGTCAGCATACAGGATAGTCTTCTGCCCTTTAAGCAGCACTGTTGCCGTATGATGCAAGAATGTAATCTATCATCTGCCTAAGCCTTAGGAGGCGATTCCAGAAAACTATCTTTCCAACAGTCGGATCAGATGCTTTTCGGGAGCACCACGAATTGCTCCAGATCAATAGACAGGGTTTTTACTCCTAGTGCAAGGTTATCAGCATTTTCATTGCCCAAAGCCTGTATTAAACTGCCGCGATTCAAGACTGAAGCCTAGGGCACAATAAAGGAGACAGTACCTACCGTTATTTTTTCAGAAGTGAATACAAACTCGATCATCCTCTTGGCGAGAGAATTTTCCTATCTTTCGAAGCTGAAACTTTTTGAGAACCAAGATAAAAAAACCATCCGCTTGTGTACTTGACCCTTCATTTTTTCGCAGATTGTACCAAGGTCTAGAATGGATATGTTCGCGACTGAAGAGGAAGTGACAGCTATCGTGCCGACAGAAGGCGCTCACGTGGATGCCACTGGTATACCTGAATGCTGCAAATGAGCCAACTCATGCGCCTCGTTCTCTCGAACTCCTTCCAATCGATATGGCCTCGATGGCGTCTTTATTATCGACTTCCTAGTGCACCAGCCGACAAACTGTGGATATTCGGTGCAGAAGTTGTGACTGTGAAATATAAGTGAAATTTCGACCCGGGGACACGTTTTTGAATAGTATGTACGATATTTGCCTCCTTGTTTTTAAATTAATTTGAAACTGCGTTAAGTTGAGTTTCGTGATGATTACTTGCTATATGACACGCCTATAAAATATAATGGAGAAAATGCCGTTGCTTTTAATTCCTACTGTTCCCACGCTTGGTATTAAAATGGACGGTTACTTGAACAATAGTTCTATGTGATACATGAATTCGATCTGCTTAGGCCTATTTTTAACCAACTTCAAGAGGAGGAAGTTACTATGGTTGACTTGTGGTTGTTGTTTTTTTTCGGCACGTGTTGTCCGCTGGCGTTCAGCTCCTGTAAGTCCGATTGGGTTACTTTTTTTGTTTGAAAGAGTTACCATCCAGGTAGGTCCCATAATTTTTTTAATTGAGCATCCAGTATTTGCTTCCCCAAATCCGGAGAAATGCCGAAACGTGATTTTCGGGAAAACGGCAAGTTTCGACTTTGCGAGCTTATAAATTCTAGAAACACTGCTTCATTGTTTTGTTTTTGATGTCATTTTTTTCTGATATGGCCATCCGGGCGATTCATGGGCTTATGCGTTGGCGTTCTTTGAAGAAATAAGACAACGATTCTATCGTGATGAGTTCATTGATGAGACATGACGTCATGGTTTTATTCAATCATTCGCAACCCTACATTTCTTCGCCTTTGCATTTAATTTGCGAGCATAATTTTCCACAAGGTTGCTTTCAAATAATTGTACTTTCTGAAGACTTTTAAACAAGCTGCGCCTAATTTTAAGCCTGTTGACTGACAGCTTCAATTTGTCCGTCTGTCACTTCGATCGGATGCTTAGTTAACGAGCGGCATGAAATTCCCTGGCGGCGGCTCATTTACAAATTCACTCATAGTTGAGCCCTTTCCACGCCCATAGTTTCAGCTGAGAAATGTCTCACATTCGTTGATTAGCAGGATGATGTCAAATAGAAATGACATCACAGAGCGTAGAATATTTTGAAAATAGAGAGGCTCAGGGTTGCCTGGTAAACCATAAATCAGAGTGGAATATTTTCTGGAAGCTATATCAGAAAAATATAGAATCTGTAAGTGTAATATACTCTACTAGCTTTTTAAGAACTATGAACATAATTATTTCCAAGCAGCAAACTTCAATTTCCAGTTTTTTTGGGCCGCTTCGATTGAATAAAAAAATTTAAGTTCAAGGTTTGAGGAAGTTAGGATCGCCCAATTGAATGTCTCAAATCCAGAGTGGTTTATAGAAGGGCCAATCGGAACAGCCAATCACTTTCTCAAAGTCAAAGTAAGGACATTGCAGCGACCAATTGAATTACTCGAGTCAGAAGAAGGTCTTAAGAATGACCAATGAAGAATTGAAATGAATCGCCCAATGCTTAGAGGTTGTTTGAGCAACCTGAGTTTGTTCAAACGACTAATTAAATTACTGAGTCAAGTGAAGGTCATTTTGGTGGCCAATTGAAGTCCAAGGTACTAGGAATGTTAGAAACTAGTAATAAAACCACTCGAAGCCCTAGAAACAGGTAACTTCAGCCACTGGGAAGGGCTATTGACACTACTTCCCTAATCACCGGAGGTCAAAACTTTTAGTGATGGCAGCTTGCATCACCTTCGTCGCAGGCTTTATCGAACACCATTTTTTGCTAGCGGTTTTTCCACCTTAGTTTTCAGATTCTACCCAGACAGCTGGGCTGAATCCCCCCAGATGTATGAATCACATGTATCTTAATCTAAAGGGGAGAGGAGAAGGGTCAAAAACATTTTATCAATTGTTGCTATGAATTCAATAATAGTATTGAAAGTTGTTCATTCATAAAATATTCTTTTTTTGAATGTGACGTTTGGATTTAGCCCCAACTATTCAATATTTATGAAAATAGAGACGGTTCATTTTGCAAATATTTTCAAACCGCCTCGCCCTTGGTAAGTCTTGGTAATTTCTTTGCAAAGTAGCCATCAACCTGAGTATTCCCAGTCTCATCCCGTCTGGCAAGGAGGGGATCATTTTAGTCATCCAGACTGGTACCCCGACCTCCCTCGCACCTCTTTCTCTATCCCTTCCTCGCCTACCCCCACGTGTGACCAAGACCCATGACACCACGTGGGCTTTGTAAAAGAGCTTCGCGGGCGGCTTTACCGACAGGTCAACTGTCTGTGGAGAGAATGCCGTCGCTCGAATATTGTCAAGGGCTCCTTTCTCAATTCATCCTTCAACGCTTTTTGATGAATCCTAGATTGGTGTATTTTTTGTAACCACACCCAAAAATAAATTTCCGTACTTCCCATAGCTCCCTCCTGAAATGGTGGTCTAGGGAGCTTCTGGCAAGGTGAATACTCGCTACTGAATGCTTGCACTTGAACCCTAAGATATTTCCCCAAATTTCCACCTTGCCAGCAGTTGCTGCTGTGACTGAATCCAAGACTCGTGATTTGTTTTCCTGGTAATCCATCTGCAGTATCAACTTGACGGCCAGGCTCTTGGCAGCTAAAATGTCCTTGAAGTAGCAATTGGACGGATTGTACACCAGTAGCAAGAAGAGAACTCCATCTCAACATAAACATTCAAGAAGGTATATCTAGCCACAGACCAGCTTCGGCTACAAACCATTAATTTGCATTGTCGGTGTGTACCATAAATTGCATCACAATAGTCTCTCAAGACCGCCAGTCCAACCCATCAGTCGAGACATTGCCAGAAAGGCCTTGGGCCAGAAAAATATCAAAGTCGCCAACAAAAGAAAAAGGAACGGTGGCGAGAGCTCATCTCCTTGCAAAATACCGCTCGACACTTCTGGTGCATTTATTTCAACTGTTACTGTTCCTAAAAAGTTTTTCCGGCAGTTATTCAACTTTTTCTCAACAAGTAAAACATATTTACTTCATCCTTTTGTTCATCGACAGTAGGTACTATAACTACAGTTAGATTCAAATCGGTCTCTTTCTTTGAACTTTCAAAACCAATGTGACGACAGCTTTCTCTCCCAGGACGGCCGATTTAAGCAGCGCCGCCTCTTTCCTCGCTCCGTCTTGTCTCATCTCTCGGTTGCCGGTTCCAGTCGCCGCCGTTCAGTTCGGTTCGAGTGTTCGGTTCCGTCGCGCCGGTCAATCTCGCATTTCGACGTGCATTTAAGCGACGCTATCTCAATTCACCAGCGAAAACGACCTAAGCCGTTCCGGCAATACCGGTTTCAAGTATGTATCGCTTTTAGTAAGAGAAAAAATATTTAAAAAAAAACCGTTAATTATTACATAATTTTGAATTTTTAAAACCAGTTGATATCAAATTTCAAATTGAATTCAAGGGGCGAGCAGTTAAAAATAATTTATTCGATACTGATAAAGTACCTCTTAAATTCCACTGCCTGTTGATTTAAGTATTTCAATTTTATTATATTGAAAAATAAATAACTGAACTTAGCCTCGCGTCAATAGATAACACAAATAATATTATGCAATTTTCCTTTAAGTGTTAATTATTTAATTTAATATTTTCCGTCATTTATTAGAAGGGAAAATTCCAATTTAACTCAACTGTCCTAAAAAATTTCCCTCTTTCAACGAATTTTCCTTCAAAAAACTTTTTTCAAATATTTTCATTTTGAACCTTACTTAACGTAATAATTAGGTATTCGATAACGTTCACATTTACACTTTTAGACGAATCGAATTTGCAAAATTCAAATTATTTTTAGGAAACTTAATTGTAATAAATTGAGAAGATAAGTTATATATTATATTCCCTAGTTGGTGCTTAGGCTCAAAATAGAGATATAATAAAGGAATTTGTAAGGAGGTAGTAAATAATGGAAAACGATAAAAACTATCAATTATTTGCCAAACGATACAGCTGAAGAGTGTTTGAAAACCGTTGCAACGAGTACAGAGCGATTTTCATCGTTCCAAAAATTATCGAGTCATGCCAAATTTCTGAATTTTTATACGCAAAAAATGCGATAAGTTGAGATTTATTACAGCTATCGACCCCACTATGGTCTCATTCGATTCAGCGTACAAAAATCTATAGAAATTGATGCCAAATACACCTCTGTCGAAAATGCGTAGGAAAATACGAATTTTCTTCCCCTCGACCCCCCCCCCCCCCCAAAGAAAAATCCTAAAATTTTAGATAGCGAAGAAGCGAGAATCGAGCCATTGTCAGACCAAGATTTCTTTTTAGAATTTCAAGAATTTAATTGTTGTAGTTTCTTCAGAAAAATTTTGACGGCGGACGAACTGAATTATTTTTAAACTGGATCGGATTTTGCGTGCCTTGAAACGTATGACAACAATATTTTTGGGGGGGGGGGATAATTTTTTGTGAGCGATTACAATGGTTCATTATTAATTCACAAACCAAAAGTTGGTCATCTTAACACAATGCGAAATATTTTAAGATCTTGGGCGTTCAAATTTGCTGTAAAAATCATAAAAGAACTTCGAACGCTAATTTCGACGAAGTACTATGTGTTATCCATAATCCAACCCTGGCTAACTTCCACGTTTGTAGTAAGGAAACTAATTATTAATTTTTTTCAACTATCTAAATAGATATTGGTACAGGCTGAGAAACCATTGGATGATAATCTAAGATCTGAACCGCCTTAGTATTAACCATATCTATTCCGGTGTTCATTCAATTAATACACGGTCTGCTTGAATATCGATTGCTCAGAACGTACGGTTCAATGGTGGATGCCAGTGGATATTGGGTTCGCTCCATTTAATTCTCATCAACCTGCAACTTGCTAATTCGTAACTGACAGGCCCATGAAAGTTTAATATTTGGCGATCGATTCGGGTGATAAAACGAACGAAAAAAATATTCAGCGAATAGAGCCAAATGTAGAAATTGAAGAGAATTCAACTGAAAATGCGAACTAATGTGAATTATGGTGTGTGACTAGAAGGTGAAATCATGTGCCTTGTACACGCTGCGATGAAAATATCCGAAACTTTTAGTGATCGAAATTATAGATTTTTGGGGCATGTCAAAATTAAAGTAGAAAATGAAGGTTTTTGTCAATTGTTCGGTAGCATTTGAGTCGAGACCATATTATTCGAATTAAAATTGTATTTAACAACCATTCGTTATTACTCAATCACATCACACTGCTCGTTTAAAATATCGTTCCTTGAAATTCCTCCGCAGACATGGTCTTCGAAACCTAAAATTAGCAGTTAATCTAAATTGGAGCCGCTTATCGAAATAACTCGAACCCTTCAATTTGATAGCATTCAACTGTCATATTAATTCGATACCTGATTGATTGGTCTTTTTCTAATTCGCCTTGGTTCCAACAATAAACCTCACACCGTTTCGGAGAAGGCAAATGATTTTACCCATTGGAACTCGGCGTGAAATTTATGTTTAAGAAATATAATAGTTGAAAAAAAGCTGCTTCAATAAGCGGAAAAAATTGTTGCTTTATGAAGCTGCGAGTTGACGCAAAATCATCATAATATTCAGTACAAGATTTTTGAAAAAAATCTGTATTGTGTTTTAGAGCCTAAAAATAGTCCATATAATTATTTATGCCGTAAAATAAAACCAACCATATTCGAAAGCATTGAAGTGTAGAACCAAAATATCAAAACACCACAAATTATAACATGAACCTTCTTAGTACCACACCATGATAAGAAATTGTACACCTAACCAAATCACGTAATTGTGTAATTAGCAAAAGTGTAATTATTTACTATATTAAGTGAAATAGAGCTAAAACCATTAGTTGATTACACTTCTGGTTGGACAATTTTCCATTTCTCAACAAACGATTCGGAGCATTCATTCGAAGCAGAATTCGATTGGCTTTCCGGATAAATAGTTTTCGAAACGATAACATGCTCCGTTTCAACGTTACAAGTGAAAACCCGAAACTACTCCGGAAATTTCTTTTGCTTCACGAGTTATGCTCACACACATTAATGATAATGCTTGGTAAGCACTTTCGCCCGTTTGGCCATCCTCAGGGCGATGCAGCCTTTTGGCGAACCTTTTGGATTCCGTTCAGCTCGCTTTCCGAATCCCTGGACACTTGAGTAAGTATCTTGGAGTTTATCCCACTTTTTTGAAATCACATTATGCTTGGAAATCACATCTTTGTCTAGGCCATTTCGCACCGAGTGAAATCATCTAAATCTCGAATTTCGTGAGGTGCTTGCTGTGCTATCGCATCAACTCGGGTTATCTTATCGCTTGTCAGGAGGAGAGTCTTGAAGAATTTTGGCGATGTCAACAGAAAATGGAGGAAAATTATTTCCACTGAAAATGTATAAAACAAATACCTTTTTCAAGGTTTTCGTTGCCCTCGCTGCGGGAAGTAACTCGAAATTTCATACATCGATAATTTCCAGCGCTGTGGAAATTTTCACGATTTAACGGCCTCAGATGTGTATTCGGATATTTCAATCTTAAAAGATCCGATTGCATTCTCTAATTAACTTTTGCGTACGAATACTCCATCGGTACGCCCGGTAATAAAATTAGTTCAACCATAAACTTGGAATTATTCAGGTGCAAAGGATTTACTGATGCGCATTATTAAGGGCCAATGCTCACTTTTCTTTTGACGCTACGCGCCCATACGCATTCGCCGAACCGGATGATCTTTCCTTTATAGCGCTCCGTACGTTTACAAGTTGGACGATGAATTGTTTGAATCGAGCTTTTTTAGAAATTCCGAAGTTTCGATTCGAAAAATGTAAAAACTTATTTTTGAACGATTTTGAGTCGGTTAGGTCTGGTTGGCGTTGGTTAGGGCTGGTTACAGTTGGTTAGGGCTGGTTATGAAGGAGTGCACAACAAGTGAACAATATTTGTTTCATTCGTCAGCGGGACATTCTACAATCAGGAATCGGTCAAAATAATTTCCTCGGGCGAGTTTTGTTCGTGAAACTTCTTCCTCGAGAGTTTTCCTTATCCTTCGAACTATAGTTTCGTTCGAATAAAAAGTTGAAAAAATGACTATTGAATTCCAGAGGGGCGCCTAATAGACACACATTCAATTGACCCGAGAAAGGGCGTTGACTCGGCTCGGCCTTTTAAAAGAACCGAAATAAAAAATATACGACGGGGAAAAATTTTTAAAGAAGAGGATGATCCTACACTCAGGTAGCAACCTCGTCACCTCGGGCCTTAATGAAAGGTTAGGTAGCACAACAGACATGACTCGGCCTGAGATGAGAACTAGGCGAATGAGATTATCACCTTTGTAAATGACAACACATTTAATGCGCACTGGATTTTTCAGTAACGCATTGATGGAACGTGGATAATATCTCATAATAACAGAAGAAATTTGGCCGTTGTTGGCGAATATTTTTCGAGCCATTGAGACTTTTCAAAATTTCCGGCGGTCCGATAATTTATCGGCTCCTTGAAATAACGTTCAAGTCGGTGAGTTTTACTAAAATAACGTCTCAATTGTACCGAATCGCGTGTTGAGGCGTTTTCACTCGGAATAGTCACGAGGGGGTTTGATGTCGATTATTATTTCTAAAGAAGCTATTATTAGGGCCGAGCAAGCGGGGGAAAAGTTGGTCGCTTTCCAAGGATCGGGGCGGAAAATTAACGTTTTCCAATCTGCCTGGATTTTTGGGAAGAAAACGATCGGCGGCCAAATTTCTTGTTGTTCGGCAAAACCAGCTCTCCATTGGAGTTGGTTCGATTTGATTAATCGCCTTTCGACGGGAAGGATTCAAAGTTTCGCTATAGATTTTATCCAAAAAGGAAATTCAATTTGCGAAGCGGAAACGTTTCGAGTTTATATCCAACCGAACTTCGCGGTATTTCAGTACTCATTAATTTATTGCCATTTGCCGTTGACTTTCGATCTCCATTGACGAAATGATTCGATTAGATTGAACGATCATTTTGCTGCGCTGAAAAAAAGTTCATATTTGCTAACAATTTCAAAAAGACGGTTGAGAATGCATATTAGTTTCACCCGAGAATTTTTGAGCTATAAAAATAGTTCTATACTCGTTGGAATGGTCGTCAAACGTTCACTTCAGCTGAACGATTAAGCGAATAACTTACCTTTTAATTTGGAAAAAGAAAAATTATTAAAATTATTATGGTTGCTTAGGAGTTTACCCTTCTAGTTACCAATCTGTTGTTAGGTGGAAACGTTCTCAGATGTTCGGACAAGTTATTATCACAAATTGATTTTCTCTTAAATCATCATTGAAGCGAAGGAATTGTAAACCACTATTTATATCTTGGTTTATTATTCAATAATAAACCATTGTAACCGCCCAAGAAAAAAGTCTAACCCCCTCAAAATTCGATGTTTTACGTTTCAAGGCATGTAGAATCCGAATATCCAATTAAAACAAATCTGTCCGTCCGCCGTCATCACTTTTCTGCCGACCTATAAAAGCTAAATTCTTGAAATTTTCACCAAAACTCAACCTTGGCCTGACAATTGCTCAATTCTTTAGCCAAATCGCTACCTCAATTTTAAGGGTATTTTTGAGGGGGATGCAATTCGTATTTTCCAACGTTTTTCAGAAAAAGGCGTACTTGGTATCAAATTCTATAGCTTTTTGGACGCTGAATCGGATGAGACCATCGCGGGGTCGATAGCTTTATTGGTTCTCGAGTTATCGCAGCTTTTGTGTCGAATTTGGGAGATTTTCAGAAATTTGACGTGAGGGTATTACTCGAGAGTTCTTGGAGCTATAAAAATCGTTATATACTCGTTGGAATGCTTCTCGAACACTCTCTTCAACTATACCGTAAGGCGAAATATTCAGATTTTAATTAGGAAAGTAAGAAAAATGAAAATGATTAAAATTACGATAGTTGCTACGGTCGGAACGTTCACACATGTTCGGAATAATTACCACCAGAAATGGATAGTCTTCTTAAATTATTATTGAAGCGAAAGGATAATAAACCACTGTACAATCATTTGCAGCGTTTTATTTCCATACGGAATCCCCCGTTCGAAACGTATGCGGTAAAAACCGGCGGAAATCCACAGAAAAATCACGTTAAAAAATAAATAAAATCTGAATTTCTCATCCAAAAGAGCATTGTGGTATAAAATCGACGTAGCATAAAATCTTCACCGGGTTTTCAATCAGCCACAATCAGCTTCATGTGATCACTCGTTTGATCGTCAAACATTTACAAACACAAGAAACAGTTACATTGTTCGGCTTTTACATAAAATGAAGGATTTATTTTTCGATAAAAGTGTAATTCATCTCTGGGCGTAAAAAATTAATTTTCTATTGGGAAGTAGCGAACCAGCTAAGGGGATCGAAGGAATGCGCGCGCTGACTAGCCGGTAAAGACGTCGGGTGACTTAACTTGCTGACTTCAGCATGTTGGCCCGATGAGAAACTCGCCAGTCGCCACTTCGGAGAATCACTTGGAAAACGTGGACTCTAGTGGCAGCGCCTTCGTTTCACACC
Organism: Tupiocoris notatus; assembly: GCA_037159825.1. Taxonomy (NCBI): domain Eukaryota; kingdom Metazoa; phylum Arthropoda; class Insecta; order Hemiptera; family Miridae; genus Tupiocoris; species Tupiocoris notatus. The sequence goes on along the minus strand of JASJUZ010000568.1, from coordinate 313,556 downwards.
TTGGACAGAAAATATTATCGGCACGTAATACCTGTAAAAAAATGCATTCAATCTTGAGCTGAAATGTTTGCGATAAAAAAAGGCCTGCAATTGATTGTACAGTGGTTCATTTATTATTTCAAATTACGCCGGTCCGGACATTTAGTTTTCAAACGCTGTCCTTCGAATTCAAGATGAAATCTCGACCGTTGGCGCCCGCGTCCTAATCACGGCGAATCGGTTCTAATTTCAAGTCCTTTTGATTTATCGATTATTGCATCCTACGTCGGATTAAATATTGCTGAATCGGAATATCAATCGCAATCCATAATTCAATAACGGGTTTCCAAGAGGCCGATGAGAAAAAAACAGGCGAGGCGCTCAAGTTGCATTATGGTGCCTCGTTTTATCATTGATCGAAATAATTCAAATAGGCCCTCGAATGTGCTTAATTATACTAATGCGAGATAAGATGTTTGCGTAACGTGAGGGATCCCAATCACGTACGCTGATCTTAATGCCATAAAAACCGACTCAACAGTTTCGCCTTGAAGGAAACGGTGAGTCAGAAAATGACATACAATATCCGTCTACCGAAGTAGATATCGTGTAATTTTGACCGAAACGTTTATCTGACGCCTTCGAGCTGATTCGTCGAAATTACGAGCACAAAACCTAAAAAATGTAAGTTTTTTAATGTCCGGGGGTTGTGAGGTGGAGAAAAACCAGGCGACTCATTCTCCATTTTTTTATTAGCTGGCCGAGCACTTTCGCCCGTTCGGGCATCCTCAGGGCGAAAGTGCTCGGCCAGCTAATAAAGAATTGGAGAACGAGTCGCCTGGTTTTATTTTCTCCACCTCACAACCCCCGGACATCAAGAAATACGACAAGAAGGAAAATGAGTAAGTTTTTTAGTTTTATCTATCTTGATGAAAATTGAGTTCTCATATAGTTAGTCGAGTCGTTTTTTTTGTACATTTTCCACCGTTCTTGTCACAGTTTGGAATAATCAAGGAAAACATCTTCAAGCTCCCGATCGCGTATAAACAGTCTCATTATTTCAAAAATCGCAACGCAGAGAAAATATTGTCGCTAATACTGTCGCGCTTAGGTAGCTTCTATAGTTGAAAAATATTGAAAAAATATTCCCCGCAATATAACCGCTGACACTTGTCAATTACTCTGAACGGCACTGGTCGATCGGTTTTAATGAAGAAATAGACAAACTGATGAAAAACGCGTCGCCGATGAGTCTTTGTTCGGTGACTTGACGGTCGATAAAGTTGACAAGAGGTAAGTGAGGTATAAAACGCTCGACCTGTCCGATTAAATGGTCTAACATCCTAATGGTGGATTTCACCACCTCGGATTCAACCACGGGCTTCCGGTAATCCGAAGAATAGGCAAAAAGTGAGTTTCGCCACTGCGAGTTATTCTTAATCCTCGGATTACGGGGGAAGTTAACTCGCAGATTTTAACCACTGCTCGATCGAGGTATTGAACGCTAAAATTAAGAGCTTGAGTTGTGGGTGAATTCTGAAGTCAAATCCTTCCAGTTCTAGGCATTCACTTTATTCTTTCGCGTCATTTATTTATTCATTCATGCTCATTATACAGAATTAAAAAAAAAAATTGTGTTACCAGTCAGATTATTAATGACTACATCATAATGATGAAAAATAAAAACAAAAGTCTAGATGAAAAGTTCAATTGAATGGAGGATCAGATTTCAAAGAGGAAGTTATAATGAAGCAATCATCTTATCATAAAATCTTGGCGTTTTACTTATTATTAAATAATAAACCATTGTGATCGCCTAAGAAAAATTTATCTAACCCTTAATTTTATGTTTAACGTTTCAGTTAGAATCTGAATATTTAATAAAAATTCTTTCCGTCCAACCTCAACACATCACTCAAGAAACTAGACCTACATACTTGAAACTATCATGAAATCATTATTAATTGGCCTGGCAAGGACTCAATTTTTAGCTAAATAGCTATATTCCAATGTTGTTGAATTATAGGTGAATCAGTATCAATTTCTGTCCGTTTTTGGATCCAATGAGACCATTAACGGTTCACGAGTCATCGCAGCTTTGAGAATTTGAGGAACTCATACTGATGATACAACTTGAAACTTATTATAGCTATTTAAATATCTATAAAGTTATGCGATCGATTTGACTCAAAATTAAGTAATTAAGAACTTGTAAAATATTTTAAATTACCATTTCTGTCAAGGATGTACCTTCAGTCACACATGTTAGCTTTTAATTTGAAAATTAATAAAAATAAAAATGATTAAAATTAACATAGTTGCTACGGAGTTTTCCCTTATGGTTACCAATCTGTTGTTAGATGGGAGCATTCACAAAAAAATGTTCGGAATAATTACTCGCACAAATTGATAGTCTTCTTACTTAATTACTGAAGCAAAGGAACTGTAATATCATTTTCAGCGTTTTTATTTTATAATTTTTTTTTATTGCATATTTGGATTCTACATACCTTGAAACATAAAACATTAAATCTTGAGGGGCGTTGACAGTTTTCTTTCCTGAGCGATTACAATGGGTTATTATTGAATAGAAAACCAAAACGTGGGATGAAAAGTGTTATCACTTATATCATCACTGATAAGCTAATGCACACATTAACCCTAAAAAACACTTAAGCTAAAAAAAAGCCTTTTAAGCTAATAAAACGAGCCTTCGACCATGAGCGCCGCGAGCATAATTGTGTAATCAAATTGTGTGTAATTGAATGGTTCACACTAGTTAGTGATTCGCGTCACTGATCAGTTCCTTTACAGTACCTAGCTCCTAAATGCCAACGCATAACCGAATCCCGGTGGTTTCCGCAATTCGTTCCCATTTAATTCCGGCCGCGTTCTGGATTTCGATTCTACAACAAACGGCGACCATTCGACTGGCAAAAATTAATCGACTCATCGCGAATACATTCGCGAAGGTCTTGCTTAGCGCTGAGCTTTTATTATGGACAGCCCTTTTATCGTGTAGGGCCAGAGCTCGGCGAGGGATTCTGAGTGTTACACAACGCTCTTACAATAACAACTCGTCGGAACGACAGTTCCAACCACTCTTCCCTCCCGCGCCTAACAAATGGGACTTCGGGTTCTATTTTTTAATTTTCAAACCCCCCGGGTATTGTCTCAGCATGAGATGAGCCGTTCCTTTCTTCCATTCAATCATCAGAGAAGTCGATTTGTAGAGCCGTTTCATTTCGCTCATTTAATGCAATAGCGTCATAATTCAAAATTCCACTTTTTCGGGTTTTATGCAAAAATAGACTGTTCATAAGTGCTTGCACCTTGTACATGAGGGTCATTTCTGTACTGTCAAAACTCGCAACTTGGCGGCGCTTATTGGTTTGTCATCTCCATACAAGACGAACAAAGTGTTAGCAGCAGTAGTGTCACATCTCAGTATCATACGAAATAACTTCGGCACGTTGGCGTTAATAACGTATCATCTTGCAATACGTCACTATACGCGAAAAGTTTAGTCGTTTTATCATTCTCAGGTTTTCGTGTAGAACGTATTATTTGAAGAAGTGACATTGTTTTTGGAACAAATCTGCTAACAGCTGAAGAACTATCGTCAAATGTGCCAATCTTGCAACAAACATTCCTTTTTTTTAGCGTAGTTTGTAAAAATATGCCACTGTTACTGATAAATTTTTCTAGTTATCTCTTGTTTCATACCTAGATATGACTCTATTGTTGAACAAGTTGAGATAATTGATGGAGTTATCTTTTGTTGAGCCTTTGTTGTTGGCAAACATTTCACAGGCAGCCGAAGTTCGGACGTATAATTAGCATGACGAGAAGAGGGAAAATGCTGGTGCGAATCGTTTTTGAGCCAGCATGCTAGTTGTCTGTGTCATATTTTCAAATCTGAAGCTCTAAAGTTTGTTATAGATCTCCACTTTTTCTTTACTTTTTGCACGTATGCTCAAGCATGAATATGACCTACATTTGAAAAAAAAGAGTTGTCTCGAGTACAAAAACGATAAAAAAAAAATTAAAAAATGCCGACAAATTAAAGCCTGAAGTAGAAGTTGCAGAATACGATCTTCAAGCTGTGATGCAGCTACCGAAAGGCGATGTCTACAATTTCTACTACTAGTCGAAATTGAATGTTTCGAATTTCACCATTTTTACAACTTACGCGAATTCATTCATTCATTGCATAGTCGTTTATCATTCCTTCGCTTCAATAATTATTTAAGAAGATTATCCATTAGTGATAGTAATTATTCCGAAAATTTGTGAGCGTTCCGAAAAACAGGGGAAAACTCCGTAGCAACTATTATAATTTTAATCATTTTTATTTTTCTTAATTTCTAAATTTAATCTGAACTTTTCGCCTTACGGTATAGTTGAAGAGAGTGTTGGACGAGTATAGAACGATTTTTATAGCTTGGAGAACTCGAGTTATGCCCTCATACCCAATTTGTATTCTGAAAATCTCCAAATTTGACACAAAAGCTGCGATAACTTGAGAGCCAATAAAACTATCGACCCCGCGATGGTTTCATTCGATTCAGCGTCCAAAAATCTATGGAAATTGATAGGTACCAAATTCACCTTTTTCTGGAAAACCTAGGAAATTATGAATTTTCTCCCCCTCAAAACCTCCCAAAAATACCCTTAAAATTGAGCTAACGATGTGATTCAAGAATTAGGCCGTTGTGAAGCCGAGATTGATTTTTGATGAAAATTTCAAGATTGTAGATATTATAGTTTGGCTAGAAAAGTGTTGTTAAATTGGATATTCGGATTCTACATGCCTTGAAACGTAAGACATCGAATTTTGGGGGGGTTAAAAATTTTTCTCTTGGGCGATTACAATGGTTTATTATGAAATAATAAACCGAAAAGCAACCCCTCCAGGTTAACGAGCAGAGCTTTGAGGACTTCTACAATTTGAAACAGCTGGAAGCAGATTTAGGCCCACTGAATATGGACAAAATCAAAATTTCAGAAGTGAAAGTAATCCGTAAAAGTAGGAAGAGTACCTCATCTCGAAACATTTCCCTTAAACCTGCATTTACCAGCAAGCCAACACTTGCAGCAAATAAAGAAAAGTGACTGGATGGAGCTAGCCAGAAAAAAATTGATTCACAACTTCTACAAGCCATTTTACGAAGCATTGTAACAGCTAATTTACAAGAAGTACCTACCTACATTATCTCTTCATAAGTAATTCAGCAAGTATTGTATTTTCTATTGCCATTTTCGTAATTTTTTATTTTAACTGTTTCATTAAAAAAAAAAACTTATTCTGAACATATTCGTACCCTTTTCATAAAAACGGTCACATTTACAAAAATAATACTACTTAGTAGGTGCATTGATCAGTTTTGTGAACTAGCAAGAACGACATATTTCAACTTAATACGCTAAAGTTTCTTAACATTTTCAAAAATACTGTCATTTGTTAAAAATTATTAATATAACTATTTTTTCAAGAGTCAAATTGAAGAAATAATATGGACTTCTTTTTACACATAATTATACAGAGTTTGAGGATTGCTTTGGCGGGGATTCCAATTTTTTTACTATTTTTTCAAAACTATTATTCCAATGTCAAATGGTTTTTCTCGATTATCTCAGAACGCCAAATTTTGAGTTATGACACTATTGCATTAAATGAGCGATTTATGTTCTTCATGGTTCATTCGTCGCGAGGGAATAGAAGTGATAATATTTTCGTCAACGCATTACCAATTTCAAACGTTGAAGGACGGTTGTTCGAGCTCGAAGTTAGAAGTTGAAGGCAGGAGTCGAATGTTGAAGGTTATAGTTGAAGGGTAAAGTCAATGGAGAAAAATTCAAATCGAAGGTCGACGTTGAAGGTTGAAGTTCAAAGTTGGTGTTGAACGTCACGTTGAAAGTAGAAGTTGAGAGTCATAGCTGAAGAGTAAAGTAGAAGGCTGAATGTCTAAGTTGAGTGGGATGGTATCTTGGCATCGAAATTTTCGTTCTACCTATTATCAGATATTTTTGTATGGAAATTTTAAAACCGATATTATCAAAATATCATTATATTTTTTATATCACACTGTATTTTTTTTAAATTATTAGTTCACCTAAAACTAATTTTTGTGACTGAGGAGTCAGCTAAAAATATTTAATAATATACTAAGCCGGCTTGGATTATAATCACTAAATAAAAAAAAGAGTTAGCGTTTGGCATACCTACTTAAAACGTAACTGATAAATAATTCTGGTAACGTACCTAACTAATTCCTAACTAATAAATAATTCTTTCAAATAAATTTCCTTTAAAACAACTTTATAATAATTTTGATATGAAATAAATCTTTGAAATTACCTGCCATTAATTAATATTTCCCCAGAAATTACTTATAGGTTACAGGAGTTTCCTGCTATATTTTTCATCAGAGAAACTTAAGAAGATTAGAAAAAGGAATATAAAATAAGACATAGACAAAATGAAATTTATGAAAATGTTTGTTTTTATTTAAATGTGTAAAGAAACATACAGAAAATATATGTCCACAACTTATTATTTATAAAAAACGGTAAGGTCCAAACCATCGATATAATTGAGTGTCAATATTTCTTCGGGTTTTGGGAACAAAATTCTTACCGTTTTTGATATAAATATTTTCTTCAATATCCCATCCCGCTTATACTTACGCACAATATACGCTTATACTTTCCTTATTTTTTCTCACAAAAAAAATCCGCTTTCCATGAGTAGTTTGCTCGCGTTCTATTTTCGTTTAATCGGCGCCGGTTTGTATTCAATTCTGAGAAACTAAAAAGAAACCAATCGATTGCAAATATAAATATGAAAAATCGCATTTGCATCTCTAGTTGATGATCGGATAGAAAAATTATTTCGGAAACTTTCCACCGAAGCGGGTTAGCGGCCAATTATTATCATACTAAAAATTATACATTCAATCGAACGCCATCCGTCCGACGATTTCTCGCTTTCCCGAATATTCAGCTAGCTCTGAAATATTTTCGCTTTCTATGCTCAATTTACGATTTAATCGTCGACTCGAAATGCGGACAAATTCGGAGCGCGAAATGTAAATCAACTAAAGAAATCCTATAATACATCTCGCGGGTCATTTGGCTTGCGCTTGATTATGCATGCGTTTCAGTAGATGCGTTATTCAAAATACATACCGCATGGGCTTTCTTCGCGACTTGTTCAATTATCCGGTTTTGGCGCCCTCGCTTTTTTTTCCGAACGGTCTCCCATAGCTACTGTATAAATTTTTCGACGCCGCTAATCAAGCCATTCACCTGAGTATTAGCATTGTAGGTTAGGTCAGGTTATACGGGGTCACCCCTTCCCGTGGGATGAGTACTTAGATCAATCAGAAGGTACCTCATGCAAAATTTACTTCCAACAACGGAGGAAGCTTCAGCCGTTCCTTATTGTATGCTCTGCTACCATTTGACGCACGATATGGACTAATACCGGTCTAAGTTACTCACGGAGGTACCGAAAACGAACTGATCGATGCTGCAGATTACCGACTAGTTTAGTATGAGTCTTGCACAATCAAACGGGATGCCGCATGCGTTGCTAATAGTTGTGGTCTAGTAGCAGGAGACTCAAGAAATAAGTCTCCAGGCAGTAGCACTGTGACTGTGTACGTCTCTAGATTACACAGGGAGAGTAACTAGACAGTTCCTTCCTTTGCAGTAGCTCCTCGAAGGAACTTCCTCGACTGAATCGCCGAACTTCACCGGATTTTGAATGTACGCGAATCGATCGGAAAATAATACACCGCCGACGTGGCCCAAATCGGAATATAAATTACCCAAGCACTAGTTTCCAATTGAATACCTAATTTTAAAATCACATTTATATAGGCCGAGTAAAGGTAGGCATCGTTTTGATGCGATATCCCGTCGCCTTTCCGCCGTCGTATCATTTATATTCGCGGAAACGGGTAAAAGAATCGTTTCGATATAAATTATTCAGAATACATTCATCGGCAGGGAAATGTTTCTTTTCCTTCAGCCGTTCCGTATCGTTTTCAATTTTGCGAGGAAAGTCTGTCATTTTTTTCGGTCGTGTTTGAATTCAATTTTATTCCGCGTTTTTATTTCGAAAACGCTGTAAGTAGAGTTGATTTAAAAATATATACTCCGCGCTTAAAAATTGTAACCTCTGCTGCAGTCACAAGAATGTTATTTCAACAATAACTACAATATTCAAGATTGTCGTATAAAAATAATTATGTTAACAGAGAACGTTTAAAGTATGCTTGTCCATACACGGTGCTACTGAAGAGGTTCTGATCTGCGACGCAAATTACCAACCAATTTTACTATGAGTCTTCGTCTAATCAAATGGAAGGTTGAAGACTCTTTTGAAAGTCTTCCGAGTATAGTAGCGCCGTGTGAGGCGTCCTATTATATAGGAACGTGCCTCTTCAGTAGTTCCATGTGTTACCGCGGTAGATGTCTATCATTTTCGGTTTATTATTCAATAATAAACTATTGTAATCGACCAAGAAAAAAATGTCTAACCCCCTCAAAATGTGATGTTTTACGTTTCAAGCATGAAGAGTTCGAATATTTCGTATTTTCCCAGGTTTTTGAAAAATAGGTGGGTTTTAGATATAATTTTAAATTAATAAGATTACTAAGAAAAATAAAAATAATTAAAATTTCGATAGTTGCTAACGAGTTTTATATTATAGTTACCGTTATTAAGTGGGAACGTTCCCTAAGTTGAGGATGATTACTATAACACGTAGATGATCTTCTTAAATCATTATTGAAACAAAGGAATAATAAACCACTGTACAATTATTTGCAGCATTTTTTTTTTTTTTTTTACACCTACATTAATATGTTGTTTCAGAAATGCGGAAACCATTGATGGCACTGCTATGGGCTGTGCTTGTGATGGTGCTCCTTCAAGCGACCAACGGATCAAATGAGGTAACTTCACTGCTCATCCTGATTTGCCCATAACAAGCGTTCTAGTAATTATGCATGATTCACTAACTGCGAATTCTTCAGGACATTTCTACTCTTCCATTCTACTCTTCAAAATAATTCATCGCTCTGATATTTCCCTCCTTTTCAATTAACTATTCAATCTCTGCCATGTTTCCCTTATTAACCGACTTCAAACAAGGAGGAGGTTACTATGGTCGTCTAGCGGGATTTTTTTTTTTTTTTTTTTTTTTTTTTTTTTTTTTTTTTTTTTTTTTTTTTTTTTTTTTTTTTTTCGGTATGTGTTGTCCACCGGCGTTCAGCTCCTGTACGTCCGATCGGGTTACTTTTTTTTTTGTTTGAAAGGGTTACTATCCAGGTAGGTCCCATAATTTTTTCAATTGAGTCCATTCAGTAGTTACGTCTCCAGACGCGGAGAAACGCCGGAAAACGTGATTTTCGCGAAAAAAGGAAGTTTTGACTTTGCAAGCTTATAACTTCTAGAATACTTGCTCGATTGTTTTGTTTCTGGTGTCATTTTGTTCATAATTTATCTGCCTACAAGGGCCTAGCTTCAATTTTTCGTTCGGCATTCTAATATAGCGTGTAGAGAAGAAAGTGTAACAAAAAAAGTGATGCCAATTTTCACTTTTTTGAGGTTTTTCGAGCACCGTTCCCAACCACGTCGAGAAAAAAAATATGACCACTACTGCACTTGAAAGCACTTAGCTAGAGCTTTCTAACGATGGTAGAAAATCAAGTTTAGGTGGCATAATAAGGGAGCAATCGATGTTTTAATGGACCTGTGTTTGAGACCTCACAACTTCCAATCCTAAACTGTTTTTCCATAGTTTTTAAACTTAAACTGTTCACATTTGAGTCTAGTTTACGTGATCCAAATTTGGTATTGATTGGACTAAAAGTAGATACTTTTTAGGCCATATTTCTAAAAAATTTGTTTCAAAATCACGTTTTTTGGACTATTTATGCTTGTAGAAAAAAAACTACGTTAGTCATGGCATTCTCGTTAGAAGATTTGAATTCAGCGTTAAATTTTCAATAAATAACATCGTTTTGAAGGCCAAATAACTCCAAGTTAATGCACAAACGTTCGGCGAATTTCTGAAATTTTGTTCGGATTCTCTCATTCAGTGCGATTGCGGGTACGCTTGAGAAAATTATCACTCTATTATCGTTAGAGAAAAAGAACGAGTGAATTGGTGCAATTCAGTAACCAGTAATGGTGTAGACAATTATTTGAGTTTTGGTAGGTGTATCAATGGGATCAAAGTATCCGGTATGTTGACCAAGAGACCCAAATCAGTGGATGGATTATTCCAAACGTTCAAACTCACTCTCAATCTACATAATAACATTGAAAATAGTTAGGTAATCATTATACTTTAGAACTTCATCGTTCAACGGACTTATGAATTGAGTTTGGACGGTTAGTAGTAAGTGACAAGAACACAATAATGAAAGCTTGGGAAAATTCTATAAAGAGAGCTGTCCATAATTGTAAGTCACTAAAAAGAGAAAAATAAAAAAAAACTTTTTAAAAAAAAAATAAAACCGACTTCAAAAAGTTTGTCTATAAAATACACTCTGAAAAGGAAAAAATAACAAAAATGTCCCAACTTCGCAGCAACTCATTCGCCAACTACACATTTTAAGGACTACTTTACTACTCGTATTGACCTGACCACTTCCTGATTGATTGGATCACCTTCCCTAATAATATAAAAATTACTATTTCTCATTTCCCAAATGATTAAAAGATTTTCCTTTCACCTCTGAATTGCCTCCAGATTGATCATCTTTTGGAGTCGGCGCCTCTCTGGCAAAATAACCGATGGTTACAAATAAATATGAATTTACGATAAATTAGTAGGTGCCAGGTAATAAGTCTGGGTCTGGACGTAAAGATTCTTAGAGAAATCTGAAATGGTTTTTAGGAAAAGGCGTGAATAGTCACCTTCAAATTGATATTGTTAATAATCAGTTCTCATAAATGCTGATGTGCTCTGTTCAAGAATCGTGAAAACTCATGATATTTATATTCTTACTAATTCGGAATCTATAGGCTTCTCCAATACAATATATAAGAGAGGCGCCGACTCCAAAAGATGATAAATCTGGAGGCAATTGAGAGGTGAAAGGAAAATCTTTTAATCATTCGGGAAATGAGAAATAGTAATTTTTATATTATTAGGGAAGGTGATCCAATCAATCAGGAAGTGGTCAGGTCAATACGAGTAGTAAAGTAGTCCTTAAAATGTGTAGTTGGCGAATGAGTTGCTGCGAAGTTGGGACATTTTTGTTATTTTTTCCTTTTATGAATATTATATTCCGCTATAATCAGAGACTGGCTACCCGCGGGGTCATTGGCGTTTACATACGCGCGCCTTGTACAACACTCATCGGTGTACCCTGTTTCCAAACGTCGAACTTGTCAATTCAAAATAGCTCATTGTCTCTCGGAATGAGTCCAGAGCCACAAGCGTGCCTCGAATGGGAAAAAGACGGCCTCATGAATTTTCAACGGAGCAGTAACGATTACAGCAGAGGTGGCTCTTTTTTTCGGCTCAGTGGGCGGTTTTCTTTTCTTTATTTTAATAAACGAATGAATAACTGCTGGGTCCGCTGACCTGATGGCTTGCTGAGTGTTTTTTGGTTTTCCCCTCGGACAGTGATTAAATTTTTGAGAAATGTTATTTTTTGCTGAAAAAACATCGAAACGTTTCCCACTATTGGTCAGCTAATTTTATCGGTTATCAATATTTAACCGGTGTTTTTCCTCGGTGGCCGCGGAGAGTATTAGTCATTCGCATCTAATGGTTACCGTCATCTGGACCGCCGATTGCGGTCGCTATCAGGGACGTATGAATATGCAAAGTAACCAATACTCCCCACGGTTACTAAGCAACAAACTTAACGCAAAAAGTTCAAAAGCATAAACTCCCTTTTACGCAACCCAAGGGGAAGTGCTCGAGCAGGAGTAGAATATAAGGATCCAAAAATTACAGTAATTAAGACGCCAATGACCTTGTCTCTGATTATAGCGAAATATGACATTCACTCCTACACAATATTTGCGCCCCACCTACTTGAACGTCACGTTAGCAATCTTGTATGAAATAAATAAATTTAATAAGACTAAACTCCATTACACACGGAGCTACTGCAAAGGAACTGATTTGTGACGCCAATCGCCAAGCACTCCTTGTGTAATAAAAAGGGACACTGCACACAAGGCTTCTTGCTCGTGTCTTCGTGAGATTATTCGGAAGAGTGGTCCATCTAATACGCTGCGTACAACGTAATCGATTCATGGGGAAGGGGCTCAAACTAGTCGGCAATTTGCTTCGCTGAACGGTTCCTTTTCAGTAGCTTTGAGTGCGAACGTCTAAGATTGAAAAGTGCAGTTAAAAATCTGTTTTTCGTTTAATTCTGAGTAAAAGGTATTCCGATGTATATCGCGTTACGTTAGCCCAGAAACTGAAAGTTGGCTGGCTTCAAAATCACTTCAAGCTCTAATGGCATCATAGGATTTACTCCTAAGACAAGTAGGTATCGAATATCACACACTGTCCGTGCTCGATGTAGAAGGTTTATGCTGATCATTAATGAACGATAATACGTCAGTCGCCGCAGGGCAACTTTTAACAAACCGTATACGGTTTATCTCTCTTCGACTGTATTTAGTATGAATATTCATGAACTCCAATACGTGTTTGTTTAACGGACCCCTCCCCTCGGTGCTATTTTCAATTTAACCTCGTCGCCGGGGCATTTTGCGAAAACGAGTTTCTCTTTTATTTCTTGTTACAACATGTGATCCGGAGACTTTCGTGGCGATCAAGATCCAATGTCAATGGTTCGTATTTAAATTAGAAAGAAACCTAGCAAAAACAGGACCGCGGTGGAGTTGTAGTTTTTATCGACGATCAATAACAGTTCAGTCAATGGGGAAGAAAATGTTAAAAATATAAATAAAATAATAATAACAATAATTTTATGTTTACAAAAGGCAGGGGAATAATTTGAATAAATTTTTAATTTTGAAAATTTTGAATAAATAATTTTTTTGTCAGTTTTATCTGGGGTAGGTAGGTACTCAAAAATATCGAGTCGTCAAATGGCAATCCTAGTGAGAGAATCGGCTCGTACTGTTATTGAGAAGGTAAGGCTACCAGTTGTTACACGTCGCCTCACTGCCAGCAACAGAGCAGTTAACATGTAAACGAGGATGAGTAACAGACCCCGGGATCTCCAAGTGTGGAGTTGAGATAGCGAAGAGCGAGCAGAGCAAAGAAATGGCCGTGTCAGAGTGGAAGCTGAGAGACAAGTGCGTATGTATTTTTGCGCTGTAATAACTCGAGAGCTATCAATGTTATTAAAGCTATCAATCTCGTTAAGGTCTGATTCGATTCAGCGTGGAAAGCTATATCAATTCGATAACACATGCCCTTTTTATATTGAAGGGGTGATATTCCCCCATAGACTACTTGAAAAACTGAAATTAATTATATGGAAATACAAGCAAATGAAAAATAAGATTTTCAAATGCAAAATAAGAATAAGAAAATAAGAATTTAAGAGCAAAAACACATATCAAGAAAGATGTATTTTTATTAATTTGATGGTAAGCATTGGGTTTTGATGGTTTTTCGTTTTGTCGGCAAGTAGAATTTCAAATGAAAATATCACCCTCTGCTCTGATGTGGATAGAACTCGTCATTGCTTTTGCTGAGAAGAATTTTCGAGCGAAAACCCAAATTTTTAACTCGAAAATTCCGACAGATATCGTGCAATGTCACAAATTTATAAATGTACTTTTTTTAGGATTCGATTTTTACATCATCTCTTTTGTCACGTACTTTTCTAGAACACCTCTAGAATTTTTGAGAAGTTAATTTTTCTAGAATTCTAGCTTTTTTATAATTCGATTTTTGACGCATGAAATTAATTTCTTTACCTGTTTTGGAGTCTAAATTTTTTGGTCTGGTCTAATAGAAAAAGCTAAATAGCTTCATTTCCTATACCTTTCCACGCTTTAACGCCTCAAATTAATGATTTCAATAACATAGTGCGACAATTTCTCAAACTGCATCTGACAACTTTATGATTCACGATCGAAAATACGAATCGATCCAGTCACATCCGGAGACTCTTAGCACTGTGATGTCATCTGATGCGGACACACGGTCTGGTCGTAGAAATGTCGTTGAACTTGAAAGACTCTCGGTCGGTCACGTTCCGTCCACACACACACACATGATGTCCGGACCAGACTGTGGAAATAAAAAGGCGGCCTCTGTCAGTCTGAATGCTCTAATTAGCGTCTTGACTAGAAAAATAACTGCGAGATCGATGCGAGATAATCATAATTGAGAATCTTTGCGAATCTAGGGCTACTCATAGCACACACATAACCACCTCCCTCACAACCCTAAATAACCTCCCACAGTAGGACGCACACTAATATAAGATCATCTTCAATTTGAAGATGACGAGCGTCGATAAATCTTTCGCTAATGATCGTAACGTTTTGATTGGCAACGGTTTTTGAAAAGAATCACTACCAGCACACACAAATATACTCAAATACATATCGATATCATTATTGCCCTTTCCATTGAAAAAAAACCGCCAGTATTTATATTCTTTGAATGTTGAGCGAAACGTTTTTCTTGGAAACGGGATTGGAGTCTAGAAGAAGCGAGCATTATTGGAATTGCCTAATTATCGTGGAATTATTGGGAAATAATCTTCCACTACCAGAGACATGTTCATGTTTCGTTTGCCGTTTGGCTACCTCTTTCAAAGCAAAAAACGAAGAGGCGGAAATCCGCTTTGAACTTAATTCCTTATCTTGCGAGAGGAAAATCGATCAGAATGATGCTCTTCGGGAATAAAACATAAGAGAGCTTCTGAATACTTCAATCAACAGAACCGACGGGCGAAACGGAACAAAAACACGACTTGATGAATAACGAAGATATTCTTTCGGACAGCTGTCGGGAAATTTGCAAACGAATTTAACCCTGAGGAAAATTTCAAACCTACCGGATTCGAACCGTCTGATTTGTTCTTTCAAAATACGGCAACATTAACTGGTCTGATCAGTTTGGCTCAATATCACTAATTTTGTTTGATTTGAAGGGCAAGAAAAAGACTCAACATAGTTGTACTATCTATAGGTTCAGCATTGTTTCGCTTGCCGGTTGAAGGCCGATTTAAACAATAAAACTTTAATAAATAACCACTACAAACAATAACCTATCGGGATAGATGCTCTCGAATATAGATCACGAGCTTCCTTCAGAACTGACCTCCAAGCTCTGGAAGTTCAACGATCCTCGGCCGACATCGCAGCTCGAGATAGCGACCCTGCCTGAGATTGCCAAGAGGTGCTGGATAAACTGGCCAGGTCAGCAGGTAGTAAAGCCGTTGTGCCGCCACTCACACAAAAACCACACTGAACCATATGCTTAGCCTATTGGAAGAATTTATAATACAAGTTGACCCAAGAATAGGAGAGAAAAACGCAAGAGAAAAATAACACTCGTTCGAGATTAAAAGTTGAGAGTGAATTATGCTATTATGACGATCCTCAGCCATTAATAAATAATAATTAAGACTAGCAGATCCTGAAGAGGCCCGCATTGGCGAAAGCACTCGATCTCACTATATGGATTATACGCTTGAAAGAAAGTCGCAGAATTTACTCTCCACCTTCAACCTCGAACAATATGCAACCAGTGACAAATAACAGCGAAAAACCGCTGCAAACGATTGAACATTGGTTCAGTAACTATTCCGAGCATTTGTGAACGTTTCCATCTAACAACAGAATGGTAACAAAAACGCTTTTTAGCAACTTTAGGAATTTTAATGATTTTTCTTAATTATCTAATTGAACGTTAAATTTAAATTATTCCTCTAACGGCACAGCTGAAGAGAGTGTTTGAAGAGCATTCCAATAGGTATAGAAAGATTTTCATAGCTCTAGCGATTCTCAAGGTTTAACATAATTCTTTCTCACAATCTCGAATATATGCCACACAAAAATTGCGACAACTTGAGAAACATCGAAGCTATCAAAACCGTTATGCTTTTGCTAAAGCGGTCGATTCATGACGGTGAGATGACTCATACGCGATTCAGCATCTAAAAATCTATAGAAATTGATAACTGAAGTACCTACCTATTCATTGCCACGCTCTCATTTCTCAGTTACTGTTACTAAACCCAAATTCCAATTTCCCAATTTCCATTATTAGTTTGAATTTCGACGAATAAAGTTCATATTCGTCTTTCGTAATTATGAATAATACTTCAATACCAAATACTTCTTTGTCCAAAACACCATAGAAAATACGTATCGGTTCCCAAATTATCGCAGATTTCAGGTAGAACTGTTGAGATTTTCAGAAAAAAAATCTTTCTAGGGCGATTAAAATATTTCATCATTTGAGTAATAAACCAATAGAACTGACCAATGCGGATGTACGGTGTGTCTACCAATAACCAACAAGACTTTGAGCGAAAGTTTATTTTCGCGTCCTTTCAAAACGCAAAATCGATGTGTGATTCACAAATCCGATATGATGATTCATCCATCTATTTATCCTATCTTACATGTCTATTCGTTGTCTATCCATTTAAATAATTATTAGTCTATCTTTCGTATCTGCCAAATTAATCTTATATCCAATGATTGATGCTTATAATACCGTACGTTTTTCCAACAAGCGGACGAATTGTGTTGAGAAATATTGTCTTCATTATTTCAACGCTTTCAAGTCAGTTCCGGGTCTGTTTGGCATCTCTTGTTTTTATAGTTTTCCTGTTTGAACTCTTTCCGAATTTACACGGCTTCAACTCATGACCGTACAAGGATACTATCCGATGATTTTGATCCGGAGCCAACTTCAATGAACAGTAACAAATACTAAAACCGCACTTGAGTTGGTTTCGCTGGCTCTAAAAATACAAATTTTGCGCTTTCCAGCTTCGTAAATAAAACCGTCTCGTTCGAA
Source organism: Tupiocoris notatus (assembly GCA_037159825.1). NCBI lineage: Eukaryota > Metazoa > Arthropoda > Insecta > Hemiptera > Miridae > Tupiocoris > Tupiocoris notatus. Next base: position 296,568 of record JASJUZ010000568.1, on the reverse strand, counting down.
TGTTTGGCCTCTTTCTTTCCCTTTGAAACACGCTTTTTTTCGGTGTAACGTTTCAAGCCTATTGTGCCTTGGGTGTATACGGATCGGAAATATTTTGAACGCTATATCGAGTTACTTCCATCTATTTTTTCCCTTTTTTCTATTCATTAGGATCCAACGAAAACCTGTGAGGTCCCGCGTTTAATATGTGTAGGCCAGATACAGTGGGAGAAAAACCTTTTGGAATTTTTCGAAAGATTTGTTCACACTAATATTATTCGAATTTTTTCTTGAATTTACAGTTGAATAAAAATCACTTTCTGATCCCAATTAGAGTTTGAAGAAAAAAAAAATTATCTGTTCGACGAAGTCCTCCAAAAATATTTGCGTTTTAAAAGTATTCAAATAAAATATTTGAAAAAGTTACGGTACGTCCTTAAGTCAAATACGTCATTGTACCTATACTTTTTAGATTGCACCTGATGAGACCGATTGCGGCGAAAACGGTCGATTTGTGAGATTTTCAGAAATTTGGCTTGAGAGTATAACTTTAGATTTTTAAGAACTATAAAAATCGATCTATACTCGTTGGAATAGTTGTCAAACATTCTCCTTGGTGAATAATTTAGCTTTTAATTTGAAAATTAAGAAAAATAAAAATGATTAAAATTACAATAGTTGAAAAGGAGTTCTCCTTATAATTACCAATCTGTTTTCTGGTGGAAATGTTCTCAAATGTTCGGGATAGTTACCATTACCAATGGATGGTCTACTTACATTATTTTCGAAGCAAAGGAATAATAAACTACAGCACAACATTTGCAACGATTGGAGCACTTGCATTTGGATCGATTACATTTGGATACGATTATTATTGAATAGTGAGGTAATTTAATTCACACCAAAATCTGTAAAAATCACAATTTTTTTTACGACGCAAGTAGAAATAGAGGAGGAGTGGGAGACTCTCTTCGGGCTCCAAAAATCAGACCATCTCAACTGATGAATGATGACATGATAACAACAGCATTTCATGAATGTTCGTTTCCTATACCTTTGAATTGGCTTTGCATTGATTCTCCGCGTTAATCGAAATTGGTATAGAGAACTACGCATTCGTCAAATCAAATGAATTCAATGCAATTAATATTCACCGCAGAATGGTGGTATGGCGTCATTTTTCCTAGGTATGCCAACCTCTATTGGGAGATTCACTGGCGGCCGAAGGTTGTAAAACAACTCCCACCCGTAACCTCAGCCGGGGTTTGAGCGGAAGCAACAAGTGGTCGATTCTCACCCTCTTCCGTCGTCACGGTCGCAACTCACTCCCTGGTTTCCTCTCAGTTTAACAAGCCACCCCCATTTGGGGACGAGTCTCTGAGGACGGAGACTGTTCACATTGCAAGTGCCGTTCCAAGTCGCTACCGTTTCCAGCTTTATTAGGGACTTTTTCGACAAAATCGGTTGCGGTGAGATTGTGGAATTCCATTTCGCAAGATAGGGAACTACGATACAAATTCTATTAATTTGAATGAGTTGATTACGGCGTTTAGGCCATTATCAGTAAAAATGTTACTGCTTAGTTGTAAAAAACGCTGTAAATTATAGTTCAGGGGTTTATAATTCCTTTGCCATACACTTGTGTTAGTAAATATCCCGAACATTTGTGATCGTTTCCACCTAACAACAAATTGGTAACTATAAAAAGGGAACTCCATAGTAGCCATCATAATTTTAATGATTTTTACTTTTCTTAATAAGCTAATTTAAAGTTAAATTATTCGCCGAATGATATGAACATGTTTGAGGAGCATTCCAACGAGTATAGAAAGTTTTTATAGCTCTAGAAAATCTCAAGCTATGCCATCTAGTCAAATTTCTCAAAATCTCAAACATTGCCACACAAAAGCTTCGATAACTCGCGAACCAATAAATATATCGACTCCGTTATGGTGTCATTCGATTCAGCGTCCAAAAATCTATAGAAATTTATATCAAACACACCTCGTCTGAAAAACCTATGAAATGCGAATTTCCCCCTCTCTTAAAAGCTCCCGAATTCCCTTAAAATTAAAGTGAGGATTTGGCTAACGAATTAAGCCATTGGAAGGCCAAGATTGGTTTTGGGTTAAAATTTCAATTACGTAGCTTTTATAGTTACGTCAGAAAGTGTTGACGGCGGAAGGACAGATTTATTATTCGGTATTTGGATTCTACATACCTTGAACATAAAACATCAAACTTTAAGGGAGAGGGGAGTAGACATATTTTTTTGATTGATTACTATGAGTCACTATTAATGGCCTTAACGTCGAAATCGATGTAAGAAAAGTAACCATTAAAAGTTGGTGGAATTCGAGACTGTTTCATCGACTTAAATAGTTCATTTCACGCTAGATTCCGCGTGTGAACCGGATTTTTCTTCTTCCTTCTCTGGGATACTTATGGATATTAATGAGAATGTTACACATATTAAATAATAAAAAAAAAAATTAAAAAAATTAAAAGTTAAAAATGTATGATGAATAAATAAAATTAAAAATTAACAGATTATATCTATAAAATAATAAGTAGTTCAAAATAAATAATTATAAAAAACTTACAATAAAAAAACTTTTAATTAATAAAATGATAAATAGAAAAATTATAATAAATAAAACGGATATCGATTCTGATAGTTATCTACAGATTCAGTCTCACAACCATGCTGATCGGCCCAGAACCGCGATGAAAATTGCCGTACCCTGGCAACGTAGCTAATATAGTCGAATTTTCCATCTACGGTAGGCGTTGAGGTATGCTTAATGTGAACGAGGCTTCACCCTTGCGTTGACTGTCGGGTCGGGTTAACCGGCTGTTTGTCCATTTGCTCCGCTCCTAACCCGCTCACACCTCTCTTAACTCAGTCCTTTTCGCTGTCCTGTTTTCATCTCCGTTTTTCATCCCTTCTTCACCAAGGTGGTTTAATCCGGTTAAATAAACCGTCAATTACCCAATTAACTTCCTCTTTTTCCTCTCCCTTTCAATTTATTGCCCGTACCCGTCCCATTCATTTCGCTTGGGAATCCCCCGCGAATATTGATGTTTCTCACTATTTGCAACTATACTTCGGCGATTTTTTATCCGAATCTAGGATTCATAAATATCGTTAATGTTCTCGTTATAGACCTAACAAGAGGCGACTTATGTTGATGATAAATGCTTGCCCCTGTAGTGAAATAATTTAATTTCCAGGCATTTTCGCCCCTTCCAGACATTTTCAGGGCAGTATAACTCTTGGTTCATGTTCGACGTTCCAATTCATGCATCAGAGAATCGAATTCTGGTAAAATCAAATTCTATAAGTCTTGAAAATCTTAAAGAAGTTTGAAATTTTTAAATGAAATCCTAGAGGGTTTTTTAGAAAAATTCTACACAAATAAGGATGCAAAAATCTAATTCTAGAAAAAAAATTCTTGCTTACATACTTATGTATTATTATTTATCTCATATATGTATTATGTCACCTCGCAAAAGATGAAAGCCGCCATATCCAAGATACAATTGTGATTTTGCTGAAAACCCTTCTTGACAAAAGTAATTACGAGTTCGTTGGTCATCCACATCGGCTGAAAGTGCTGTTCATATTTTTTTGAAGTTCTACTTGCTGACAAATCGAAACACCTTCAAGACCAAGTATAAAAGGGGCATGCAGGGTATCGAATTGACGTATTTTTCAACGCTGAATCGAATGAGACCACAACGAGATCGGCAGGTTTAATGGTTCTCAAGTTATCACAAGTTATTAAAAAAAAAAAAAAAAAAAAAAAAAAAAAAAAAAAAAAAAAAAACGCGTCTCTCAGCTTCCGTTCTAGCAAAGCCATTTCTTTGATCTTTGCTCTCTACTATCTCCACTCTGAAATTACACTAACGTGTGAAAGATCTCGGGCAAATAAACAGTGATAATGGAAGATAGGTCTGCAAGTCAATCGCTTCCTCAGTCTGACGACAATATAACAATAATTAATGCACTTTTCGCTCCCAATTAGTAATTTCCCTGTACATGAACCTGGGTAATCAAAGTAAACTAGCCAATAGTTTGCACCAGTATGTTTTCTGTTGAATTGTGAATTAAAGGGATATGATTTTTATGAGAACAACTGGCATAAAACACTTGCTTCGAGATGAGGATTTTTTCTGAGATTCGAATTCCTCCGCGTTCATTCAAAAGGCGGATTGGGCGGGCGGTGCCTGGTGACATCATCGTGTTCCCATTCATTACCTTCGAGTTGAAGGCTAATTTCAAAGTCGAATTCGAAAGGAACCAGTAATTTGAAGAGTCATATTGGCTGTAGAATGCTTATAAAAGCTTTATTGGTTCATCCCATGGGAGAAAAGCTATTGAATAGTTTTTAACACGTTTTTAAAATTTTTTCTAGGGCATTGATTTTTATTAAAGAGTTTTGGAAAAATGAAGAGACTTCGATTACCTACCTATATTTTGATAAATACTTTATTAAAACCGACGAAGTTTTGTTGAAGTTTTCGAGAAACGGAAAAATCTGAGCAAGAGAGAAATTACGTACTTGTTTGTGCGTCAAGTTAAACCCTGACTAATAACCACCAGTTGCTTTATTCTCGTTCGAAGAGCCCCATAGTTCGCCAAGTCTTAGCATGAATTACCGAAATCGGATTATGCACCGTATATATTCGCGCAACCTAGTGATTTGAATATTGTTTTCAATCACAGGACAAAGTAGATTATTTATTCGAAGTATTATTTCCTTCCCACGCCGGTATTGTACAGATAACATGGAGAAAAATCGGCTCTATGCAGTTCTATCTGTCACTAAAACCTTTTACATACGAAGCTACTGTAAAGGAATTAATTAGTGGTGCGAAAAACTATACAATTTTCTTCGAATCCGCCTCTGTGAAGCCAAATGGAGGGCGCAAGTTGAGATCTCGGCAGACTCGGCAAGACGAGTCCTTAAGCACTATCCGAGATATCTATGAAATAAATGATTATTTTCACGTATAAAATCGATAAAAGTGGCGTACGAAATCAATCAACTTTGGAAAACACATTAATTATCACACGATTTCTGATTCGCCCCAGTCTATCATCGATCGTTCAGCAAAATAATGTATAGATTATTATACATAATCGATGACAAAAGATGATGGCCGAGTCGCCGTTCCAACGTGAAATTACATGGTATACTCAGCCGTCGGTACATATGGTGAAACGAGAAATTGAAAAAATCTCAAGTCGTATTTTTAATCATCTCGTCCTAAATAAAGATCCGTAAAAAGCCCGAGCGTTTTTTCTAATTTTACCCTCACGTCCTACGTTTTTCCCAAGTTTCTGATAGCCCGTTGAAATGAGAGCTCGAGAAACAATGTGGCACGGACCTTCAACGCCCTACGTGAAGTTTTAGTTGGAGGAAAATGCGAAATGGGACGCCTGCTAATGAATCCCAGCTCAATCCAGGTTGTGATTTTGGAATGAAAACGAACACGAGCGTGTCTTGAAATCGGAAGGAACTCGATACGACGGAAAAAAGTGGTCATAACATATGATCATAACCTAACGAACCTAAGCTAGGACGCTGGAAATTCCACAAAAGACAGGTTTTTCGTTTTTGTTTTGTCGCATCGATCATTCTTCGTTGTTGAGATTGAGGGGAAGAAAACCATGCGACTTGTTCTCTCTCTTCCTGTTTTTTATTATTAGCCTGCCAAGCACTTTCGCCCCTTCGGGCATCATCAGGGCTTCGTACTATGAGGTATCCATGGCCCCATACCTGTTATGAGGGCGGTGTATACCTTGTAATGGTATCACGAAGCCCTGATGATGCCCGAAGGGGCGAAAGTGCTTGGCAGGCTAATAATAAAAAAACAGGAGAACAAGCCGCCATGGTTTTCTTCCCCTCAAGCTCGACAACGAAGAAAGACAGGTTTGATCAGAACTCAGAAGTTAAGGCTGAAGCTTGTGTAATCAAACCTTATCACTGCGGTTATGGTATCCCCACGATATCAACACTAGACTCTTTGTTGAGCATCGTGTAATGTCAGTCTAGTCAATCGTCCCATTTGCTCGCTAGACGAAGGATCTATTAATCGTTATCGCCCGACGCCTGTCAACAGCCGATGGCAGAATGAACAAGAAGCATCGCGTTGGCAGGTGCTAATCTGGCTCATCTATCAGCGATTTTGATTGGCCAGTCACGTCTATAATTTCGACGGACCAGTACACCGAACTCTTCCGGTGTTGACTTGTTGCATTTTCTATTATTGTTTTTATGAATATAATTTTTTCCATCTGACTTCATTGATTGATAGAAGACGTGCAAAATGACGCTTATGTCTCTATTAAATATACACTCATTTGAAGAGTACCCTTAAAGTTCAGTACAAGAATTGAGTTAGATATCGTAAAAAATCAGACACTTTAGATAACACACAATACTTCCAAGATATACTATTCAACTTTTATTCAGACTGTAAATATCAATACATTTGAACTTTCAAGGTATTGAAATTTTTGTGATGGCGCTCGATTCTTATCGTCCGGATCACACTCCGTACTTACGTATACTGTTTTCGATTGCTCTTGTAAACCATTGCAATCGCTCACGTGAAAAAATTCTAAACCCCCTCGAAATTTGATTGTTTACGTTTCAAGGCATGAAGAATTCGAATATCCGATTTAAAAAAATTCGGTCCGTCCGCCGTCAACACTTTTCTGAGGAAACTATTAGACCTACACATTTGCAATTTTCATCGAAAATAATTATTCGTCTGACAATGGCCTTAGGCAAAACGCTTCCTCAATTTCAAGGGTATTTAAAAAACAGGTGTGTTTGACATACATTTTTATTGATTTTTTGACGCCGAATCGATCCAGACCATGACGCCGTTAGCTCAAATGATTCACGAGTTACCGCATATTATACTATGCGAAATTAATTTGAGATATTTGGCAACCTATCGTTAGTGAAGCTATAAAAATCGTTCTGTGCTCGTGGAAAGCATGTCAAACAGTATCTTTACTTATATAGGTACTTAGCCAATTAATTTACTTTAAATTAAGTAATTGAGAAAAAATATTCTAAATTACGATGGTTGCCAAGGACTTCGCCTTTAGTCACCAATATGCTCATACGTGGAAACGAGTTTGGGTTAGCTACTATAAAAGTGGATGGTCTTTCCAAATCATGAATGAAGCAAAGGAATGATAAACCACTGAGCAATAATTGCAGCGTTTTTCGTACTCTCCCTATTCTACATCGACTACGCCACTTTTCTTCCCTTTTGAAACTTGGGAAGGAAAGTGAAGCAGATCGGCTTCCGAAGAACGTCTTACGAATTGGAAAGAAAAGGGCGCTGTAAAGTTAGAAGGCCGGCACGTCTCATGCCGTAAACTCATACCCCCCACAATGGGCCAGTCTTCAAGTAATTGGGATGTAATTATGAGGAACGTGTCTGCCCTTCCACATCTGGGCTAGGTCAAACTCTTGTGAGCCTCTCTCGCTTCTGTCCATAAAAGCATACACGAACTGAATCGTCCGCCGAGGAGCGGACTATTTTTAGCCGACTACCTAAGGCACATAAGGACTTGGTCGAAACGTGAACCATGACCCAACGAGGTATGGAAAACCACACAAAAGTTGTGGAATATTGTGGTTTACAATACGAGATAAAATGTTGAACTTGGGTCGACAGTGGAGAAAAATGTTTGGATTCAATGTCAATGAAATGTTCTGATCCCGCCTCAAATTTTGATGTTCCGCGTTCCATGAAATAATGGAGTAATATGTAGTACGGCTATAGCAGTTCGGCCAACCTCTGTAGCGGAAATATTCCCAAATTTGCCTTTGGTGGGGAAGTAAGAGGAATCATCCCAGTAAATTTCCTTGAGCGTGGAAAACATTTCAACGTCCCTAACAGGAAGTTTTCTTCAAGACTGATAGAACTTATCTCTGAAAATTCGCTGGTTGAAGTCTGATTACAACGCCCTTTATATGGTGCAATGCTACTAATCACTGTAGCAATATTTCTCGAGAAAACGAGAATATTTACAGGCATATTTACTGAACCGTAGTTGGAAACGCTGCTGTTATACCCCACGTTCCACTATTCGTGTAGAATCCAATATCAATTAGAAAAATACGATCAGCAGAATTGTTAGGAAACTGTCGATAAAATTTCTTTGATTTTATTGCAAAATTTTCACCTGAAATCATTTTTGAATCAAGGATGGCCATTATTATTGCATGACCGATAAGTAATTCCTCCACTTTTCCATAAAACCTTTCTTTCTCTTCAATTCCGTTCGAATATAACGGATAATCGAAGGCGGAGTGGTCTCTTTTTTTCCGGGCATGAAGAGCTGAATTTTTCAAGTGTTTACGAGGTGCCGACATTTTTGCTCTAATGCATAACTGAAGATGTAGACAGACGTTGTCGCCATTAGGTTTTTAAGTCCGTCTGAGAGCGGATTTAAAGGTAGAAAAAGAATCGGAGCGATAAATAGCCACGACCGTGAGTTGCGACTGTTTGTCATTTAATTTGATCATTTCTAAGACGTGGATAAAATGTTCGAGACGAATTTCCCTTATTTTAACACATCAGTAGATTATTTCAAAAGACAACAATGATAATTGGTAGAGAAAAAAAAAAATATTTATATAATACGGACCCCAGTAATATAACATGGGGCATTGCTGTACACTGTAAGCAAGATGTCGAATTTCTAATGGCATCACACTCTGCCACCATGCTCTACGACAGTTTTTAACCTAAAATAGGAATTATTTTGTCAATACTGTTAACATTCCTCTCAATAGTCTTAGCATAAAGTATTATGATATAAACACAGAGTAATAAGTATGTCTAATAAGAAAATAGTTATTTCCCTCAGTTATTCTCGAATATTATACCTAAAAGTTAAATCACTGTCTAACTTTATTCTACAGATGTTTACATGGATTCTGTTTTAGCATGTTAGTTTTGCCAGATTCGGCAGAACTTGATGTTTACCTTACCGACGTTCCTGCTTTTCGTCGAAATTCGATAAATAAGCGTTAGCTCTTGAATAGTTTATTTTCGGGTACTATGTCGGCTATCGCCCTCTCGTATCTGATTGAAATTCTTTGTTCAAAAATGATCAAAATGAAATTGTTATAGAATACGCCGATCATTAAGCTCTTAGGTATCTGTTTATTTTTTATACTCATAACACTTACAACGCCGAATCGTCTTCATATCAAGTCTTATATCGAACTATCAGAATACCACGAATAAATATCAATTATTTTGTTCTATAAATATGTCCATTACAATCGCAACGCTTACAACACGAATAAGTCTCATAACACCTGATCAGTCACAATACTATAGCTCTCATACCACAAGTATAACGCATCGTTTATACAGAATTAGTGAAAACATAAAACATGGATAATACACATACGACTGACACTTATAAAACGTCTTAGGATAGAATAACAAGTTCGTTACGTAAATGTTAACAACTTACCATGGAAACGTGCCATACACGTACTAACTCTTCATAGGTGAGAAACTATGGACGCGGATTTCGTTCAAAATACCGCACAAAATAGAAGCTGCCGACTAAGTTCATACCAAGTAGCGTCGGCTTCGCGTCCATCGCGGACTAATGAAATGCCGATTCAACGCAAACACGCTAACTGAATATTAACATTGTCTCTTTTTCGGCAAGTTGTATCGCCCGAATGGAATTTCAAGACAAACGGAGAGCATTATGAATTATTCAACTATTTCGAAACTTCGACGAATATAAATGAAACTAGTAGCTCATATGTTGATAACGTGTAATTATCGGGAAGATATTGGAATTTCGAGAGAACAATTTTCTGTTGTGAAATACGCATAATAGGGCGTTTGAAAAACTTCTCTTGACACGGTCGTTTTCGGTGTGGATTATGAAACGTCGATTTTTCGGACCAATGTATCACTGGAAAAGACTCGAAGCAAGAGATTGCTTGATTTTAGATTGCTCACTGGAAGCCATCTAAAATGCACGGCAAATACTAATATCGTGCTCCTTCCCCTTTCATCGTACAGCAGAACTGCAAATCTCATAGATCACGCTTCGTTTCGGAAGGATTAAAGTAGCACGATCCTGGGGATCGATAGAAATACATAAACGCCGCGGAGATTGCACTTATTTTCTTTTATGATCATTATTACTTCAATTCCCATACGAGAAGTGCTAACAACTCCTTCACTAACATTTTAGGCCGTAAAATTAATTGATTACCTATATTGATAGTTTTTTCACAGAATTCTTCGAGTTTCTTTATTACTTTTATCAGTTACGTTCTAAGTTCGAAGTAAACATGCTTCGAACATCAAACTTGAAACAACCAAATTTGTGGACTGGTTAGCCTAGAAAAGTTCGGCTTGCAGCAGACGATTCCGTTTTCAGTAACTCGAAGAGCACAAAAGAATATTTATTTCTACTTTTCGTTCGGCATCGTTGAAAAAAAAAAAGTGCCTTTCGGCGGAGCATCTTGTCGCCAACAAGGTTGACGAAGAAGACAGAATGTATTCCAGCTTGAGATAGCTACATTACGGATTGAAAAAAGTGCAGCGTTTCTCACAAAGGCGTCAGTCGGTTTTGAATATGTCTGCACACGTGTGATGCCAGTGCACATGTGCACGAGGGTGTCTCTTTGTATGCGTTTGAAGAACTGGGATGCCCAATTTCCTAATTGAGTAAACTCATACTCCTTCAATCATTTAGGAAGTATTTTTCTCAATCACTTAATTTAATGAAAAACTAATTGCCTAATGATACAGCCGAAGAGAGTGTTTTACGAGCTTTCCAGCGAGTATAGAACGATTTTCATAGCTACACGAATGATAGAGTTATACCATCTTGTCAAATATCCCAACTCTCAAAAATTAATGCCACATAAAAGATGCGACAACTCGAGAACCATTGAAGCTATAGACCTCGCGATGGTTTCATTCGAATCAGGGTCCCAAAATCTATAGAAATTGATACCAAATACACCGCTGGAAAATACAAATTTTCTCCCCCTCAAAAAAGCCTTAAGATTGAGGTAGCGAATTGGTTAAATAACTGAGCCATTTTCAGACCAAGATTGATTTTTGGTGAAAATGTCAAGAATTTAGCTTCTCAAGTTTCGTCAGACAAGTTCGGTGGACGTACAGAATTTTTTTCTCGGATATTGAGATTCTACAAGCCATGAAACGTGAAACATATCATCTAAAGGGTGTTTTTTTGTTGGTATTAACAATGGATTATTATTGAATAATAAACCAGAATTAATTGAGTAGCACTCCTACGGTATGCACGTTCTTTTTTGGATTTTGGTTTATTTTTAATAACTCAAGATCCGAAAAAGCGTTTTATTCAGAGGAAAGAATCGCCTCGCGAAAAAGATAAGCTAAAAATCATAGTTCTCGAAATAATCTGCACTCGCGTTACGTATTCTTGAGAATTTCCGTTTAAAACTTCGCTCAGGCGTTGGCGCCCGAGGTGGACGACCGATAAAAGCGGTTTATTGTCTTGAGTCAACAATACTCGCAGGTGAAGATAATGGGACACGTTTTCAATCTGAAGAATGTGCGGTTTTAGTATAAGCGTTGTAAATTATCGGCGAATATGTGTTTGAAAAATGTTTCCCCGCCGTATTACGATTTGTAGAGGTGATTTGCAGAAACGTGCGAATTTAAGAGCTGAATTCAAAAGATTTGTTACTTCTCCGGTGAACCGTGAACAGATAAATGTTCACATTTGATCGCGAGAGTCATATTCACAACAATTACGAAGGTAAATTTTATTCTGAACAACGTTTGTGTGGCGTGATTCCTTCGTATTAGAGAGACTCCGAGACTGGCAAGCTCCTCAGCGCTGCCGAAAACATCTGAGAACACAGAGAACTCCCAAGCTCGAGTCCAGGCAAACAAGCACTGCCGAGAAACTACAGGGATGACTGCCTTGTAAATGAGCACCAGCAAAGGTGAGCAATGCACGCGAAATGTGGCAGGACTCATGGGGCCGAAAGCGCTCAGTGAAATAAAATTACAAGTAAAATTACCTATGTAAAATAAAAAAATACCGAAGAGAACTCACTTTCAATAACTAACAATGCTGAAATAGGCGATTCGAGTTTTGAATGTAATGACCAATTCTTCGGTATTAAATATTCAAAACATCAGAGCCTCCTACATATTGACCAACGATGCCAATTGGATTATTCCAGACGTTCAACCTCATTTCTCAATCAACATAATAATATTGAAAGTATTTAGGTAATTATTAAATTTTAAAATCATTCATTTTGATGCTCAATAGAAATACGAACGGTCTGTTAGTAAGAAGAGACAAAAGCTTAAGAAAGAAATCTTGGACAAATTCTATAAAGAGAGATTTAATTCTGCTTTCTGTTTTTTCCCTCACTCTCCTTAACACAGAGAGCTGCTGAGAAGAAATCGATTTGAGAGAATTCGTCGACTAGTTTTGGATACCCGGTGTCCGTTTTGAAAAAAGAAAAGCTTTGTCTTGAATAAAGCTTTTATAAAACTAACACTGTTTTGTTTTGACGGTAGGAGTTATGAAAATCTCATGCAAGGTCTTTCGAAGGGACCATAAAAACACCCCTAATGCTCTCGGAAATCCCTTTTTGTAACTTCCGTCTAATAAGGGCTTCTATCTTCTACCCATGCTCAAAAGTTATTATTTTTTTGTACCTTTCCACATTATCCTTTCCATTAGCGGTAAGTCTTCCTTTTCAGCGTCTTGTCATTTCAATTAGATGAAACATTAAAATCAAGTCTAGTAAGGACGAATGCGTAAAAATTTCCCCCTATTTCAAAAAGCCCTATATTAACACGAAATTTACTATCTTCCGAAAAAGTGCATGTTTTGTGTTTTTTAATTTTCAACCGCCCTCCGTATTGGGCCGTAAAGTTAGGATGGGATTTAATAAGGCTCGCTACACTTAATATCAAGACGGAGAAAACTCGGCTATAGACTCGCACTATATTAAGAGCGTAGGCTGTTAAAAAATTAAATTTGAAAAAGGCGGAAATATTCGCCTACCTCGACTCTGGAAATTATATACGAGCGAATAAAAGCGCCCGAAAGATTCAGCTACGGGTAAATCCAATGTTTCGCTTATAAACGAATTTTAACAAATTTTTGAAGTGAATCTCTTTAATTATTTTTGCCATCAGCCAATAGATAGTTACGAAGTATGTTTTGAGGGTAATAGGTGTATTTCTGTGCGTTTCCGCTGATGATACATAGCGATGATTCACTTAATCGCTTTTGTCAGCGGAAACGGCACCTTTAGAAATTGCAATATAGTGGGAAACGGTTAAAAAACATTGCTCTTGTTTGTTGTAGGCTCAGCGACCTTATTTCCGTTTAGTCATGAGTTGAGCCTTCCGAGTAGTAGCCTCATTTTTTTCACTAATAAGCCATTTATTATAGGCCAAGAAAAAAATAAGTGAACTATCAACTTTTCCAACAAAATAATCGCTCATTTGGCAACAAATTTTGGCCAAGGGTCTTAAACTTCCATCAAGAAACGTATTAAAAATAGTGAAGATTTTCTGAAAATATTTATTGATCATGGTAAGGAAGGTCGGAGAAAATGTCGATAACAATATGTTTTCTCAGTTTCTTCGCCACCTATTATAGTTGTAAAGTACCTGGCTGATAAGAAGTTTAATTTCCTGGATGCAGAACATCTTCACTCGTTCCCTGGAGCAGCTCTAAAATTACTGATACTACTAGCGTTGATGAGGGAAGAAAATCTTGAGGGGAAAAAATTCGTCTCAACTTTACTAAAGAAAATCACAACTACGTACTAATAATCGCCCTGAGGGTGCCCAAATAGAATTCCTTTCATATGCCGACCACTTTCGCCCATTCTGGCATCCTCAGGGCAGTCCATAAGGGCCCGTGTGGTCCCGATGACCTTCGACCACCAAATTCTGCGTCGAACGATCCGCTACAACATATCATTCTCGTTATTGTACCTATCTATTTTCACTGCCCCTGGAAATCGAAAACGTTTACCGCTCAAGGAAGCACTGCGCGTTGTCTAAAAATTAGCGTCTTATTCTAACGACAGGAAGGTGGCGTTATCTTGACGATACCAGTATAAATTATTCTCGTTTTCTTTTGATTCGGAATGAAACTGATCGTCCGGGGGTCAAGAAAATTGAAATTTGAAAGGTTCTGAATATTCAGAGGGCATTTTCATACGAGGCGTAACGTTTGCTCTTTCGTTTAAACCTTTTTGCATTAATTGAGTCAATATTAACACCTGCTTATACAGTTTTATGCAAATGGTACCATTCGTCCGTCGCCGAAATCGGGTCGCGCCTATTTTACAATGCACTTAGACCACAGGTTGACCTGTAATACAGCAACTCGACCGCTTCATAACTTGGCAGAGGAGATTTTTTCGTTTAACAACACCAACGTTCCAGGGATACGCGTAATAGATGACCCTGATGAGCGCGGAGGGGGTGTCATAAACCATCGAGCTTGCGAGGGTTTTCTTATTGGATTTTTCCTTATATGGACCACGGTAGCAAACTTGTTGATGGTGTGAGGAAGTTGAGAAGTACTTCAGTTGAAGACCGTCGCAGGTTTCATGTTCCGGAAAATTCCTATTCTCCCTTCTTTTCATCGTACAACAACTGATGCTACGTACAATACTAAACCACGTACAGTACTAAGACTGCTGAAAATCATTAATTCTTTTTATATGTTTCCTGCAATGCCCGTTGTGACAGAGAAAAAGGACCAGTGCATAGATCACACAGTACTTCCATGTTTGAGTCGGCAGACAGATATAACCGATTATGAAGTCCAGAAACTCATTCAGAGACCGCAACGTTCGTACAATACAATATTGTCGCTGAATAACTAGCCAGGTGACCTAAACACCGAAGTATTCACGAATTGCCTAAATAACGCGGAGTTACGGTGTGTGAGCTAAATGATCAAGAAACGATATGTAATAATAAATAAATAACAAAGATACAAAGATAAATAAAGATATTAAAACATGAATAAAATAAAGCAAAATGCGAATAACGTTGAAGTAAGGTGAGTGACACTAACGATAAATAAACCAAAAATCGAGCGTCGTTCACTCGCGATAGCAAACACACAACAATTCTACACCTTGAGCATTCAAATAGATGATTACTTCGCGGTTAGTTAACATCAATACGCAAATAAAGTGAAAGTGTGTGATCCGCTAGATAAAAAATTAAGCCTCATTTGCTCACCGTAATCTAAAAATAAAAATAGAAATAGAAAAAACTTCGAACGCTATCTCGAAAGTGGCGTGTGTTATCCAAAATCCGGAAACGGCTAATTTTCACTCTGAGAACGTTGTCTGAAAATGTCATTGAGTTCCCTTCATTTTTCTCGAAGATACGGCAAGTTTTGTCACTTTTTAAATAGGTACATACAGACGGACGCACAGTGTTTTTAAGTACCTATATAGTACTAGGTACAAAAATTTCTTCCTAATCCAACTCCGTTCCGAATTCGAATTTTCTGACGATCACAATGATTCCATTTACGACGTAAATATGGAAATAAAAAAGAAACAGCTAATACCTCGAGAATACAAGAAATAGCAACGAAGCCATTTTGAATTTTCGAACCGCTGGAAATATCAGCTGCAAAATTATTTTCAAACGTTCACTTGAAACGTCGACTCATGCGATTATTATTTTTCTCTTTTTGAAATACTCAGTTCTTTACGACTCGTTGTAAATGTCCATTGTTGAATAAGGTCTGTGACTCGGAGTGACACTTACGTTCCGGTTGAATGTGCGAACTAGGCATTTGCCATCTTGAAGGCGTTGTAATTAAAGAGGCAGCTGGCGCTTCAAAGGGAAAAAACACGAATAGAATGTGGTTGAGCAGTTTTGAGAAAAAAATCCCCCGGTCCGCCCAGTTCTCTTATGTTTGGCCAATTGAAACTCGTTACAACTTAATACGACCGTCCGGGTGTTGCATTTCGAGACGAATTCGAGATCGGCGGACGGCTAAAAAATGCGTTAACTTGATGAAATTCCCATGCGACGTTGCCAACCGAGTGCGATTGGAAAAAGCACCGCTTAAATTCTGCGAGGACTTAACATCGACGAATTTTTCCCTTGTGCAGCAGCCGATCATCGTTAACTGCCGGCATGTTAATAATAAAACTTGCGATCTAGGTGAACGCTCTGAGCGGAATTTTTGGCTTTAGCCACCTTTGGCACAGGGAAAACCTCAGGGAAATGCATCGATCGGATTGGCAACCGTCCAACGGGTCAAGGTGTGCATAAGAATGCTTTTGAACAAATATATTCTGGTATACGCTACTAAAAATATTTCGCCCAAAGGAAAATTGGTTTGAGATCGAGCAACAGAAAAAGAAAAAAGTGGCTTTACGAGCGAATTTTCGAGGGAACTGTTAGAAGAAAGATTTTGATTTAGGCTCATAAACTCGAAACCCGTTTAGGATGCCGATAGTTATAGTCTCATTCGATTCAGCGTGAACAAATTCACGAATTTCAATACCGCGAGACCCTTCAGATCGGGTAATGATTTTTTTTTCGAATTTGGTCAAGTTCAAGGTCAAATTTGAACACCACCCTCCGCTCCTATCTGGTTGCTCCATGAACCTATAATTACTTATGCTGAGAAGGATTTTCTGCGAAAAAAGCACTTTTTTACCTAAACAATTACGGTGGCTATTAATTTTTTCCGCTAGAATTTGTTTCTCTAGTGTATAAATTGGACTTTTCATGTGCTTCCGGAATGAAATTCGTAGGTCAAATTATTCAAAAAAGAATCATTTTGAGCGAAAATTCGCAAATACGGAAGAGTAACTATCAAGCTGAATTATCTCTATAAAAAAATCTGAAGGAGGCTAATTCATTTTAAAAACCGGTTCTAGTAATGAAAAAATGCAGAAATACATTTTTAAACGAAAAGCTTTTTTCTATACTTATGACGCCAATACAAAACTCTGCTATCAAATTGTTTAATTAATTTTCTAGACTCGTACTCTTCGCTAGTAAATTGACATAGGCTGCGAATGCTAATCAAACTCTTCCTTTTTTGCTCGCCTATACCGAAGATCTTTCAAGTCGGCTTCGACCATGTAATTTCTTCTGCATTCGGACCCATCGGTTGAAAAAGGCGCTCGGAAGACCTCCCGTGTGCTATACTTTACTGTTAATAGTCACCGATTACTGTATTATTACTGTACATGAAAAAAAGTCTACAGGCTCTGAAACGGAGATTCTATCCGATCTGTCTTATCTCAATATCGTGGGCTTCGTTTCTTCGGCATTAGTAGTGACGATCGTTGGAACCCATAACCCGCATTATGACTGCAAAAGCATGCATATACATTTCGGACAACCATAAAAATAAATGTCACTTCATTTTTCGCTCCCACCTTCTGCCAGCTGCCTACTCAGCCATTTTTGAAAATATGGTGGACCGATTGTAGATTAGATAGAAGAGTGATGCAAGAAGGCCATAACTGTATATTTTTCTCCTGGCAATAGTTCTCTTAGTTCTGAAATAGCGCCAGAAGGCCTGTTGTCTACGATAGTTCGCAAACCTATCCATAAATCCCATCCTCCCTCGAGGGCGGTTTTCCGGGGGTGGACGGAAAACGGAGACACCTGTTGCTGCCTGCAGCCCTCGACAGTTACAAGCGATTCCTCTTACCAACTCACTTAGCTCAGCAAACCTCCCTCACCTTCCGACTTTAACACCTGATAAAAAGCGACAGTTTTTCGCTCGGCTTCGCCGTTAGATCCTTATTCTTTTCTCCCACTTAAAGCTCATTGACGTGCTTTTTCCTGTGTTGACATCGGCCAACCGGAAAGAGAAAAGACAAACTCTTTGCGGCTTTCAAAGGTCGACATTATTTGCCCTCCTTTCAGGAGAAATACGTTTCTGGCAGGGTCTTTCAGGGTTTGGTTTTCTTCAGGCGGTCATTTCGAGAGAAAATTCCCTCCTCCCTTCCTGTGAACATGGGGAAAATCTTGTGGCTGGGGAAAGTACATTGGGAATCATTGAAGAAGATACTTCATTCCAACGGGAAATCGTACTTGGCATTTCTATGCGTTTCGTTCCGTCAGGGAAGGTGTGGGGAATATTTTGTTCGTGCTGTTTCACAAACATCCAGTTTATGCGCCATAAAGCAGGCGCCATCACATTTACAGTACAAGTACCTTTTGAACAGGAACACACCACGAGTGTGAGATGAGGCAAGTTGACATTGGAAACCCTGAATGCAGTGCCAGAATCAGAACTTTTCAAAATGGGCAGTCTCAACGGTGAAGGCGAGTGCAGTTCATGGCAGCGCCAGTAGTTTAGTGTTGTTTTTCAGGTACCTTTTAATAACTTCATAAGATAGAAGAGAACACAATTCTGAAATCAACAAGCGCAATCAGTTGGCCAGAGTTGACATTAACTGCTCATCAGAATCAAACTATTCTCAGTAGTTGTCAGCAGTTCGTTGCTCTCTGTTCTAATTAGGCGAAATTGAGTAATCTATGAGATGTGGACAGCTTCTCTCGAAAATGTCTGCATTATTACATTTGACGTTGTTGCGAGAACGCTTGGGCAGTTCTGGGATTCAATTGGATCTGAAGTGGCGCCAGTTTCTTCTACTGAAAAAATACCCTAATAAAAACGTGATCTTATTCTTCTAATAGCATTTAATTGGAACGAAAAAAAGGCTTTTCCTTGACGCGAATTAGTATTGTTTGAAGAGCTGAAGAAACTTTCAGTGAATCAATCTTCGTCCGTAGGATTCGCTTTGTATTCTATTCTACACCCGAAACAAAAAGTTGTCTAAACGTTTTGCATATTTCCATCTCCAGCTGTTTCACATACCGACCGACGCAGGTGATTTACATGCCTCAAGGGCTCGCGAGCAAAGGCCAGTTTAGACCAAAGATAAATCAAATACGTCCTGGTGCGTTGAGGTTTTGAGGGAACTGCCGTGGAAAACGGGGCGGGGAAAATCCGTTCCAAGAAAACCCTTAACGTTAGAATCGTCCCTAGAGAGGGATAAAGGGTTACGCAGGAAAGCCCGCTGCTGTTAGATGCGGATTTTTTTTTTTTTTTGCAACGAAGAATCTTTTTGGGTCACGAGTGCGGGAGGCCGTTGTTGAAAAATATATTAATAAAGGGCATCCACCGTCATTCGACTTTGCTCTTGAATATTTACTAAAACGGTATGGAATTATTTTCCTTTATAGAGTGGTTCGCACCCGCGTAAAATTCAGTGGTGGAAACAAGTTCCACGTCGTCTTGCGATCGTCCACAGAGGCTGTACAATATTATAAGATTTATAGGCAACCATTAAGTACATAACTCGTATGGTTCCAAAGATTCCATAAAACCGGATCAAAATCAAGAGAGCCCGTCAGGTTTGCGGCACACCGGAGTAATTATGCCTGTTTACGAACGGAGCTGCTGAATAGGAACTGATTGGTGATGCGAAATCAGACGGTGCTACTGGTTAAGGACTCAGGAGACCATGGTAATCGAGTTCTCAACCAGTAGCGCTATTTAGGCATCCTATTTGATTACACAGGGACTCTAGCAAACAATTAGGTAATTTCCGTCACCAAATTATTCGACTGGGATCTAAAAGTTCGTACTGCGATGCGTTTATTTATCCACCTTTTCCTTCGATTTTTTCTTCAACAATGTTCATTCGCGTCTCGAGCGCTATCACAACGAATAAAATTTGCACCTGGTGCCAGCTTGCTAGAAAAACGATAAAACGGCACGATTCCTAGTGACTGATTTACCGTCGAGACAAATCTTGCGTTCCAACCTTATCCAATCAGCACGTGCTTTGCTGTCTATCGATTACCATAGAAATTACTCTTTTAGTCCAAGTAGTGTATTCAGTTTTATTTGATTGTTTTTCAAAGCCTCTCTTCTACAGTTGAGTGTAAAACTCTCGACCTTAGCCACTTATCTTTCATCCGACTGTACTTGATAAGTTAAGTGGCCGACGAGAAGTCGTGAAGTTCGTAACGAGCTTCTTGCAAAGGCGCAGTCGTAACTGGAGAAATCCACCTGTTCTCCATCTCCTGAAGATACGAATAGCCTTGATGTAAAATGGACACTGCAAATGATGACAACGAAACGTTAATTCTAATTTGTAATTCAATTTGAACAGTTTCATCGACGGTCAAAGTCAAATTATTGAACCACATATGCCCCATGTGATTGCCTTTTGTTGATGTCATGAACAAATGAATTAGGGGAGTGAGTGGGAAACAGGAAAGACATCAAAAGATGATGAGAGAGCTTCTCCGATAGAAAGAGATGATTCGGTAGCTTCACTTTCAGAGCAACTATAATAAAAGAAAATCTCTGAAAAAGAGCAATGTTGATTGGAGATCTTTAGTCCCTCATCATCTGCACTCAAAGAGGCAATTTTTATCAACATTTCACTTCGACAAAGAAGCTCTCTTAAATTCTTCATCTCGATCAGCTCTTTTCATCTCCTCTCTCTATTGAAGCTCTCTTATTCACCTTTGTCTCGATTAGAGAATATCTCTTCATTCTGGGAAAAATCGAATTGGCTTGGAATTGAAGTACAGCGCTTGGCTCAATGAGTTTCACTATTAAATTCCAATCGATGTCTATTCCATTTATTGTATTTCTTTTTCTGGACATTCGACTATCCGACGCCAAGAAGCTCGGTCGTCTTAACTGGAATAAAACATCGCTGGTGTGAATTCGACGCGTTCAAACGGTTCAACTGGGGGTAAAAGTTGGCGCTGAATCAAGGGAAACCAAGGCCCTAACAACAGGTGAACCTAACGGAAATAATTGCCGTGTCAGCTTGGGAAACGAAACGAAACGGCGAAATCGAATTAGCTGTTGACACATCGCTCCTAATATCGCACCTGCCTAAAGACCTCAGTTTGTCCTAATGGCGTCTTCATTCGAACGACAGTGACATAAAACGCCATACATCCCTAAAAAATTGATGTGCCTCAATGACATTTTCAGGAAATGTTCTCCCGGGGCAATTTAAGAGGACGTGATCGATTTTTTTGGATACTTAATTTACTGTGCTTCCACGATAAACGGACTATAATATTCTTCCATTTTGTTTATTGTGTCAAAGTCTTAAAATATTATTCGAGGCAAGCAGATGACGTTTGATTTTACTCTTCGGCTCACACACCGTACTTCCATGTTATGCGCTTTTTTGTTGGTATGTTGTACTGGCTGCAAAAATTAATATAAATATTTGAATGACTGTGGTTTTTAAATGTTTATAACGACGAGTGAATGACTCCTCATTTCCTCTTCAGGCTTATAGATTTTTGGGTGTCTTGCTACAAAAATTATTCCATTTTACAAAACTTAGCTTGTACGTATTTTAAGCTCAGATACTGCTGTTTCGTATTTTTAATCTAATTCGTGCGTTTTTCTATTTGTGTGCCTTTTTCAATAACAGTTCAATAATTGTTATAGTGTTTTAGTATACTAACGTTACCCACTCAAACATGGAAGTAATGCGTGATCTATGCATACCACTGGTTTTATAAAGGTGACGGCACATATTTGAACCAATCGATACATCTGGTTGAAAAACTGATAAATCGGTCTATCGTTAAATTATACATAAAATTCGAACTATTCCACCAGTTGAACTCAGAGTTGTCTATTTTTCACTTATCCACTAACACTGCAAAGCGACCCTTGAATGCCGTTGTTGTAGGCCTACGGTTATAATTCGAATACCCCAGTTATAGAGGGAATCTTCGCTTCAAATACTTGCCCCCGGATGGAATGATCGAAATGCGTTCCCAAGTTTCTCGATGACACCAGGGGTGGGGGGATGTAATATGGCGCAACTATCTGGTCGGATGTAAAGAACGCATCAAAGGGCTAACTTCTCCGGATTCAAATTCGACGAGTGCGTTGGTAGCGAGTTCTAGTAAGTAGAGAAAATAGTCGAGGAATCATTATGAAGTCCTCCTATACATCAGGTATGGTGAACAAAGGAAAATATGGAACTCTTAAAATTCCCTTAGAATACCTACTAATATCTTCGTTAAAAGCTTCAAATTAGTTACAATGCTTGGTTGGAAGTATTTTATTCCCAGAGAAAATTCTGGGAGATCTGGCTTAATAAGAGCGATATGTTTTTGACGTGTGTGTTAATTGTTTTAATTATAACTTGACCTGAGACGAAGCTTTTGCCAACTGAATTCCACACGGAACATTTTGATTACTTTCCACTTTAATTACACCACTCACAAGGAACAATAAGGCGAATACACACGGAGCTACTAAAAATGAACTGATCAGTGACGCGAATCACCTAATACTTTGATTGTACCCCCCCCCCATTGTTGTTGTGTACTTTGTGCCTTTCCCTTTGTATCAAATGGGACTCGTACTTAGTGCTACTGGTTGAGTAGTCTCTTCAGCCCTTACTCGTAGCACCACGTTTGGCGTTACATTTTATTGTACAGGGAGAGACACAAATTACTTAGTTTTGAGTAAAATAGTTTTTCCTTTACAGTAGCACCGTGTGTGATAGGTCATTGTTCGCTAATAAAATTGCATCTTGGGGAAAAATGTAACACTGCTCGGCATATCTTGTTGTTTTTGGGATTTATTTAGCGAACCACCGATCAGTTTGATTTTATCGAGCGTTTCGTATACGAGTGAGTAAATTTGTCGACGGAGCTCATCAATTATTTAAAACAGACCAACTGCAATAGCTAAAAAATTCATCGTTGGCTAAACTGAACTGCGGAATTGCATATTCGAATGGTGACAACCGGTTTCGTGAACTATCGATCTTTCTCACGCTTCGAAAGTCGTTGAAAATTGCTTTTTGATGAAAGAAAGGTGAAATTTTTCAATTACCAAGTGAGCTCGCGCTCTGATCGCCAACGATTAAAATAACTTGTCGAGTAAAAAAAAAGTGGGCAAGTTGTTGGTTCATTGATTTTCATACCACTAGGAATTGAGGCATCGTTGCCCTGAAAAGGGCCGTTTTCGGATGTTGCATTGTAAAAAGACACATAAAGTTGAGATTTGTGATAAGCGATAAGTCTTTCAGTTATCATTTGAACTTTTCATCTGAGGTTTTGGCTTCGTGAGTTCTTAAGGGATTTTATGGCACTGAAAAGGGCCTTTGCAATGATGCACGTGTTCCTACACCCCATTGTTCGCTTCAAGGAAGACCGCAGAAACAGCACTCGTCAGCAGACAACGTCTAGTCATTTCAGTCTGCAAACTCGTGTTAGTGTCAAAACTAGATCAACATTCCCATATTCCATTGATATAGTTATTACCATCATATTACAATGCGATGATTTCATTATTATTCTTACCAAGGTAGGCAATTTTCTTAAATTTGACACTGGTGTCTTCGTGGTGAAGACGCTTTTCATGTCGCAAATAGCACTTTCGAACTCGTATCGACTATGTTTGGGCGCACGTATGAGATCATCCGATAGCCTTAAGGGTCAGTGGACTCGTTTCAAAGCCTATCCCCCACCCGCGGTCATATATCAACGCCGACGAGATTTATTTACCTC
The DNA here is from genome assembly GCA_037159825.1 of Tupiocoris notatus. Taxonomy (NCBI): domain Eukaryota; kingdom Metazoa; phylum Arthropoda; class Insecta; order Hemiptera; family Miridae; genus Tupiocoris; species Tupiocoris notatus. The sequence continues at coordinate 272,949 of JASJUZ010000568.1, read as the reverse complement.
GCTGAGTCGCGAAGTTTACGACCTTTCAAAATTTGAATTACAACCGCGAATTTCTGAGTCGTTCGGAAGTGAACTGGTAATGCATTGGAGCGTTTCAACTGCTCAGTCGAAGATGCGATATCCATTTGTGGACCCGGTTGAAAAAGCGCGACTTTTTCGAACGTAAGACAACCGAAACGCTGAATTCGAGTCCCTTTATTGAAGGATAAAACGAAATCATAGCAATGCTCATTATAACGAACAAAATCATTTGAGTCGCCGGGCTAAACTTGTTTCACATACGCCACTCCTCGCACTCGTTATATGGATTTTAATCCTTTCAAAGAGAAAAACCGGGCGATTCATTTTGCTATTCTTCATTTCCCTATGAACAGTGGTAATTGGATTTGCACAATGATAAAAAGCTCTTTCACTTCAAAAGTATAGAATACTTCGATTTGATTGCTGCTTTACCTATGAGTAATCGTACATTAACGTACGCTAACCACAATCCACTAAAAATCAATAGAAAAACGAATAAGACCTATAGAAGATAGTTTAGAAATTATAATAAACATATTCAATAGTGTAGCCTCTGATATCTAAATTTAGAATATAATTATAAAATTAGAAATACCTAGTATCCATCAAGTAGGTATAGTTTATAGTTTTTATGTTTAGTTTGAGTCTCTCGTTGTGTAATCAAACGGTTACGTGGCACAAAGTGCTACAGGTTGCGGACGAGTCTCCTGAAGAGTTTCTGGTTCCCCCAACCAGTCGCACCTTGAACAACGTCCCAACTAATTGCACAGTGAGATATTCGAAGTAAACTAATGGGTAATTGCTGCAGAGCGCGGTTTAAGGTGCATCGTTGAATATACACATACTCCCGATTTCGACAAATAATAAGACGCTCATAGTTTTTCCAAAATGCATTCCATCCGACGTACGAGGGCTGCTGATATTGTTAGAAAGACGTAAACCCAGGGGAGCCTGCCGCCGACGCGGAATTGCCCTAGAAAGGCCTACGCTTGGACCTCAGCCAAGAACAACGGGAAGACGCCTGAAACTGGTGAGCTCATCAAAGAAAACACGCAGACATTGCACCGTGTAAACCTGAAAACTGACAGTTCGGATTAGTGGGTTTATTGATGATGTTCTCGGAAGAAGCCGATTCATAATTTCTTCCGGCGGAAATTGGACGAAATTTGGACAGAAACTACCGACAATTATACCGTCATTGACTGAAATAGTGTCAAACGTGATAAGTCCTTGAGTGTTTTAATATGATTTTTGACTCCAGTGGAGTGGCTTTGTACGTTTGTATCGCGGAAGTACTTTGTGTTGTCAAAAATCCGAGTAACTACCGATTTCTTTTATTCACTGGATGTTCATTTTCTCGAGGTTATACTAAAATTTGATCTATTCTGGAGTTGTGAATACTCTCAAACTCTAAAAACCCGACGACTACTCTCCGAGCTTTGATAGACTTGCCGATACAGAATACCGGTGGATATGGAAGTTCTCGTGAAGATCCAGGGAAAATATTTTGTGGTCGTTAACACAGCAGTACAAAAATCAAGTGCTCTACACAACATGTACATAAAAGAACACTATTTAACCGACTTCAAACAAGGAGGAGGTTACTATGGTCGTCTAGCGGGTTTTTTTTTTTTTTTTTTTTTCGGTATGTGTTGTCCACCGGCGTTCAGCTCCTGTACGTCCGATCGGGTTACTTTTTTTTTTGTTTGAAAGGGTTACTATCCAGGTAGGTCCCATAATTTTTTCAATTGAGTCCGTCCAGTAGTTACGTCTCCAGACGCGGAGAAACGCCGGAAAACGTGATTTTCGCGAAAAAAGGAAGTTTTGACTTTGCAAGCTTATAACATCTAGAATACTTGCTCGATTGTTTTGTTTCTGGTGTCATTTTGTTCATAATTTATCTGCCTACAAGGGCCTACCTTCAATTTTTCGTTCGGCATTCTCATATGGCGTGTAGACAAGAAAGTGTAACAAAAAAAGTGATGCCAATTTTCACTTTTTTGAGGTTTTTCGAGCACCGTTCCAAACCACGTCGAGAAAAAAAATATGAACACTATTGCACTTCAAAGCACATAGATAGAGCTTTCTAACGATGGTAAAAAATCAAGTTTAGGTGGCATAATAAGGGAGCAATCGATGTTTTAATGGACCTGTGTTTGAGACCTCATAACATCCAAACCAAAACTGTTTTTCCATCGTTTTTAAACTTAAATTGTTCAAATTTGAGTCTAGTTTACGTGATTCAAATTTGGTATTGATTGAACTAAAAGTAGATACTTTTTAGGCCGTATTTCTAAAAAATTTGTTTCAAAATCACGTTTTTTGGACTATTTATGCTTGTAGAAAAAAAACTACGTTAGTCATAGCATTCTCGTTAGAAGATTTGAATTCAGCGTTAAATTTTCAATAAATAACATGGTTTTGAAGGCCAAATAACTTCATTTTAATGCACAAACGATTGGCGAATTTCTGAAATTTGGTTCGGATTCTCTCATTCAGTGTGAATACGGATACGCTTCAGGAAATCATCACTCTATTATCGTTAGAGAAATAAAGAACGAGTGAATTGGTGCAATTCAGTAACCAGCAATGGTGTAGACAATTATTTGAGTTTTGATAGGTGTATCAATGGGATCAAAGTATCCGGTATGTTGACCAAGAGACCCAAATCAGTGGATGGATTATTCTAAACGTTCAAACTCACTCTCAATCAACATAATAACATTGAAAATAGTTAGATAATCATTATAGTTTAGAACTCCAACGTTCAACGGACTTATGAATTGAGTTTGGACGGTTAGTAGTAAGTGACAAGAACACAATAATGAAAGCTTGGGAAAATTCTGTAAAGAGAGCTGTCCATAATTGTAAGTCACTAAAAAGAGAAAAATAAAAAAAAACTTTTAAAAAAAAAAATAAAACCGACTTCAAAAAGTTTGTCTATAAAATACACTCTGAAAAGGAAGAAATAATAACAAAAATGTCCCAACTTCGCAGCAACTCATTCGCCAACTACACATTTTAAGGACTACTTTACTACTCGTATTGACCTGACCACTTCCTGATTGATTGGATCACCTTCCCTAATAATATAAAAATTACTATTTCTCATTTCCCAAATGATTAAAAGATTTTCCTTTCACCTCTGAATTGCCTCCAGATTGATCATCTTTTGGAGTCGGCGCCTCTCTGGCAAAATGACTACCTGATGGTTACAAATAAATATGAATTTACGATAAATTAGTAGGTGCCACGTAATAAGTCTGGGTCTGGATGTAAAGATTCTTAGAGAAATCTGAAATGGTTTTTAGGAAAAGGCGTGAATAGTCACCTTCAAATCGATATTGTTAATAATCAGTTCTCATAAATGCTGATTTGCTCTATTCAAGAATCGTGAAAACTCATGATATTTATATTCATACTACTGGTAATTCGGAATCTATAGGGTTCTCCAATACAATATAAGAGAGGCGCCGACTCCAAAAGATGATCAATCTGGAGGCAATTCAGAGGTGAAAGGAAAATCTTTTAATCATTTGGGAAATGAGAAATAGCAGTTTTTATATTATTAGGGAAGGTGATCCAATCAATCAGGAAGTGGTCAGGTCAATACGAGTAGTAAAGTAGTCCTTAAAATGTGTAGTTGGCGAATGAGTTGCTGCGAAGTTGGGACATTTTTGTTATTATTTCTTCCTTTTCATTTCTTCCTTTTCAGAGTGTATTTTATAGACAAACTTTTTGAAGTCGGTTTTATTTTTTTTTTAAAAGTTTTTTTTTTCAGAAATCGACAGTATTACACATTTGACTTCTCGGACGATCACGATACCTCCGAATCCCCATCAGCCACAACGTTTGGACTGTAAATCACACGCAATGACAATCTTTTGTAAAGCGAAAGGTTTCATTTGGTATCATCCTACAATCTGAAGCGGCGCTAAATCTCGGCGTCGCCGCCGAACATGATTTGAACCGTCCTCGCGCGACAGGATTTTGATTTTCTCGCCTCTTTCCCACTTTCCGACGAACTGCCTCGGATTTCACAGTTACGAGCTGACGACCAAAAACAGGAGGGTGCTGATGATTCTGTCGCTCGCTAGCGTGGAATTGAATTTTATTGCGAGAAAAACCGAATAATCCCCTATGCAGTAATAAACGGGAAATCGGGCTTGGGTTGTTTTCCTGGCTGAGCAGGGTGCACTGCTTTTGGCGAATCCCCTCCTCACAACTCCTATCACGCTGTGTAGCATTCCAATGTAGTGGTCTTTCTATTGTTCTATTGTACAGTTTGACACCACGCATTGTTTGCCATTAGTTCTATACTTTGTCAGGATTAAAAGGTTTTAAAATTCCTCTTAATTTTCACACTCACTCACCACTCCAACTTTTAGGACAATCCATCATTGTATCTTTAACCCTCGAGATAAATGCACCAAAACCAATCATGGAACTAATCAAAAGATAGGTAGTTAAAATCGCCTCCATTTCTCTTAGTAATTTACCTATACATTTCTTTGCATTATGCTCAAATGCATTTCCTGGTATGTCATGAATCGAGGTCATGCAAGAGGGTCATCACTGACGCTGCCTTGGAAGTAACTGATTACAGATAGGATCCATGGACGGATTTTTGGCCATTCCTCAACTCGATGTTCTCCCAATCGCGGTCATAAGTAATTTGTGGCTCTGAAAAGGCCGTCTGGCAACTGCGTTTCATGCGTGTGTGAGACGAGGGGATAGTCAATAGAATCTATAAAGGTCCTCGTGATATATTCCTTGGAGACCTGGACCTAAACCAAAGACAGACCAGTGCCTACCTTTGGATAAACTACTCATCTGAGCGCTATATAAAGTCGGCCTGGTCATAGGCTGATGTATGTGGGATTCCCTGCAGATCATCCAAGAAGTCCTCATATGCGTCCAAGAAGTGTCATATACGTCGATCGTCCAAGAAGTGTCATATACGGTCAGACACCAAGAACAATAAATTACATTCGATCAGCAGAGCCTGCCTATGGTAAAAATATCTCTAAAAGGTTGTCAGACGCGATAATTTCTGGCTTTCCTGACCTTCACTATCAAACATCAATATGCCAGGAAGACCTCGATAAAATAATTAAAACACACAAAGACGAAACTCCAGGTTACCGCAGTGAGCCATGGGACAACACCAAGAAATCATTTTCTTTTAAAGAACAAGCACTACCATCCCACGGCCCTTTTCAGGGCCATAAAATACATTGATAACTACTATGTTTCCTCGAATTACAAACGCAGTGCGGCCCCTTGAATTTACTTTGATTATAAAAACGAAACTACTTCTGCTACACGCAACTACTGCCAAAAGAACGAGAAATCCAACTGTAGCGCATCTGGGTTCCTCTTATACGTTCTAATGTCCTTACTTCTGAACTGATTCAATAGGTTGAAATTACAGGACAAACGTGTTCAGGGATATGACTTTTTAGAAAACATTAAGGCAGCCACAATGCTCCAGACCATTAATAGCCGCGGTGCCGCTCGCGTACGAAGTTTTTGAAGAACCATTAGACGGGGGCAAAATCTTGAAAACCCAAGTTCCTAACAGGTTGTGCGATGGAATAAAGCGATGTTAGGTAGGAGGGGATTATGTCCCTTCTTTCCCGTGGAAAGTTTTTTCAACAACAACTGCAAGATCACAAAGGAAACCGTTACATTATTCAAGGTTTCAAATACAAGGTGACCTTATTACGCATTTTATGGACTAAAGCTTTGCCTTAGTTCCCTCGTCATGCCCCGTTACTGACAAAAACTCATGCCCGTTTGTGTGACGATTTATTTCGAACGGATTTTAAACGGAAAATGTACGCCCTAAAATAAGATATCAACACGTGAACAATATAGTAAGTTACAAGGGCATAAAGGCGTTAAGAATCATTTACGATAGTAACCATCTATGTTTTCGAGTCATGGGCTATGAGCGGCCTAAATCTTCGGTGATCGAATAAAACGCGAAGCAGTTGACTCTTTATAAGAGTCACTCGTCGCTTTACGCCACTCTTTCAAGAACGTATCACCATCTTGAAGCGCTTTTGCTTTAGGCCTCTTCAGGAGCATTATAGTTACGGCTGTGCATAATTTCTCACTATTCCCTGAAAGGGCGGCCAGTCGGAAAGTTGCAAAGTCATTAGAATTAAACGTGACTAGTTGAGGACTCGGGAAATGAATCCTCTATCAGCAGCACTGTGATTTGATATGCGATTTTGATGAATTCGCATGAATTCGATTTAATTCATTCTGTGGATCAATGTGAGTGCTTACTCTCGCTCGGAATTCGGAGTTCCCCAGTACATTTTTCGGCGTTGACCTCATGTTTACCACGGATAAAATTACATTTTAGCACCTCCTAAAGGCTCATTTCAAGGACATTTACTCTCAAGTTCGATCGCCTGCTGCTCAATAAGAACGCGTCGTTTAGCATGCACAACGGCACAATCATATTTGATTTTCGCTTCGATGTGAATGGAACTATTATGATGTTCGTTAAGATATACCAAGTAACACTCTCTTGAAAAGTTTGTGTCTGTTTGTCGTCAAATATTGACAAAACTCGCCATACAACCATGAAAATACATTAAGTATAATAAAAACTAGGAAAGGTATACACTCGGCGGCTGTCCAAAATCGAAAGTTGTTGGATTCTTGATTTCACACAGTACTTCCGTTACCATGATGCTATAACTTGAGACTTACGAGAGCTATAAAGATCATTCTATACTGATTTGAATGCTCTTCAAACAATCTTGAGCTGTATTGTTAGGCGAATAATTTAACTTTTAGTTAAATAATTAAGAAAAATGAAAATAATTGATTGAGTTGCTATGGTGTCCATTATATTCAACAATCTGTTGTTCGGAGGAAACGTTCACAATTGTTCGGTATAGTTACTTATACAAGTGTATGGTCTTCTTAAATTATGATTGAAGTAGAGGAATAATTAACCAATGTACAATCATTTGCAGCGTTTCATCCATCCGTCTTACTTTCGATTAATTCGGAATTGTCGTAATTTTCTTGCACTATTTTTTTCATTTGTGTCTTAGACGACTTGTCTAATTTGCGTCGGTTTTGTCTCAAAGCAATCAATTTTCTCAGTAAAGACCAATTTTGGTTTAATTGGCACTGAACCATAGACGAGCTATTTTTCGAAATTCAACAAAAAAACCTTTCAATACTGTCTTGTTTTAGCAAGAGGTGCCCGGGTAATGAATTTATAGCTTTTTGTTGAGAAAATTAGAATGATAGGAGCGTCGAGAAATTGGCTGTCTTTCTATGCCGACGACCTGGTGCTAATTAAAAACAATTGATTTCCCCAAGGAACAGGGGATGAATGGTGAGAATTTCGCCAGCACCGTCTGCGTTTTATTAAGTCGTCTGAAGATTGCAAGATTAATTTTTTTCCCATTTTCAAAGATTTCTAACATGAGGGGAAAAATGTGTAACCCATGTTTCTAACTGCAATTTTTATGTTTGTAATTTTTTTTTTCTCTTTTCAGGTGAGTGAGGTTCAACGCTTAGATAATATCCACTTGGATTTGTGAGTAGATGAATTTGCTATTGTTTCTTCGCCATCTTTCATCCAACTCACGTCATCAAATTATTCGAAAAGTCAATATAATACTAGGAAAAAAAAAATAAGGCTAATAGAACAATTTGAAGACAAGATTGGATCATTGCCTCAACGAAAAATACAGAAAATTAATATCCAAATAAAACTATCAAACGGTCATACTTTTTCAAATTAAACACAAACCCGGAGGCAACTTTCATTTTCCTAAGCTGAAACATTTTCGGTCCAATTATTTTCATCTAATCAGGAACGTGTCAAGCTGAGGACATTAGGTTATCTGATTTTCCGACTTCGAAAAGCGGCTTTGTTCCAGTAAATGTGTGTGTATCCGATGAAATACACTGCATAGTACTGGTACGCGTTATGAGTATCGGGACGGCAGTAAAGGAGCTCGAGTGGACCCTATTCAGAGATTAGTTCGACTTATCTGGCCCATCTCGACCGAACTCGACCTCGGCTTCCATCGGCATTTCTCGGCCTATCATTTCTCCGACTATCGTTGCTCCATCCGTAGACTCCTCATATGGGAAGATGTCTTCATCGGATGAATACGAAGCGATACCAGTTGATGGAGGCAATCCGAACAGCCGAATGTTCATAGTGACCCGATAAGTTCTAGTTTAGACTAATTGATTTTCATTTCTTCCGCGAGTTGCGACACCCGTCAAGTTATATTTGCGATGGTTGCGAGAGTGCGGGTTATCGAAAGTGTCTTTAAGCCCGTTCACACACGAGGCTAAAAATGAATTTTTCGTTTGGTTGTCGTCGCATTTGTTGTGGAGGGGTTGTGAGGGGGAGAAAAACCAGGCGACTTAATGTCCAGATTTTTAATGGCTGGCCGAGCACTTTCGCCCATTCGGGCATCTTCAGGGCGACGTGGAACCACAGCCCTGTGGACCTCATGGTTAAAAATCTGGAGAAAAAGTCGCCTGGTTTTTCTCCCCCTCACAACCCCTCTATAAAAATTAATTGAAAAGTGACTGCCAATTACGAACTAGTTTGAGCCGCTCCCTGCGTGACGGTACACTGGTTGCGGACTCGGAGACGCTAAATGTTGAATACTTCTGAAAATTTGAAACGATCAGCTGGTCAACTTTGAGCCGTTGCAAGGCCAGGAGGGCAATAACATCGAATGCGTAGGTCGGGCGAAGGATATCTTTTATACATACGCGACCCACACAATACAAAGACGAGGTAGAAATGGCCAACAATGAGACGGTCATAAGTACGAGAACAAGCGGCGATTACGATAAATATGCGGTACCTACTCGGAATAATAATGTCTAATTAATTCATGCAACTAAGAATTACAGTACCGAGTTTATTTCTTTGTTATTAGTTAGTAATTGGTTTTTCTAGTTGTTTTGACATTCTCCATGAATCTGATTACGTTTCTTGTTGGTGATTTGATTTATCCAGTTCGAACGCTAAAAATAATAAATGATTTCGCTTCATTTGCAGTAAAAATCATATTTTATCCCATATAGAATATAGTCATGAAACGGTGGATCAGCAACCGAACGGAATCATATCGCTCGGCCGCATTACCCAAATCTGCAATATATTCATAGCCGCCGAAACTCCGAACTTGATCAAAGGGACCAACTTATTGGACTGTAAGCATGGGCTTATAGGAAGATGACCGAGGTCGGCTCAAACCCGAAGCTACCTCAAGTAGTAGCACCATAGCAAATTAGCCCAGCCGTGTAATTAACGTCGAATTTAATCGAGTGATATGGCTGATTAAATGGGTTCCACGAGGTCGATAGAGCATTAGTCCAGCGTCCTCCGGCTTACACAAGTTTACGAATAACCACATAGATGAAACGACTCTAGGAAAAGCAATGTTGGCTAATTGTCGATCATTTCAAGGTTAGGAAAGTTCGAAGAAAATATTGCTAGTTAATATAGTTCCAAGTTCCAAAGCAGTTGGAGAAATGACCACAGCTTAGCTTTATTGCGTTAATCAATCAAATATTATTTACTATTAATTTCATTGATCTAATTAATCTGAGCACCTCGGGTGGGAACAGCCATAGTGTGATAACCTTCTGCTAGATTTCTTAACTGGTAGCTTGTTCTGCGACTGGAAAGGAGCCGATGAGTGACGCAAATAACTAGTTTATTTTGAGTCTTCGCCAGTGTAATCGAATGGGATGCAGCATACGTTGCTACTGGTTGCAGATTGGGAGGCGCGAGTCCTCAACCAATAGCATCCTGAGCGGCGTCCCATTTGATTACAGATGGAGGATCTCTAATTAGCCCCTTTCTTTACTCGAGATTTTCTTCACAGTTTCTCGTATTTGCGGACAATCTCCGAGGAGGAGCAATCCATGAGGTGTGTCGTGATTTCTTTATGAATCAAGACATAAAAAAATTGAGCATCGTTTAATTATTTCTTTTTCTTAGTTCTAAAAGGTCAGTCGAAATCATCATAAGCTTGCCATAAATGGCCTCGAATGAGATAAAACACGTAAGAAGACAACGGCCAACCGCAGTAGTGTAGATGTAGAGGTCGTATCTCAAATAAAGAGGCCTCCCAACGGCACCTACTACGACCACAGCACACTACACAAGCACAGTTAACAGCAAGTCCATTACGACTGGTTCAATATTGGCGCTTCTCTTCTTCAAAAGCAGCAACGGCTTGCACAAAGCTCTGGTATTCCTATGATTCTTTTTCACCGAACACAAGGATAGCCTTGCAACAATACTGTAAACCGTCCGGTGTCAAGTAAATGCTACTTCACTTTCGCTGATGCGTGGATATCTATAAAAAACGACGATGCTGCATAATTGATTTGATTATCATTAAAGCTATCTTGCCCATCAGTTTACGTTGTCTGGATCTTAATAGCTGAGAAAAAAATTAACTGATGAAAAAATTACCTAACCATGAAATAAAGGTTCTGTGAAATGAATACATTTTACAGCAAGGTCATATCCAGATTTCTAAAACGGTTTCGTAGCGGAAATCCCAAGAATAAGTGTTTAGAGCTGTAATAATTGGGATGTCTCTAAGCAAAGTTTAACAAATAAGTTTTTAAAAAAATTGTACTTGAGAAAGTATTATAATAAACTAGGTTTAAGAAAACATTTTTGAGAAGTAAATTCGTTTTAGACCGGTAACACGTTCATAATAGGAAAACGTAACGTCCCACGATATTCATGGTCGCTGTCTATCAAGTAGTAGCGATAATCACACACGCAGACTATAGCACACAGCAGACAGCACACGCAGACTACAATTATATTAGTCCAGTCAAATTGTGTTTTTTGCAGGAAAGTTTTGGGGTAGTTTTGATTTTTTCTATTTTATATGTTTTTTGGGGTGCTGAATCCGAATCCGAGGTTTGCTAACAAAATTTCTTGACGCAACATTGAAAAAAATGCAAAAAAAGGTAAAAAATTTCAATTTTTGGCGGTTTTTTGCTTCTAACTCAAAAACTATCAAATTTTTGTACATAACCTTCATATACAAAATGAAAGTACATGAAATTTCCTACAAATTTCACTATTTAGGTTTGTTTCTCCGACGAACCGTTCTGGCTCAAACGATAGTTGAAAATTTGCGTATTTTATCTGCCTCCGCAAAACCCCACTTTTTCCACTCCAAAACTCTCATTTATTATTAAAGGCTGTCAATTAATGAATTCCTCCCAGTTCTCTGCACATACCTTATTTAGATCGTATATATAAAGGTAAAGGTAATTTTTTCAAAAATTACATAATGTTCACGTTATTTAATGAAGTCCGAAATTGTAAAAATTCAGTTGCAAAAAAGTGGAAATTCCAACGAAAAATCTTGAAAAATTCTTATATTTTGTTATATTATATTTCAGTACATATGATTATATATTACATTATTACATGAGCAAAAATTATATGAACCGTTGTCGTTTAGAGGGTCCTGGCTGAGGTTCGGTTGGTTCTATCGTCAGCGTCGGAGTTTGTTCATCTGGAAAATGAAACAGGTGGTGAGAAAATAACAACTTGTGTTTATATCTTAAGGAGAGATGCGTGATTAAGGAGTAAATTAAAAGATTAGACATAGGCAGGAAACGTGTTTCTCATGGCTCTGTATGGGAAAGGACATGAGACCAGCCTGAACGATTTGAGATACAGGAAACCGAAGTTGCTGCACGACAACATTCACTGCGAGTTTACTTTCAGGTGCTGCAGTGGTTAACAGTGGAGGCCAGCCTTCCTACATCCACAATTACGTTGGCAGCCTTTTTTACATTTACAAGAAATGTGCCGGAGTATCGAGTCCGGTGCAGGGTTCAAAGTGGTTGGCACTGGCACAAGGCAATTCCTTGTTTTTTTCCACCCCCACTCGGTCGGATCTCTTTGTTGCTCGTTGAATATGGTTTCACTGGATAACCACTGCTGCACCTGAAAGTAAACTCGCAGCGAATGTTGTCGTGCAGCAACTTCGGTTGGGGGTAGTGAGGCAATGCTGGTTTTACTTTTGTAAGATGAAGATATGTATTGCCTGTATCTCAAATCGTTCAGGCTGGTCTCATGTCCTTTCCCATGAGACAGAGCCATGAGAAACACGTTTCCTGCCTATGTCTAATCTTTTAATTTACTCCTTAATCACGCATCTCTCCTTAAGATATAAACACAAGTTGTTATTTTCTCACCACCTGTTTCATTTTCCAGATGAACAAACTCCGACGCTGACGATAGAACCAACCGAACCTCAGCCAGGACCCTCTAAACGACAACGGTTCATATAATTTTTGCTCATGTAATAATGTAATATATAATCATATGTACTGAAATATAATATAACAAAATATAAGAATTTTTCAAGATTTTTCGTTGGAATTTCCACTTTTTTGCAACTGAATTTTTACAATTTCGGACTTCATTAAATAACGTGAACATTATGTAATTTTTGAAAAAATTACCTTTACCTTTATATATACGATCTAAATAAGGTATGTGCAGAGAACTGGGAGGAATTCATTAATTGACAGCCTTTAATAATAAATGAGAGTTTTGGAGTGGAAAAAGTGGGGTTTTGCGGAGGCAGATAAAATACGCAAATTTTCAACTATCGTTTGAGCCAGACCGGTTCGTCGGAGAAACAAACCTAAATAGTGAAATTTGTAGGAAATTTCATGTACTTTCATTTTGTATATGAAGGTTATGTACAAAAATTTGATAGTTTTTGAGTTAGAAGCAAAAAACCGCCAAAAATTGAAATTTTTTACCTTTTTTTGCATTTTTTACAATGTTGCGTCAAGAAATTTTGTTAGCAAACCTCGGATTCGGATTCAGCACCCCAAAAAACATATAAAATAGAAAAAATCAAAACTACCCCAAAACTTTCCTGCTAGGGGTCTTTTTGAGCACAAATTGACTGTATTATATTCACGGTGCAACGGACGGGTGAATGATGCGAAGCGGATCAACCGCAAAGAAAACACACCCAATTTCCTATTCCACGCTGTCCGATTGGTCAGCAAAAGTCGGGATCAAGGCCATTTGTAAGGACGGGAGAATATCGCTTTGATTTAGGGCGGCAAAAAATCCGAACGACTTTCGGTCCTGGACGCGTGTTCTTATCTTCCGGACGATTCCACGTGGTAGAAAGTGAACGTCTTCTAGTATTGACCTACAGGTTTGATTTATGTTTTCACATTGAGCTTGTATTCCTCCTGGAAGCACAATACTATCTTTCATCATCGAATTCCCCATGAGTATAGGAGAACGGAAAAACGATAAAATTCTTTCCTCGTTATCCCGTTAACGCCCGGAGTTAAGCGATACAAAAAGTAACCAAGGTCTAATTGAGCCGCTGCTTAAGATTCTAAACCGGTCACAACCGGGGCATCTTGGGACGCAATAACGAATTAACGCTCTGATTGATCATAGGGAAAGGAAATGGGGATATTAACCGGTTAATGAATTGCGGCTTATCATACTAGACTGTACGACTGATGGCAATGCTAAAAATCTGAACCGAGTAAGGTTCTAATACAGGCCGTTTACTCGCGGAGCTGCTGAAAAGGAATTGACCAGTGACCATTAATTTAGTAACTAGCATTACCTCCTTCTTGTGTTGCGACTCCGCTCACGGTGCGACTGGTTGAGGACTCATCTTCCATGAGTCTTCCGAGTCCGTAAACAGCGCTCCATTGCTACAGTACTAGCTTATGATACGCACCACTGATCAGTTCTCTTTCAGTCGAATCTCAACAAATAGTTGCTCCCAAGTTTCGTCCTAAGCAACAGAAGTGAAGCCCCCGAGGCCAATGGCCAAAACACGAACCACGAGGCAGCCACTTTAGATACATCATAATTTGTTTAAATCCAAATCAACGCGGATTAATTATTTCGTCCCGCCGATTCGCTAGTCGGAGGAACCGGTTTTTTAATTAAAAATTTCACGTCTGAAAATACGAATTCGATTTGAAAAGCACTAATCAGTCCTAACGGTGTTGAAATCGTATTATGTGAATTCGGAGCAATAGTTATGATTTCATCGTCCCTGGAAAAACTCTATACGATTTAAATTGCTGAGCACGTTCTGTTGAATCTTCGGCCGGACCATGTGCGTGTTTTGAATGTTTAATACTTGATGATTCGAGCTGGATCTTCGAATCTGATGAAAGATAAGACAGGCCTTAGATTAGCATCGCGTTGGCGTTGACGGGTGAAACTAAGCCCGTTCATACGCGGAGCTACTGAAAAGGAACTGATCAGTGATGCGAATGGCCAATTGGTTTAATTTGAGTCCCTGCTTAGTGTAATGGTACCGGTACATAAATGGTGTTACTGGTCAGCTGAGGAGTCTCCCGAGTCGATTTGCTGTCACAAATCAGTTCTTCCTCTTCAGTGACTCCGAGTGTCTCTTGAGCGCAACTTTTTGCTGACACTAAACCAAAATAATATTTTTTTCAACAATGTATTGACGTTCACAGTCTTTATGTTTGAAAAATTTCTTCTGGCCCGATATTTCTTCAGAATCTTGCCGTTCGAACATTCCGGCTCTTCTGACGTCAAAATACGGAAGACTCAATAGTCGGGCCGAATGTTTACACCGGCGAGGATTGATGCGGACCTCAGAAAAAACCTCATTCTTCCGAACCGTGTTTCTTTTTCCGTCTTTCTCGGCTCTTTTTTCATCCTCATCGTTCACAATCCTTCCAAGTCAATGACGGTAAACAGATTCCACGACGGCTTCCATCGGCCTCAGCCCCCCAACGTATCGAGGGGAGAAAAATAAATAAACTATTATTTAGGGTTCATGTGAGCCACAGGAGGAGAGGGATTATAATAGTCTTTGCTACTATGGATTTAGGGGATTTCCGCCCATCGGAAACCCTCTGATGACTTCAATACTCGAAGAGACACAGCGCAGCTTTTATGACCGAATTTTGAGTATAGGAAGTCAAAAGTGATACGTCCAACCTGCTTAGCATAGCACACTGAAATTAGATGACACCATCACTCAAGCGGGCTTTTTACATTTCCAAGTATTCGAAACGCTTTTGAATGAACCGGAAGCTGTTTTAGAAAAAGGAATAGTTTCAAGACTGCGTGACTTTCAAGCTTCCCAACGGGCTTTGGAGATAACGAGAGCTTTTTGTGTACCCGAATAGTTCTACGCTCTTTGACAAGAGGATCGACATTCAACGTTCAGACCGACTTTTTTAACATACTTAAAGATAAAATCGAAAACATCCTGTTTGTAAATTATCCTTTTAACAGTGAGAAAGGAGTATTTCGAATCTAGGGAAGGGAAATTAGCGTGGAAATGGATTTGTGATAATTTTACCACGTATTTCAACTGCAACTGAGAAGGGAACGATATTATAGTTGTAGTAGTTGTTTGAGTCCTTCACTGTGTAAGCATATGGGAAGCCATGCGCAGTGCTACAGATTGCAGACTCTACCTCCAAAGTCTCCAGATCTTCAGCGGAAGCACAATACATGGAATCAAGCTACAGTATCCCACACGATATTAGGCGGGTAGGCCTTTTGGTTTATTATTCAATATCACACCATTGTAACCGCTCACAAAAAAAAAAAAAAAAAAAAAAAAAAATTGTACACCCCCCTCAAGTTGGTACAGCAATACCGCCTGTAAACGCATTCGCATCGAAGACTCTATCGTTAGACAACATCCAAACTAGGATAGCTCATACCGATTTTAATATTGGCTAATTTTGGGTCTTGGCTGGTAGAAATGGATACAGAACGATTTACGACAACGGAGATTACTACATGTCTAGCCTGTTTAACAGAGTTTAGACTATCCAACTGCTGAAGACCTTAAATGGACAAATGGCCTCCAAACTTTCCAAATCGGACGGTCCGTAGCGGACTTTGCATTTTGATAGACCCGAAAGAGGCCATCGGGTTCCTGCCTGGCAGCTGTACAAATGTTATACAAGACAATGTAGCTTATAACGATCAAAAGGGGCACGAGTAGAGGTGAAAATGATTGCGCGGAAGCTGTTTGCCATACGCTTTTCAACGTCAGAAAAGGAGATGATATTTTTGAAGTCAGTTCAGCGGTAGGTACCTTTGTACGATTATCAGTAACGCATCAAAAACAAACATTACACCCTATCAAAGCGATGAAAACGTTGAACGAAACCCCAAACGGTTTCAATAAACGTTCCACACGGCTAAACATTTCACCAACTTAAACCAGACAAGTCCACGCTGTTGTGACCAGACAAGTGCACGCTATGTAATCCTTTACTGTCGCATGCTAAGGCAAATTCAAAGGGATTCAAAGGCCGATATTCGAGGGGGCGGTTTAAGAACACAAAACGCTGTTCGATCGTACTTTGTTTAATAATTCGAATTCGCTTCAATGAGGTGTCATAGGTATAAATTAATTCGCAGTCTCGACTTGGACGTGAAAGATAAAGGATGTGAAATATCCAATGGCCGGGAGCTATTCGTAGCTAATAGGCCGTCTTTATACCAGACATCTGACACAGGAAATGGAAATCGCTGTAGCTGCAGTAAACCGTGTTTTTGGCTTGGCTCAAGTGATAGGTCACGACTTCCCTTGCTCCAGATTCAGATATGAAACATGGGAAGCCTGAACACGAAGGCTAGATCTGCTTCGAGTTCCAAATTAATAATCATAGGTACACGTTCTTCAAAATCTCTCTCACTCCTCCTAGAGAAGAATAGGTATCAAGAGATCATTCAATGTACACCCGAGGCAAAAAACACAAGTAATTGCAATCCTTAGTGCGATGTGGATCCTATGGTTTCCCGAGGATGCTCAAAGAGGTGAATGCGTTCGGCCAGTCATGAATTGAGAATAAGACGTTTTAATATTCCCCTCCACACCTATTCAATCTACTCAGGAGGGTGATAGGTACCAGATGGACCTATGCAGCCCTGAAGACGCCCGAATGGGCGAAAGATCTCGGCCAACAAATAATAAAAATATGTTCTTAAAAAATACGGTCTTGATGTTAGGTTTTTATTATAAAGAAGTACCACTAATCAAGTTTATAGTCTAGAAGACAAGAAATACCTACTCTAGTCCTTCCTCAGATTTTCCATCAACAAGGTTAAAAAAAGGCGTTTCGTGGCCAGATCGTTAGTGATAAATTACCACCAAAATCAATCATTTACTAAACGTGCCCCTATAGTATCGACATTGAGATATTATCGCATCGTATTACTTTTCACCTTATTCAAAATTTAGGAGACCAATCTTTTGTTGAATGAAATAGTTACATCGTTGGAAGTTTTCCAAGGAGTCGAAGTAGGTGATAGGAAATTGCTTTTGAGCGAACAGGGGGGATGAAAAAAATCTTTTTATCGAACGAAGAAGCCTTCCCTTTCGGATGCCATTTCTTCCCATCTTCAGACGACAAACGTCGGCGAGATCCTGCCTGATAGAAAAAAGGGCGAGTGCGAAAATGAAATTCCGTCGAAGTTGGCGAGAAACCGTGCGCGTCAACGACGTGGAAATTGCGTTCCTTGCGTGGCCACAAGCGATGTCGAGTGTTTGTATGACAATATGCTTGCCTACCTGCTTTAGTAACGTGAAACATCTTTATGCTGCCATCGATGAATATCGCGTCGTCATACGACAATGAACCGTATGATGAAAATCTAGGTATTTTATTTTTAAATAAATCATTTTTCGTTTGAGCTAAACTATATAAAAAAATATTTATTCCGAGTAAAAAGGTGCCGCAATCGATATAGTGGTTTTGGCTCGATTTTCTAGTGTTAAGTACACGGTGACGGAAGATATTTCAACAAATTTTGAAAAAGAAGACAAATTTAAATTGAGTACCTATGTAATTACATTCTGGAAATAAAATGGAGCGTCATTGGAGAAATCATGGAATTCACAACGATAAAATTACATCTATGAGGCAATAATGAGGTGAAACCAGTTGGAGTTAATTTCGTACTGAAAGCTCCTAAGCACATAAAACGTGTTCCGTTCGAGGCGACGTAAAAACCAGAAATGCACATGGGAATCGCTCGGCTTTAAAATATGCTCGGCGAAGCATGAAATTCAAACGCTTTCCTAGCAGTAATGTCTACGCCGAAGTCCATAGGTCGATTCTTCGTTAGGCCCATTATTATCGTTGAGAAAATAAACTGCGAACTGCATTATCGACAGGGAAAATTTCTACCGCTTCCATCTACAGATTACAAGCGTACCTAATTAGGAAATGGCTGAACGAATAAATAGAAGAGATTAAGGGTGTATACAATACGCTAGACTACGCTAAAGATACAACACAATACTTCCTAACGGATAGCACGTTTAGGAGACTTAGCTTAACGACTCAAGAGCAATAAATATAGTTAGATACTGATTTCAAACCATATGACCTGAACCGGACGTTTTCTGTATATATGCTCTGTGATTCTCCCCAAAATCGTTGCAAGTGTGGTCCCTTGTCCTGACGATCTAGAGACAGCTGCTGGCCGCTGGAATGCATAATTCATTTTCGAAAAGGGCCACCACTGAAATTATCATATTCGTTCTCGGCTATCAAAACCCGGGACCAGTTGACGTATTCGTTTCGCATTTCAATCGCGACTGAACATCCCAAAAATTCGCTTCACCTCAATACCGCGGTACTAGAAACTTTTAATATCCTCGACTATCACTTTTCCCGGATTAAAACTTCCGTTTTAAGCAATATTAAAATTTCCGATTTATGCATCATGACGCATTGATTCGACGCAACATGAGCCTTGAAACCAGTTTTCTACACTAACCATTCAATTTTTTGGCGGTTCAAATCATATTATTGAAGAAAACTCAACCTCGATTACCCCGATGTGAAACCAATTTGTTTTAGCAATTACGATATAAAACGATATAAAATAAAACATGAATCTGCGATAGTTCAATCAACAAAATGCTCAGCTTGAGCTAAGAATCAGACGGTTAACTTGCCCACTTGTCGACAATTGAATAATGATACGTTGCCCTCTGCTACTTAACTCAGCCACTATAATTAAGTCATTTTCTCGTTAAGTCACGAAGCGCGGACGGTGGCGTGAATTTTTCTACTGCCAAGAAACGCGCGAACCTGTTGATCCAAAGGCTAAAAAGGAGACGAAATGACTAGTTAGCGACTTCGTTGGTGACGCGGTTATTTTTTAATTAGTATTAACATCTTTGGGGCTTTCATGCAGAGTTGAGAAGAGGACGCTGGCCAATAGAGGATTCCACGTTTTAAACAATTAAAACAATACGTTACCAGAAGCGTGGGCGAAAAAGCTGGTAATAAATTTCACAGTCTCTACGCTGCCACTGGATTATTTCGGCGGCTATTTTGAGCCACAGTAATATTATTGTTGTAGTGATGTAGTGTTAAACTTCGAGTTGAGAACTTGATATACAAAATCGTTTGACTTGACCGGTAGTAACGGGATCGCAGACATTTTGGCACAATTGAATAATTACAGGCCTCCGGTGGTCACTGACTCCTATGCTCGGTCGCTATAATTAAGTTATTATCCCTCGAAATTCACTCAGCTGATGGTCACGGGAATATTCGACAACCTACTGCGAACCGGGATTTAACTAAGGAAGAAAGGAAGATTGTTGATTCTAATCTTATACCCACGCTTAGCTATTATTCGACCAAAATGCGAGGCTCTTCGCTTATATATTTGATTGAACCCAAATTCTGTCAGAACTGAATCGTTTTTCCAGCCGGACTGCATGAAAATTTAAAAACGAGCGAAAAAATGACGAATGATTAAAATAGCTCTGAAGTGCTGTGTGTGATCCCGGTAAAAAAGCCGCTGCAAATTGTTGTGAAGTGGTTTGTTATTTATTTGCTTAAATTATGATTAAAGGAGACCATCCATTTACTCCCAACTATTCCGATTAAGTTTTGCTTAAGGATTTAGGCATTGTCTGACTAAAAATGGTTTTTGGCAGAAATTTCAATTTTTTTCTTTTTCGGATTTTTTTTAATTGGATATTCGGATTCTACATGCCTTGAAACGTAAAACATAGAATTTTTAGGAGGGTTAGACAATTTTTTGGGAGCGATTACAACAGTTTATTAAGTACCAATAATAAACCAAAATGTGGATCCTTATACCACGGAAATACTGAGTGTAATCCATAATCCAGAAAAGACTGATTCAACAACAACCCTTCGTATTACTTAGTTAACTTTTTCTTTTAAATATTTTTTGTTGTTCCTGGACCTTGGTTTTTGTTGGAACTTAGTTAGTTTTATTTCTCTCTTCTTTTATGGACTATCCATTAGGGTACTCCATAACTTGGAAACGCTATTAATTGTTTTCGTCCAGTTAGCTAATCTAGATAATTGTGGGCCTTTGAAACAATGTCATTAAGTTATATAAGACAAGCTTGGCCATTTTTTACTGCCATCAGACACTCCGAATGCTTCCCCAGAATTTAACCACCATTCCAGTTTTCAAAAAATTGTGACGCTTTTTTCAAAATGCAAAAAATATATATAAGCACTTAATATTTACGGACAACCGTCGTGTCTGTGGATGGGACCTTGTTGAAGATAACCGCAGAAAATTCAGGCCTAGAGGGTCGAATTTTCGCACGTTTTCACCCCTCCCCGCTTCTTATTTTGTCCACAGGGTGCGCCATGTGTTACATACACCCTGTTTCCATCTCGAGAGCCAAACTCCACGCCAGGGGACCTCAACCGATGTCCACTTATTGAGAAAAAGTTATATATAACTTGTCCCTGCTCAACCCCATGCTCTCTTTCGGGAAGAACACGGTTTCTCACTGGCTTGAAATCATTGCTATCCTTAGGCAAGTGTCTTAGTAGTAACTACAGTTGCTATAGCACATGTTCCTTGTAGTAGATGCCTTGCACATCCCCCGACCACCTACGGAGCAGATATTGGCTTCTGAGAGCCTCAGCGCCCTGCGGGTTTGGCCTCCTTTTTCCTTCGACACTCCCACACATGTAACACATCTTCGAGCTTGTTCCTCTATACTGTCTAACTATGGGGGCGATAGCGATTAGAAAAATAATACTGCACTATAATTACGTCGACGGTGTCATAAAATAATAATTCTAAAGGTTAATCAGTTCTGAACATTTCCGCCTCTGCGACTTAACGTAGGTAGAAAGACTTTTATATCTCCTCTGGCTATTTTCCGATAAGTCGGAAGAAATACTAACCAATAGTGTGCTCGATTGCATTTCTAAGGGCTCAGGGTGTATCTAAAATGAGGTAGGCGGTCTGTAAGAACTGCACTGAAACGGATAATTTGGCAGACTGCCCAAGCCATCTTGTCCGGAGTAGATTGGAACACGATTCTTTCATCGCTGAAGAAACGTCCCCAGTCTTAAATAGTTTATGAGAAGTCAGAGTCAGCACAACGTAAGCCTGAAATTGGTCCTCGAAAAAAAAATGGCAGAGGTCACTGACTTTCAGAGGCTTTACAAAATCCTCTCATTCAACGGGATGGATCAATGACGGTTACCCAAGATCGGAATTCGTTCTAGAGTTATATGAGCTTTCGCGAGTAATTGTTCTAGAGCTAAGCGAGCTTTTGCGAGTTATTAACAGCAAAAGAAATAACACATAGAACTCAACTACTTATAAACCGAGTCTTAGTTGACTTTGAGTCCCTTTGTAATCAACAGGGACGCCGCACAAGTAGGGACACAAGTCTACAAGGCTGAAAATGACAAAAAAAGGAACTTTTTGTGATCTCCGGGGTAATCTTTTTTCTGCCTCCTCCCCTCCCCAATAATGAATTCTTCACTTTTAACATCCAACAATTATTTTTGTCTTTCGATTCCATTTTTTTTTTCATAGACTTCACGAATCGGTCAAAGTTATTTCTATCTTGCGAGAAAACGGAAGCCGGTGACCCCTGGAAGAATTGTCGTTTTTCCGGTGTTGCCAAGTGATGGGTGATAATTGACTGCAAACAATATCGAACTAAACTGATGCCCGAGCTGAAACAGTTCGAATTGTGAAAGAGAATGGGCTCCCTAGTTTCTAACGGCTTCATCAAGAGTTGAACAATCGATTCTCTCTTTGCTCAAGGTAAATAGTGCCGACTCTAATGATCGATTCTTATCGCGTCTGTGAAATTGATAATCGATATTCGAGCCATCAGTGTCAACTGTAGAAAAGCGGACTAGGGAAAGACGGTGGAAAACGGTCATGATGCGTTTATAATGGACTGCTGATCAAATAAAATCCTTATCGCACTGATGTCGAAATTTTCCCATTCATTTTGTATTCATACATAAACGTGAAATAATCTAATCCGTATCTGAATAGTTTGTAGGTGGAGAAGGTGCTATTACCGTAAAGATCTATAATGAACAATACGTTCATAGGGTTATTCATCAAAATCCCTCGGCAACGCGAGCTTGTGCTAACTTATTCAGCAACTTCACCTTCAACCGTTTACATACAAATAAGACAAACATTGGCGAATAATTATTTCTCGTTTCGAGTTTCACCTGCCTGCTCCGTCTAATTGAATGATTGTTTAATCTGCGTATACTGCGAGTTGGCGATCCGGCTGCGCTGTTGATTATAGCAAACTGTCATCGGTTCGGGTGTTAGCGAATCATGAATCAAAATTATCGCAATTATCGCTCGCTCTGTGTCGGTAGTGATATTTATCGCTATATCCCAAAAGAGAGAAGTTGTCCTCGCGTTTTTTCGCACGAAAGGAACATGATTATGCATGACCTGGATGAACAAGAGGGGCATTCAGGGAAATTTCCAGGAGCAAAAATGGGCAATCGAATCTTAGGATCAGTGGAAGAGATCGTTAACCATAAACGATCAACCAGCGGACTCTTACAGTTTGTAGTCCGGCATCAACGAATCAGAAAATCTTTTGAGAACAAATAAACTCCAGGGAAGAAACGCCTGGATAAAGGAGCCACACAAATCAGAATGAATTGCGGTGGAATGTGATATCCCTGAAGTACTCTTGAGGCAAGCGACTTAAAATTTTCAATCTCACCATCATACTCCTCATTCGTCACTCACTATTACTCGTCCTTTATCCAAAGGAGAATAGAGCATCGATTCCTAGAGTAAACAATCAAGTGGTTCTGGGAATCCGAAGCCCTCGAGAATTTTAATGACAAAGTATCCACCAGCAAGTTTTGACTTGCAACAGCCGTTCTTCATGTTGAATCTATTTAAATTAATTTTAAAATCGAGGTCGCGATCACTGGTTAAAAAATGAGCCATCCTGGAAAAAATCAATACTTCGAAAAGTGCTTCATCTTGAACTTACCTACTAAAAATAAATATTAGCAGCACACGCGCCTCAACTGTTATTGGCCGAAGAATGCACTTAAAGTCGAGATCAAAAGGAGAAGTTGGCCGTATAATCCGCGCTATCTGATCGACAGAGAGGAGCGCGAAAGATCTCAATTTAGATGAGCAGTTCGCTCGTTATAGCCCTTCCCTTCGAGTGTTCTCGTTTTGTCCGCAATCGATCCTAGGTCGAATACAGACAGTGTAATTCTCTTAATTGAATTATGAAGCGTCGTAAGGAAGGAAAGTGAGTTTGATGCCCGGAAGGGCGAAAGTGCTCAATAAGCGATAAAACAATCGAAGAAGTTACCCGGGTTTTCCTTCTCCCAACCTCGATAAACGTAAAGATTTGAAGCTACACCACAATTTTAAGAACACATTCAAACGAATCGTGTTGCCCACAATGGAGCCCATAAGAGGGAGAATAAAAATAACACGATGTTATTTTTGAACGCCAAGAAAGTCAATCAAGACTGGGATAACACCTTTAAACTTTTTTTAAATAAGTCTACCACAAGATTAGTACCTCAGATCATTTCCCATCTACGATAAGACAAATCTGTGACATCATCAGCGAGCTATCAAAAGTAGTCGCTGACCCATCAAAGAGACCCAATTGGCGGGTTTTCGACGGCTCAATGGCAACAGGAGTAGTATTTACATACGTCTACTGACAGTTCATTGACAGTCGAGAGGGTAATATGACATCCTACATAGAACAAGATACAGGAGGGACCACTAGACAGCAGCAAAGTCGCCAACACTATTAACAAGAGGTTGTACTGCTCTCATAACAGACCTAGACTCGAGGGCTACGTAGTATATACCACTGAGAGAGTAGAAAACATGGTTTATATGAGCATGTAGTTAATTTTATGGATGAGAATGATCTTCCCAATGAAATTACATTAAAGGACATTAGCTATAATAAACCTCAAAGTTTACGTACGTAACCTCCGCATTTTCGGAATAATCCTTTCCAAAAAAATATTTCCGTTTAAACGAAATAAGAATCAATCCGTCGGCGAATCGGATATACGGAAAATTATGACTGGCCCTAGGCGATTTGTCGGATACCCATCTGGCTATACCGTTCTCATCCGCCATTTCTCCTTTTCCGAGGCCCAGGCCGGATCATATTAGGCGCTTCGATTGGCGATTTGCCGCTTCAATGAGTTTCGCCACTGTCGGAGCTTCCGTTTTATCGCCGGCTCTCCAGTAACTCGAAGACTGATTCAACGGTTGCACTTTTCATTTTGCAAATTTTCTCAAACTGTTTCATCCAGCCGTTGTAATTTTTATTCCAAAATGCGTCGACAAGAGCTGCTGACAATTGTCTACGACGAATTTATGGGTACGGTACATGCATATCATTGAATTATTTTTACACTCAATCAATTTGAATTCTCGACGGACCGCGGAGAATATAAGTGTGCGAATGGCATTAAAGCTCCTTGCTCTTTGAGTCCGAACGCGCGCACCTCTTCAGAGAAAGGTATCAAATGGCTCGCCGGCCATTAGCAGAAATCCAAGTTTCCCCAGATTCAATTTCCCTTCGAACTTGGTGTTCGACGGTTGGATTTTTCACATCCAAGACAGAAATAGTTTACTCTGTTTGCCAGTTCGGAAACTCATCCGTGTATTGTAAATATTGTAATTTTCTTCACATTCGAGGTTAATTTCACCAGAACTTCGACGGACATTGAGCCAACCTATTTTATGATTATTATTCAAGGACGATAGGTGGTTTGGTACATCATGTACCAAAGAGCATTGTACAGGCTCTTTTCAGGGCCACACAATCCCAGGAGAAGTCCTCGCATAGGTCTGGAGAAACAATTAAAAATAAAACAGTGTAAACGGATTCCCAATCGGTAAACTAAAATTTGATCTATTAAATACTATAAGCTATAACAATAAATAAATTAATTGTACGTATATTAAACTATAACAATAAGAGTGGAGTTGAACCACCCTTTTTAAGACGTTTTCCGATTCCTGGGACCAGGGATCTACTATAATCCGTTAGATTGGCCTCCGGATCGCCACACGACCCTTTTCAGAGCGTTGTTTGACTTTGGAATGTTCTTCCTCGATTCAGTATTGAAATAAACACCAACTCATCAATTTTATTCGAATCTAAGCCAAAAACTAGTAGTGCTCTGACAACACCGTGCAATCGACGGCGTAAATACCTTGGTTAAGAAATTTTTCCAGCCCACAGACTTTCAAAAAATCGAGTCTACATCCTGCGACAGGAGTCAGCTCTGCTTTCGAATAACGTAAAAACCCGTGATCATGCTACAATTATCCGGATATATCGGAGGATGGCATTAAAAAAAATCGAGCGTGACATTACTTTGAAAATATCTCAAATGAATAGCGTTCTTTTCGAAAGTTCAGATTTTCCGGTCACCGATAAACCTTAAAATAACCGCGTACATTCCAAACCTCAAAGACCGCTAATGGAGGCTGTCACTATTTACAGATTGGTTTCGACGACATATCGACCATTGTTATTTAAATAGAATTCAATGCGGCTAAAACCACAATGGAAAGAAATTTACCTTTTGTACTCTCGGGTAAAATCGAGGCTGATACGCGGAAAAACGATGTATCATTCGGTGGAAAAGATAGAAAAGAAGAGAACGCCTTGTGGACGGTGAACTTCTGCGACTGCCGAAGGGATTGTAACAATGAACGGCTTTCAACTAGATTAACGTCTCGCGGGAGGGAGCTATAGTAAATTAAAACGGAGGAAAAACGGTGAATTTCATTCGAGCGGAAAAAAACAATCTGATGGCAACTTTATAGATCGCTGATAGCTTTGACGGTTTTCGAAAAACCGTCATTTGCGAGAAATCCGATTGCCGTGTACAATTATCCGATTGCCGTGTACAATTATTGCGAACTTGGATGCCTTCCATTTCGCTATTTATCGCTACACGAACAGATTTTATTATCAGCATCTCAAAAGTTCGCAATAACATTTTGAAATCCTGTAGCATGTTGCGATAGCAAAGAAGACATCTCTGGAAGGTGTCAGAAGAGCAATAGGAACGGAAAGGGCTGACTGAAATTTGAATAGTCCAAGTCACTTGGGTGGCAATTCTGCATTTGATCCATTTCCGTGGCCGCGTCTTGTGTTGAATTGTCAATCAAGCATAAAAAAACACCAGGAAACATTCGTAAATTTTTCAAAAACTTTTGACGTTCAGAGGTCTCGTTAGACTCGAATTTCAAGCAAGAGCCTAGGATTCTCTTCGCGAGCGGCGCTCAAGGCTTAGGAACCTCGCAAGATTTGACGACACGCGCTCCGTGTGAAAGCGCAGACAATATAATTATTTGCATTTCGACTCAAAAGCCTCTCTCTCGCCCTTTCATTGACAACATAGTTATAAACGCTACGATATGCGATTTATGGAAACTTAAACGCTGCATTGCCTGTGAGTGATACTTCGGTGGCAACATTTGAGAAATACGTCTTCAAGATTCTTCTGCAGACGGCAACAAAGAGGATTGCAATCTGATTGGTCTGGTTCCACGTTTCCACGTTTTCCACTGCGACTTATCAACTCTGCTCTTTCCGATGCTGCAGTTTCTGCCATCATGCGATTGAAGCTTCACGGCTACCGAATCAAGAAGGCTAGACATAGTATAGAGATAAATACAGCAAAAACCATATTAAATCTAAATGAAAACTTTAATTTCTGCACGCCATCTGTTTTGATTTGTGTGGAAATCGTAGATACTCAACCGACTTTGAATAAAACGAACGTATTTTTCGCTCACCCCTCGACCAGCTTTTCGATGCGCCAGCTTTTTTACATCCCTTTGCAATAAGCAGGGCTTACCAGCCATGAAACTGGATCAACAAGTAGAACAAACAATGAAATGAATGTCACGCGAGCTGTCGCGTCACGCCACTGCTGCAGGGTTGAAATGTAAACAGCTAAGGCTGGCGGAATTAAACGAGATGTGCATTGTTTGTTGGAGGAAAAGGTGCCGGACGATTAATCGGGGTTCAAAAAAGTTCGATTCACAACATGAGAGACAATTTTTTTCGAGACTCAGTGCGAATCATTTTCGATGGCCATGGGAGTCTTTGAATAAATATTGAAGATAGGACCTTGGTATACGACCTAGAAATATCTTCAAGAGGTTTGTGAAAAACCTCGGGAGACTTCAAGGAAAGCGAGGCTCACAAACAGTAGAATCGTGTGCGACATGATAACAGAGGTACCCAAAATAAACTAGTTTAATCACTGACTGGCTCCGTGTGTAAACCTTCTAAATCTTCGAATGGTGTACCTTAGTTTTGTATTCGAATTGTGATAAAATCCTACTCTACTGGGAGTACAAGCGGCTAAGACGGAACTTGCTGACTTCAACGACGGCAGAAAAAAATCTTGGCATCGGCTACTGGCAATAGCGACTTCCCCAGAGATAACATTCAGCCCTTGCCCTCAGTGGAACCCAAGGAAATGTCTTGATTGATTGGAGAATTGAAAATAGGACGTGCACTTTTAATCTGACAAGAAACGGACTCAATATAGAAAAGTGACGATATTCGACGATATAAAAATTCGATACCAAATTCGGGAATTTTCCCAATACATTATTGTTTCTAATCGGTTAATCGTATCCGAAAATTCTATTTCCTATACGTAGCTAAGCAAATTTACACGTTCAACTGTAAATTATTCAGGCACATTTATTACGCGAGGGTAGAATTTTTCTCGAGTAAATTACTCGTTGATTAATTCACCGCTCCATTTATCAATGAGTTCAAATTGCTTTCTATTGACCCGTCCATTAGTGTTGTCGAACGATTCCTCTTCAGCCAGCGTCGGCTGTAGAACCAATTACTCAGTTAATTCAGTTTCAAGTCAGTTTCTCGCACCTTATAATGCAAGGCTGTCTCTATATAGTTTCCTCGAACCTACTGAATGGGTTATTTGGAATTCTCCTGTTGATTTTGAGCTTCAACATTTTTAATAGCCATTTACTCAAACTCATTTCGACAAACGTTTAATTAGCTACATATTTTCAGCTATCCATGTAGAAAAAAAAAAAACGAGGAAAGGAAAATTGGAGAACGAAGAGAGAAGTTTAACATACAACTCTAGCAAAATAAGCCTTGCTGTTGTTATCATCTTCACGATACGATTAATTTATTTTTTGGGGTTGTGAAGGAGTAACGTCAGGCGACTTTTTCCAATGTGATTTGGTTAAGTACGAGTGGTTATTATTTTATTCCATAAAATTCTTCTGATTCTACATACCTTGAAACATCAAATTTAGAAAGGGACAATTTTTTGTTGGGCAATTCCACTGGTTTATTATTGAATAATAAACCAAAAGCGACGTTAAACGCAGTTCACAGTTTCGCGCTAAAG
Source organism: Tupiocoris notatus (assembly GCA_037159825.1). Lineage (NCBI taxonomy): Eukaryota > Metazoa > Arthropoda > Insecta > Hemiptera > Miridae > Tupiocoris > Tupiocoris notatus. Next base: position 244,146 of record JASJUZ010000568.1, on the reverse strand, counting down.
TGACTCCATTTGTGAAGAATGCCTGCAGATAAACCATACGAAGAATAAAGACACGTTGAGGTGGCCTCTCGTAGGAGTATTATGTCACACCTTAGGAAAAGGCAAGGCATCCTTATTTTCCTCGCCATCAAAACGATTCCCCTCCCTTGCGGTCTCGAGCCAGTAAAACAAGCACAAAGCCCTTTGTGACTAAAGCCACCGCATTCTCGAAGGTGCAGCCAAAGACCCTTCATGATATGCCGAGATGCTACGATTCAGCTCGAACACGACGTCCCCGCCCGTAGAACGTGATCTGAATTTTAAACGCCAGATTCGTTCGCAGAGCGAAAAACGCGAAGACGTGTAGTGGAGGGGAACGATTTTAAGCGAGTTTACGTCCACCGCAACCGAGCGAAAAATTGACGCACAAAAAAAAGGAAAAGTCGAGGGGATATCGAAAAGGTCCGATGAACGGTTAAAGTTTGGTGGCCTGTTAACGCGATGAGTTTAAAAATACTTTTTTCAAGCTCAATCAGTTTTCATCAACTCGGCGATGCTTTTTTACCCACTGGCGGTTTAACGATTTTCGTACGAAGGCGCAAAGTTAATAGGGGGAACTTGTTAGTTTTTTCCACATCGAGCAAATTAAATTAAACGGAAACCAAGATCAGAGGAGTTGAAAAAAAATAATAAAATAAAAAACACGTTTCACGTTTTAATATAATTGGGAACTTTTCTGGGTAGATATCACGAATGCGACAGAAACGCAGTGTTGGAAAAACGCATCCATTACGGCAAATTAAGTGAACCTGGTTTGAATTTGATTTGGTGGTCCGCTAATCAGGAGGAACTCATACTGATCGTACAACTATTGTGATCTTCAGATGTTACGAGATGAAAGCCAGACGACGCTACACAGTTCTACCGGTCGACAAAAACTATTAATTCTTTATACTCATTTGAGCTCATTATGATAACTTTAACATGAATTACTGATACTGATAAGTCTTGGTCGAACAGTAACACAGCCAAGGTATTTTTCTCTATCCTCAGCTCGACGGTGGCGAAACTTTGTGTCATAGTTAGGCTTGTCGCATTTGAAAACTAAGAAACCGAGGAAGTAGATTTTCGTTTAGAGAACTTCCTGCCCGGTGTACGTGTTAATGTACGCGATCTCCGTGTGCGCGTTGGAGCCTGTAAAAACGATTTTCATCCCCCTTCGTATTCGCCTTTCCACTCGAGGAAAAGATAATGTTACACAGTTGAGAGGTGAGCAAAGTGGAATACATGTACGCCAGGTGCAAACGTGAAACGCGCTAAATGTAATTTGCCGCGTTGAAATGTATCCGGTTGAGTATTATTCGATATGCATTCCTGCTATTTTGTTTCTGCATATCTTACGAGTTCTAACTGTTTCGGCGGAGAAGTCAAAAAATGGTAATTTTAATCAAACTGAAATCATCGATGGCGAGTCGCGAATCGAAGCATTGCGTGCGGAAAGTTCAAGCTTCTAATAATAATGATTTGGGTGACATGAAATATAGTGTCAATTTCATGGCAAACCAGTAGTGTGCATGGAACACATAATACTTCGAGTTGGAAAGAATTTAAACCAATTAAAAAATTTAAAAAAAAAACTCATACAACGAAACGAAGTAAATATCGTTTCAAAACGAGTTCTGTGAAAGTGGGTCGTATTCACAGTAACGAACCCAAATATACAGATATGCTCAAATAAAATAACTGAAATTGCGAATTAAGAGGAACTACAGTGAGTGATACCAGTAATAAACCACTAGTGCGCATAGATCACACAATACTTCTATGTTTGAGTCAGTAACAGGCATAACCAATTATAAAATCAAGAAACTCGAACAAAGGCCGCAACGCTAGCTTACAACTAACGTTTTCGAAAAACTAGCCACCCAAAAATAGAAAAACACACGAATTAGGTTGATAATGCAGAAGTGCAGTATGTAAGCCTAAGTTTTGTAAAATGAAAACATTTTCATTGCAACGATACGCAAAAATGTGTCACAAGCCCTAAAAGTCATTCAATTATCGTTACTTACACGTATTTGACTTTCTTCCAACAGAACCTCAGTTCCAAATTATACTTTCAGGGGAAAAAAAACTTTTTTTAACGAGCATAATTATTATACAGAAAAACGTAAACTGCCCAAATACCTCTCCGTCACCAACGCGAATTTGATTTTTTAAGAAAAATGTTCAACCAAAAAATGTTTCTTCGGAAAGTCACAATAATTATTGACCTCTGAGCAACTGTGGTAAAAATGGCCGATGAAATCATCGTCTGTTCACAGGAAGGTAGTCCAAGGGAAGTGAACTGTCTTCTGAGTTGGTTCTTTTGTTTTCCTGTGTTGACGTGCGATAACATGGAACGACCTGATAAGAGTACAACGGTACAACAGTTTTATTACACATCCACGTGTACACGAGTTTGTACCTACGTGGAACGGAACTCGAACCATCTCACAATCAGTTACTTCCACTTTTAAAATTAAAACTTAAGAAAATCAGGGCATCTACCTCCAGCTATAGTTAGCTAAACCCGTAGCTGCAAGTTAAAATAAATAAAACTCAACGAAATCTTCAAAAAATATTCCCACAGTGAACGTGCAAAATTTTCCGTATCCAGATTTTGGATAACACACAGTATTTTTTCCGAGATATGACCGTTCAAACTTTGTTCTATTTCAATTTTTACAGGTTATAAGAGTAATTTTTTTTTGCGTTGAAGGTCTTATAACGTTATGGCGAGCAGATGGCCCTAGATTTTTCACCTATTGGCTTACAAACCGTAATTCAACGTTATGATAATTTTAATATTTCTCTAGAGCGTATTTGGTACTTTGGTTTTTACAAGCCGCAAAGATCAATGAATATAAGAACGCTCAAGGTCTTGAAATGTTTGAGAGGGCGATTGAACGACTGATTTTTTATTGCGTCGGTCACAAAGCGCAACGCATTCAAAAATCAATATATTTTAACGCGGGGGGACTCAGAATGTTTCTTAGTGTCGCTTTATTATTGTTATTGGTGTCACTCCGTACATTTTCAGTTAGGTACTTTATCTGACCCCTTTACTATATTTGGGTTTCCTCGCTATAAAATTTCACAAAACTTGTTTTGTATCGTTTGACTTATACACCGTATTTCCACCTTATACGTTTTCTCACCATTTAGATTTTTACAGGCCGCGAAAACCAATATATTTGTGCGCTTGAGGTCTTATAATATTTATAATCACGAATGAGTGGCGTCAATATATTTGAATGTAAAGGGTCCTGAAGCGTTTTCTCGGCTGAATGACGGTCAGTTCTAAGGGTCACATGCCGTACTTCCGCGTTATTCAAAATAATATCGTTTGTAATTAGAATGTTACAGGCTGATTCAAGCGTTTTCCTATTTTTGGGATCCCTGACTTTTATTTCCCCTCTCCATTTTGACAGAGTTCTTCTGTATGCCATTGTCTGTTCAGGAGGAAATCATAGCCGCGGACGCTATGTCCACTACGAGGCTTTATTTTCAACAGTGAGTAATCAGTTTTCTAAAACTAATATTCAAGTCATCTTTCTGCGACGTGCATACCAAATACGTCGCTTTCAGTGAAAACAGAGACTAGTGAGTCATTCACTTTTACTTCGAATCACACTATGCGAGACTGCGCTTGGAAGAAATAGCGATTTTGACTTGACTGCGGTAAGAGAAAGACAGAAAGGACAACTCAGAATTGGAATTAGCAAAGAACTGTAGCTTTAAACGCACATGAATCTCCAGGTTTAAAATATGCATGGTCCGCTTTGACAGAGTTTAATGTGTCACATAGGAACTGCTGGCATGAGGTCACTATTGTGGAATTAAGTCGAATCTAGTCGTCTCATGGTGAATGTTTCGATCCTGCGACTCTTCAAAGAATAAGACTGTCAAGAGCTAAGATGCTGACGATTCGGCAGCATAGAAGCGGCCGCTAGAGAACACCAGTGCAGTTCGAACGCATACTAAGGTATAGCGTACTCTAGACTAAGGCTATGCAAAGGATATTCCATCAGGCATAGTTTCGATCTTGAGCACGGTTTTTTCCAACGGATAAGTCGAGCACGCTTAACACGTCGTCTCCCCAACCACGAATAACCCTCATAAAGTGCATCCTTAGCAGCGTTTTCATTGGTACCCCTTATTTATTAGAGTGTCAAATCAATTATTCTTGAAGTTCATTGCAACTAAATATCGAAGAACAGTTGTCTGCAGAAAAGGTCGTACAGCCTAGGAGGCAGTCGGCGCTATAAAAGTGAGTCTATTCAGCATTCGAGCAGTCGTGTCTTCGAGGTGCGGATGTGCCATGGATGTCCTGAGGATAGTGTCCTTAAGGATACTATAGCGATCCGATGAATGATGTGGTCTACGTTGCGAGATGAAAACCTCAAACATCGCCGTTTGCTGTTACCAGCACAACACAGCGAAAAGTCCCATCACTCGATTCTAACCTTGGTTGGAAGACATCAGAAAAAAGAACGGACGGGAGGGGTTTACCGTTGAAAAGAAGGAGGTGTTAGCGGCTAGGACGTGCTCCGGACGGCAAATTACGCTATTACAAGCGGGAAAACGGTCGGTGGAACGGGATGGCGACTAAAGAGGCATTTCCTCCTTGCGGGGTGGCTCACTCTTTTCGCCTCGAACATCTTCACCACCTCCTTGGCGTTTTTAAAAGCCCGTCACGCTTTTCGGCGAAGGACTTATCGTGATTTGTTGCCGAGGGGCTTCTCGTCTCGTCGTTGGGGACTTATGTGGTAAGTTTTCCCCGAGCTTCGCCTCTCTAAGTCCTCCTCAACACGGTTGATATGGCCGGCAATCGAGAGGGGGATGAAGTAAAAAAAAATTGGCTTTCCGCCGACAACTTTACCGCCATCTTGTTCTCCTCGACTATCTTGTTAGCGGAAGCTTCGACGTCCCTTCATCGGTCCCTCGTCGCAAATATTATACAACTTGGGACTTATAACCCTTCAGATGGAGAATCCGTCTTTGGGTCTTTTACAGCTTATCGAACTCAAATTGGACGGGTCAGTAGGTGGCTAGCGAATAACTATTCATTGCGAGTAAGAGCAGCGCAGTCTGTTATTTTCCAGTTCAACTCGGTCTGGTTCTTTGCTCGAGTTAAAGCCGATTTCACCAAACAGCTTAACGTTGGTTAAAGCCTAACGCTCAAGGTTATTTATGCTTCTTCAGCGATCACTAAGAAGAATTATCTCGAAGAGGCTCGTTACATATAACGGTATCTTAATTCGTTCAACGGCCATTAATGTAGGAGAAATCATGCAAACATCAGATCGATAGTTTTCGAATATCGACTCTCATCCCAAATCCAGAGCTCTACGAAATGGAGTATTGTATGACATTGGTAACGAGGGTGACGCCTTTATAGCTCTCCCTTTTGTATACGAGTATTTACCTTTCGATCGAAGATGGAAGTGTAAGAACTTGGGAGGACTTAACTTCCATTCAAAAGAGCTTTGCCGATTCACAGGTGCCATTCACTCGGTGCGAAGCCACTTGTAGGATTCTCGACTCTTTGAGTATAGGAAAGAAAGAGAATGGCTGGCAAAAAACTTTTTTACATCGGTAATTACTGCACAATTGGTCTTACTTGAATATGAGAATAACGACTCGAATTTATTCGTGAATTATAGAAATTATGAACAGGAGAATGGAAAAGCGAAGAAACTCTAGTGTCGCGAATAAAAAACTCGTCAACTCCTTCCCTGTGCAATCGAATGGGAGGAGCCTAGTACGGCTTCCCAAGGACACAGTGACTCAAAGTTTGGTAATTAGTAATCACTCACCAGTTCCTTTACAATAAGCTATCCGTTTTAGTATTTGGCCTGACGCCTGAGTTGATAATCCAATACTTTTGAGAAGAATAATAACGTTTAACAACGATTTCAAAAATCTACCTGTTAAAAAAAAATTCTGGCCATTTCATCGCGAAATTTTTTTTTCGAATTACTCGCTCCGTTCATCCATCCATTAGCAGATAATCTTTACTCTAGCTAAATTGATTGGATTGGGCCGATACAGTTGGAAATAAAGGACCACTCGGAAAACAATAGTCGGCGAATCAACTGACTTCGTTTTTCAAATATGGTGGGAAAAAAAATTTCAAAGGTAAAATTGCTTACTCGAAACCGCACCCAAGCTTCTTTTTTTATCCCTCGATGAAAAAAAAATCCGCCGACTCAAAAAGCTTCGCCTCTTACGCTGATTAAAACCCCTTCGTAGAGAGAGGTATTGATTTAAAAAAGAATAGGTTGAAAAAACGAACTCGTGTTCTTTTCGGTGGAAACACGGCTCTCTTTCAAAGACATCAGAATGGTTTACGGGATGTGGACTCCTCATTCAATGGTCGACGTCCCACCCGTCGGTTTATTCCGCCCTATTCATCCTTGTCTTTCGCCCTACAGGATTCCATTTCTTCGTTAGCGGACAATTTAAATGACTAAAGTGCACTTGGCTTGATTGTGGCTTTCATGAACGCCCAAGTCGCCACTTTCTACTTGAAAGTCCCGTGGCTAGACTTAACCACTTCTCGAGTAGGTGGATTAACTTCGTTTTAACGCTTTTGAGAATTTTATCAGAAAGCTCAAGCAATTTAGGACCAACAGTGTAATTTATGGAATGGCAATCGGGAAGGATATCGAAAATAAACCCCGTCAGGTACGATTGGGACTCGGAGAGGCCTGATGGCCTGTGCTGACTGCCTCAACTGTAATAAATAACGTGAGGCCAACCTCATCGGCTGGCCGGAACAAGTCAACCAGACTTATACTCAAGTTGAAGCGGACTGCGCAGGCTGCCAAGCCTTCCCAATTCGGAAGGACTGAGCAGTCCTCCAAAATGAAGCCTTTCCTCTCGTGAGGACAGTTTCCCCCTTTGATAATGCATTTTAAATGTAAGGGAACTTCGGAAAATTCAGAAAGCCCTGGTATCCCCTGATATCACTCCTGGTGCCTGCACAGTACGTCTCGACTTAGAAACGGTCATATTGAGATAACGAGAAAATTGCAGAGATTTGGCGGTAATGTTGAATTGAAGCTTTCAAGTTGACCATAGAATAAATTATCTAGAACCATAAATGAAAAACAACTTGAAATCAAGTGTTCTTCAAGTCCGTATATGCGACAATCAATCGAATTCCAGTCAATCTTTAGTCTAAATGAGCCATGAAAATTTTAGTCCTTCAGTGAAGTAAGTAGTGAGCTCACAGATTTCATGTTATCTCCATGATCTACGATCACTCCACGATTAGTATATGACCATTTTTGTATTTTTTTGTTTCAGTTTGATGACGACCTAACATTTGATGACGTTCCTTCCAGACCAGAAGGCCCTGGACGGCCGTCAGACAATGGAATCGCTTCATATTTTTCTCACGGTTTTTCACGTGTACTGTCGAGAGTTAAACGACAATGGGATTTTAACTGGTTTAGCTCGTCAGAAAACGAATCCACGACGACGACAAAGAAGGAAATAAGCACAACCACCGAGTCAGAAGCGCCACCAATAACAACGACGACTACGACTGCAATTCCAACGTTGCCGGAAGTGTCTCAAACACACAGGTACTTGTCAGAGATTTCACTGCGGTTTATAATTCCAAATAGCCTGAGCTACGATTCAGGAAGGTAATTTTTCACCAATAGCAACCGATATCCCCATTCATTTTCTTGACGACTTGCTGATATCACTCCTAAAATTAGTTAATGGCATTGCCCGATCGAATTATTTGTACAGCCGAGAGGAGCGCAGCACGCTGAGCGAAAGTACTAACGGTATAACAAGTTCGGGCAAGTCGACTTCTGGAGAGCTGCGAATGACTGATGACGAGGATTTCAACACTGCGAGTGGTTCAGGAGCTGAATGGGAATCGCCGACACGTGGCGACACAGGACATGCTTTTCGCTCTGAAACCTGTAAGTATAGGCATTAACAAAATAACAAAAACAGTACCGAGGTATTTTGAAGAGAATTGTGGTAAAATGTGGATACAACATACAGAAGATAACACCTGGAGCCAGAGAAATGGAACCGATCAGTAAAGCGAATTAAATTTCCTATCCTGTGTTTTCACTCACAGCCGCACTCAGAGCAAATGGGAGACCATGTGAGAAGTTCCATTGATAACATAGGGACTCCAATTAAAATAGGTGCTATTTGCGTCACTGATCGATTCCACTGATCGGCGTGTAGTTCCAAGTGACATACCTACTGTGCTTATGGCAATACGGATTTGTTAAATCTTTCGAAACTTGGTCTTGAGACATTGAAAACTGCGAATCCATCAAACAAGTATAGCATCGCATAAGTTTGGTGCTGGACCTTCTTAAAAAAAATCAATGAAACCCAGAAAAAATATACCGAAAATTGATCTCATCAATTAGAAAAAGACAGTCGATTGATATATAAAATCTAAATACTTGATTACAACTATCTTCATTACAGATGTTATTTTCCGAATCAAAATGTACGTCCACGAATTTTGGGTGGCCGAACTGGCGAACACGCATTCCCCTGCGTTTGATAAATTCGCAAAAGCCTTCACCAAAGAATTGGAACAATTTTTCGACGCTCCAGTCAGAGATGATCCAGCGTTACCAGGATCGAGACGAGCGACAGTAATCGGTATCAAGTAAGTTGACGAAATAATAACTATATTGTCTGCCATGCATAATTTTGGGGAAATAGTTTTCAAGCGGATCTACTGGAAAGAATTGATTAGAAATGCGAATCGACAACACTAGTCAGAGTCCATATTGATACGCAGCGTACAATTAACTGAGGAAGGGATTCAAATTAAACTACTAATTTCTCTAACTACATTCATTTTAAGTAGCTCCACGTGTAAGCGCTTACCATCATAACATGCTATCCACCACAATGATATTATGCAATTCATCAGACACAATTGTTATCCTTTTTATTCTGTAAGGCGTCAAATCCCGGATCCACCAACTTTCCCCTGCAGCACGTTCGCGGAAAAGGCGCCCAATAAAAAGATTCTTATCAGTGTTGAACAAAGACAATAATATGAATCATAAACCGAATGAACACTATAATCATCACGGCTCTGGTGATTCGGCTCGAAATTGATAAGAAAGAAGATAGAAGGAAAAAAGTATCGCTCGTAGGCGCCTTTGGGTGTGACTGATAAAACGATCCGGAACGCCCTAGGGGATGCGAAACAAATTGATTGGAGAGTTCAGCCGAGCAGTTTCATAAACTGGTTGACCGGCAATCGAAATGAAACAATCGTCTGATTTGAAAAGCGTCTATTTCGAGCATTGAGCTCCGCTTAAAAAATTGCTTACTAAGTATTATCTGAAACTAGTGTAATTTCCGTAATTGGAAGGTAATTGTGTAAGGACACTGTAATATGTCCTGTGTGCATTGCGCACCTTGCACAGCTGCATTGTTTTATCAGGTTGAGTTGGAGCTCAACGCTTGCGACGCCCAATGCTATGCTCTCCTTTTTACAGAGAAGCCATACGCCAGCAATAAATTAAGGCTTTTCCAATTCAAAAAATGTAAATTTGAACTGTACAAAATAGCAATCTGTTTATAATTCAATTACAAATTACGTTTACTCTTTGACAGACCATCAACCGACGATAGAATGTTGGTCCTCGTAACGGCTGATCTCGGATCCAAAGGATTTGACGAAAGCGATACGATCAAACACCGATTGAGGCGACATCTGACAGATACAAGTTCCATGGGCATTTACACGGTCAAAATAGACAAAGACCACCCGCTCAGTGTGCAGAAATTCACCGGTGAGTATATTCTTGGAGAAATAATTTGTCGACGCATCTCGTGAAAACCCTCGCTCTTCAAAAATTTCGAACGAAAAACATCCTCTACATAAAATGCATCAATTTTTCGTTTTTCCTTTCGGCCGTCCTTTTTTAAGTTTCTCGTTTTTTCATAAATTTGTCAACAACCTTGCACGATTTTTTTTCCATGTTATTGGCATATTTTAGAGCCGAATACAAACGGGTTTTCGGAATGCGAAGCTGAAGAACTTGTGTGCAACGACGGCACCACTTGTCTACCACTGGATACGCGATGCAACGGGTATAATGACTGTCCTGACGGTAGCGACGAAGATGGTTGTCCTCAGCCGGGCGAGGGAATAAGCCCACAACCTGCTCCTTTCAGTATGATTTTTGTATACATCCTTTTTCTTTTATTTTTGTTTATTATCCTCTTTTTGTTTTTAAGGTTTTTTTTCAAAACCCTCAAGCATGATTTAGTTCATCGTTATCGAGGCAGTGATTCGGAACCACTGACTAGTAGAGCCGTCAAACATGGAGCTACTGAAAAGTAACTAATTAGTGAAGCAAATGATACTCGTTTACTGCGAGTCCCTTGCAAACGGGACGTTGCAGACAGCGCTACTGGTTGAATTACATTTTTCGTCTTCCGATTCATCAACCAGAAACCCTGTGTGCAGCATCCATACTACACAGCGAGTGACTCAAACTAGAGAGCAATTGCGCTATTGATCATTTGCCTTTCAGTAGCTCCGTGTGTAGCTAATACAGAGGTAAAAAAATCCGCTCACCACAACGGAACCATAGAAAGAAACCAGTTAACCCAACTCAAAACTAGTGCAATTATTTTCCTTTTCAATTATCTTTTGAACTCGATTTACACACCGTCCCATCCATCCCCTTCTACCACATAATTTACGCGAATCTTTCAATAATTATCTTCCACTACATTATTCAATACTGAAACGGTTACATTGTCATAATTTGATGGCCAGCTAACGCTTGTTTGCTAACTGTATAACGTTCAATTGGCGGTCTCGCCCCGGCTGCTAGGTCGGACGCATACATCACCCGCTTGTCACATTTGGAGTTTCTCTACGTCAATGTGTTCCTATTCAAATAGAAGCGTTAATCTTGCAGTCTTGGTAATCTTGATTTCAAGGCGATTCTCTATATTCCCTTTGTTGCAAATATTCAATAGATGTGATTCATTAGGCGCATTAATAGTTAACAAAATGGCGATCTCGGCCTAAAATATTCCCAAAGTTGGGTTAAACAATGTCCAAAACATGCGCTCACTGACTATCAACCTTTTTATTCCGTCGCGGTGACAAATAGTCGTGAAGAATTGGCGTCAGATGTCTAAGGTGTATTCCGAAAGCGAGTAACTATTTGAGTCACAGAGCTGCGGTTTTTATCATTTTCAGTAAAACTTATTTATTTGAAAAACTCCTCATGTAGTCAAATTATGCACTATGTCTACCACCCTTCCCTGGCAACTCCTAGATTGTCGGTCGGTGAGATGTAGGTATCCGCACTTCCGTTTTCTCACACCAATGTACAGGTATACTTTGCGATTTATTGGGTTTGAAAATCACCGTGACAATTACCAAATTCAGCTCCTGTTGACGGATTGTCAAGAGGTCTTTCCCTACCGTCGTCAAGTTCAAGATGCGACGATACAAAACGCTGCCCCGACGGCGTCACTCTCATCTGCGCTGATCTGTGGTGCGACGGCGTCCAGGATTGCCCTGGTACAAGCGAAGAAGACGGTTGTCCTGGCGGTCCAACAAGACCTATCGGATCAACAACTGAATCATCGATTGTCGACCGTGAGTTGGTGGATAACGTCCGTTTATACTTCGTGTCTTCGCTTCTACTGTCTCTAATACTGTCAATAAATATTCAAAGGCCGGTGAATATTACATTCAAGTTCCAGGTTTCAAGCCGAATCCTCAGTAAGCACTTCAGGTACTTTAAATAGACCGTAATAGACTGTATCCGTCTATACTACTGAGACGGAGGGGTGGGTTGGGTTACAAGTTCATCTTTGAATTCAATGGTGGGGCCGAGGGATTTTACCATGAGTGCAAGTTGGGTGTGGTTGAGGAAACAACGCCTACACACCGTCTAGTAGCAATTGCAGCTAACTAGAGATGGCTTCCTACATATTGCCTAACCTTCAGTCACAGTCTTTCCAGTAAAAGCTCACAACCGATTGAACTGAGATGAAATTCAGTTGGGCATCAGTTCGGTTCTTTTAGAAGACTTACCTTGGTTTCTTGAATAACGATTAACTATGACAGCCGTCAATACACGATCGTGTCCCTAGATTTGACTCCAGGCAGCTCTGGTTCAAGCAACCGGGCCTGAAAAGCTTTTACCACCTTCATTGCAGCCTGTGATAGTTGTCTGAGCCCAGAAATCTCTCAAGAGTAAAGAGAGAGTTGGGAACTGTTTTTTCAATATTTTGGCTGAAAAGTTTTAAAATGCTCTCTTTACAGATTCAATTTTCTCTTGAGGATTCCCTGTTTCCTAATGGCTTTCATCGGTTCATTTTCTTTACCAGTAGTTACTGACTTCAATTTCTCTATGGCAGAAACCTGGAACTTTACCTCCAATTCAAGTGTCGCGTCTCCAGCTTTTTATTAATACAATTAATGACGTAATATAATTTTGGTTGACGTATGATGTGCTTTGTAACAATCTTATCAATGTATAAAACGCCGTGTACATAATCGTAACTGCTTAATGTTGTGAAAATCTGTGTACATACCTTCTCGCAATTCCAATTCTTGTGGTACTCGCTTCAGGGCAAAGCAACAATTGAATGTTGGTTATTTGTATCTATTTATTTTTAGTTTTTTATTTGTTCATTATAGGCAAGCTCATTCACAATTAATCAGCAACGGTTGAACGACTAGTTCAAGGGATGCTAGAGAGATTTGGTGTAAAAGTTGTAGCCCACCATGCATATTTGGCGGATTCTTACAAGAGGGCATTCCTACATGCCGGGGAGGAAAGAGGCTGATTTTCAAAACCAGGTTAAGGCAGTCCAACTGATTAAGCAGCCAATGCCAAACGGCAAGGTGGTTTTTCGATTTGAGCACATCGGGAACATGAAATCGAAAAAACCACTTTCTCCTAATAGTGAGAGAATCTTGAAGCGTTTGACGCACCAAATTGTTTGGTTTACCCATGAAAGAGTATTCCGATTCTTCAGCTCAGTTTGACGCCTCAAATAGAGATACTCGGCTCTTCAGATTTAAAAAAAAAAAACCTGCATAAATTTTGAATTTTCTCTCGCGCATTTTCTAGATGAGCCAAATGGTGCTTTCATGTGAAAGAACTTTTACAGGATCTAACGAGACCTTGACAACATGATAATTAGGTTCGCTGAACGTGGGCGTTTGATTTTACGGCATCCTAGTGTTGTCAGAAACGTACAAAGATGAAAGACACAGCAAGACAGAGGCAAGCACAAATGCGCAATAAAACCCAGTGTAAGTGTCTGACGAAACTGCTTCGCTATTGAGTTTGTCGCAGTTGAACTTTACTGGTCTCCTTATGGAGGCGTTTGTTAGCCTCGTTCGGCTCCTTAATACCTTAAAAGCAACGAGAGCCCCCCCCCCCTTCACTTGTTCGAGCCTACTTGAAACTTCTCTTGTCACTGATAAAGTCACTTGTCAGCAAGTTTCGTTCGCTAATATCGTTACGAAAATATATTAGCAGAGGAAGGGGCAACTAGAAGACTTTTGAACTGCTCAAGTCGATACCAGAACTTGCCAATACAAGAAAGCTTAAATTTCAATGCCTTTTTCCTTTTTTATTGATCAAGTGCAGCGAAAAACGAAGTTTTTATTCTGTTGGAAATTTCAGTTTTTAGTATTTTGGTGTATCTATCGCTGTCGCTATTAAGATAACTGATTTATTATGTAGTTGATAATTGGGAAAGTTGTAAAAAAATTAGTTTCGAACATTGTTGCAACTAGGGTCAATAAGATCCTCCCTCCCCCCGACATCCGATGACCCTCTCTTCTAAGTTGGAACTTCGCAACTCTTATTAAGAAAATAATAAAAAGTCCCCAAAAGACTTTTTCTATTTATAAATGATTTCAAATTAAATTCCCTACCATATTTATCGCGGAAAATAATTTCTGGAAACTTGCATCACGTCGTAATGATTATTCAAAGTTGAAAACAAGTGGAAAACTAAAAATAAAAAAGGGTGAAAACTATTTAATTTCAAATCCGGATTATAAATTACATTTACGGTATGAAAGGGTATCAAGAAGCTATAGAACAGTTTCTTAAGAATGTTCGATAGTTTCCAGGATGAAACCCAAAAACCAGAGGGACACAAAAAATTGAAAATGTTTATTTTCGAAAATTTTCCAATTGAATGGCTACTCTATTGTGAATTGTAGGGCGAATTTGTCGGTGTAAATGTTTGCTAACCTGTCTTAAAATTAGCTTTCTCTTGAAATTTTTTTATACTAAACGCTTCAAATATGTGCATTACAAAAAAGACAGAAATGAATTTCAATCAATTTAACTTGGAATAATGGCAGCTTCATTCCTCGCTGGTCTAACAATGTAAAGTGGTCTGGTGACTAACTTGTATAAAAATGTTTTTACTGTGTCGTCCGAACTAACACCTGTGTTCACAATTTATTATACTGTCAATTTACAGTGCGATAATTTTCTCACATTATAATCAATATAATTTTGTATTTATTTAAATATTATTATATACCTATATATTTTTTTGTTGTACCTACTTGAAATGGTTCTCAGCCCTGTGGTTACCAATTTCAAGTGTTCTACGAGAATTCATTTATTCTTATGTTCATGCTGTTCATAATCTGAAAGTATTTAGGTCGATTTGTGAAGTGTTCAGTTACCTTCAATTGTCAACCCAGTTGCCGTTGTCTGAGTGCAGTGCAATATCCAATATCGAGTCACATCAACCAATTGTGATACGTTTTAGAGGGAAAACTTCCCCATTAGGCGAACTGGTTTCGACAGCTACCTAGCGGACGTTTCCCAGAGTAGGATAAAGTTGGCCTTGCCGCCGCTAGGTCTCTCAGCTTTCACGGTTTCGTTCCATCGACTCTTCAAGGAGGGTTCACAGTTCACACGAGCAACTGCGTTCGCGGCAGAAATGTACGTCAAGCGCGTAGCAGTATAATAAGTGAGACTGCCCTGCTATTCAGTCACTGAGTTAATGTGATCAATCGATGAATCAAGAACTATCCAACGAGCGGTGAAAAATTTCTGAAGGGAAAATAATGCTCTTAAAGTACACTTGACGGTTTCATGGGGTGTTTCAATAAGGCGTTCCACGTTAAAGTCGACAAGCACACGTCATTCATTGTAGGAAAATTAGAATGAATTAGAATGAATATTAACTAAAACAACACAAGACCTATAACAGTAGTACCTAATAATTAATCATGATAGTAATTCATGTCTATAATAAGTCATGGGTAGGTATATAATGTAAGTCATTTTCATGGGAAAATTTTATTAGGTACATTCAATGTACGAGCTATATCATTGAAGTATAAACCCATTTGGAAGGCGACACGGAACAAACTAGTAAAACAAACAATAGAAAATTTATTAGAAACATTGGGTGGTTGCCGAAGGGAAGACTACACAGATTACAAGGTTTTGGATAACACACAGAACTTCCAAGATTTAACCGGTCAAAGTTTGTTCTGTTTCAATTTTTAGAGGCTACACTGCAAGAGTAATTATTTTTAAACTTTCATTGTCATAAAATGTTCGTCAAGGCGAGCAGATGAGGCACGGATTTTTTCTATTGGTACCGTACTTCCACGTTATGAGCTTATTTCACTTGTGCGTACTTTGTATTTGATTTTTACGGGCCGCGGAAATCATCAATATATTTTAACGCTCAACTACTTGAAATGTTAGGGAGGGCGATTGAATGATGCCTGATTTCAATACCGTGCTTCTGGGTTATTCACATTATGGACTGAGTTTTGATTTTTTACAGAACTCAAAAATAAATATAATTATTTGAACGCTCGAGGACTTGAAAGGTACATCCGATCTATTAGCTCATTTTTTAATTTAGAAAAATGCACTCTCCCCAAAAGTCATATATTTGAATGTTTAAGGTCGTGAAATGTATGTATGTATTGAAATTACCTATAGAGCTAACACAAACTATTAGATTAGCGCTGAAAAATCTCATCATCTTTTCAATTCACGTTCTTTAAAACGACGAGCAAAAACGAACCGCTGTAAAACGCAACGCCTATAATTAGTATAATTCTGTTGCATTTATTGTTATTCAACCAATGTAATATTCGCGAGAACACATTAACACAATAATATCTCCGTATAACAGGGTCATTACATCGATGAATATTTATCGTGACTTATCACGGGCTGACTTTAAAGATTCGCATGTTTATGCGGGGGCTGATGATTGCGTTCTAGAACAAGAAAATCGCGTGATGGATTCGCCGGTTCAATAACACTTCACCCCTTTTTAGATGCTACTGTGTCGGATACATAAAATCGGATCCGAACGGCGTTGAGGTTTGGATTCATTGGCTTTTCAAAGAGGAAACGCCGCAAGTTGGGAAATGAGCCGTTTGCAGAGGCCAAGCATTCGTCTACCGTGGCTCTTTACTGAGGTTTCATTACTAAATGACTATTCAAATGCTTAGGGATAATCTGTACCTTTTGCGACCAAGGGGTTCAATGCTGATATCACTAAGGCCATTTACACCCGAGCTACTGAAATAGAACTAATCAGTGACGCGATTGCCTACAAGTTGTGTTGAAACCTGTCTAATCTAATAGGAGGGCATACGCTGCTGGTTGCTGACTTCTCTCCCCAAGAGGAGCACCTTGGAAAGACCCCTTGGAAGTCCTCTGCTAGTAGCTCCTTTCCTTTCAATTCCTCATGGGGACCCTCAATCTTAACTGATAATTTGCATCACTAATCAGTTCTGTTGGTAGCTTGTGTACACAGGCTAATAGTTCAATAAAATGGTAACTTTTTCAGACTGCCTTACCAACGAGTTCATGTGCGACGTGAACCGGTGCATTCCATTGACCTGGAGGTGCAACGGCGTTCCCGACTGCGAAGATCGAACGGACGAAGAATCAGACTGCCCTGCAAGAGGTGAGTGCTTATTGAAATCTATATCTATGAAAATTAGAATTAGCGTTCAGTTCAAGAGTATGCAGATGGGCATGTCAATGAAGATTCGCTTTTGCATGTTCGAACAATCGATGAAGAAATTTAGCAAATAAATTTTGGTTGTAAGGCCAGGATAAATCCATGAAGGCTGTGACACACCTATCAGTGTCGGGACACACCTGTCGAACTATGAACATTAACTAGAGCCTAGAGGCGTTAAAATCCGAAACCATTTTCCTATTTAATATTATTTTGATGTCGATTTGAAGAGAAAAGGTGCCACGATCTCCCACTTAGGCTCTATTACGAGCTCCCTCTTGGCTCTTCAGGTAGCGTCTACCATGCATTCTGTAGCCAGAAAACGAGCGGTGAGTAGAATCAGAGCATGATCAGAAGCAACATTACGTTAGATTAATATAGGGCAGGAAATACTATTTGTATTTCGGACACTTGCCTGACTAGGATCTGGACGAAAGCTAGATTGCAGGTGAGTCCCGGCCTTACGTAACCGTCAATTACCGGGAAGTATTGATTTGTTAAAAAACTATTCGCGTGCGCATTCGTTTATCTATATCGTCATAGCGTGTTGTCCTTATTGTATTCTCTTTCATTCACCGATCAGAAATCACGACCGATTTTCACTAGGTCTGTTACGATCTTATCGGTCCGTTACTTCAAATGGTCCAATGCGCTCAAATCGGTCGAAAAATATACCATTATAGCGATTGAGAATAAATTTAACATCGAATGCGATTAAATTGCATTTTAATTATCTCATGTTCGGTTTTTTTGTTTAGTATAACAGAAAACTCTCTATCTTTAGTCTATTGGAATGTTTATGAGTAATTACGAATTAGCCTGATTCGTCTTCGATCAACTAGATCTTCGACGGCGTTACCACTTTTTGGTTTAGCATGGTAGGAACTCAGTTGCAGGGGTTTAGCAGGCATTCGACGGGGGATTTAACATGATTCGATGGCAGTACACGATACAAACATAGATACACTGTATCCATGAACATACATTCAACATTACAAGGGTATTACCTGGACCCTTTCGCCTCCTGAGGCCTCATCCAGAAACATGATCGTCTCATCAGCAAGATCATCAAACAATCCCCGACGGTAAGTGGACTAAATTTTATAAATGTTTCCATTACGATTAAATCGAATACCAACTAGTATTCCTACTTCTTATCGAATTCGACCAAATATTAACTATATTCTAAGAGCGTTTTCACCTCGTTTGAATAAATTTGTAAATCCATTCGGTCCGAAATCTACGGTCACTGTTCGTGCCTAAATGATTCATCTTAGTCACACTGACAGGGCTCGTGCAAAACTAAATAGATACATCGAATGAGACATGGACGGATTCCAGCCCACGCTATGACATCACCGCTAAACAAATTGAACCGAGAATAGAAACGATTTCGTAATGCCGTCCGTCTGACGCTACTTTCCTACCTATGCACTTATAGCTGAACAAAACCCGGAAACGCAAGGCTTGGCTTATGATACAATGTGACGATATTTCATTCCATTGAGATAGAATCTTCGAATAATTATTGGCTGAAAAGCCTCCGGCGATGGAAAACAGTCGGAAGAATTTAAATGCAGCTCAGGTTCGTTAATCGCAATTATGAAAGAAAATAGTTTGAAAACGAATAGTGGATTTATTATCCATCCCTCCGTTTTAAATATCAATAGGATATTATCCATAATTGAATATGAATAGTGACAAAAAAAATCAATTTGGCAAAAGGGCTTTTCTATTTCTAAAATGATCGGAATCAGCCTATTGTCACGCGAAGATACCGAAAACGAACTGATTAGTGACGCGAATCACTATCTAGTTTGAGTCGTTCGTCGAATGGGACGACGCACACGGCGCTACTGGTAGCAGAACTCGTCTTTCTGAGAGTCAGGTAGCAGTAGCGTCATGAGCTAAGTCCCCTCCTGAGGGACTGAAGTGACTTCTATGACACGATGAATGGAAAAAAAGTTAATGTTATAAATTTATTTGTAATTAATTTATTCCAGAAAACAGACAAAACTTTCATACTACTTCAAACTTTCAAACACTTAGTACGATGGAATTACCACTAACCATATTAATAATAGTTGGATCTGTTGAACTGATTCACCAATCAGTTTGTTTTCGGTATCTTGGCTAAAAGTCAGATTAACCTACCATCGGCATGAAGGATATTCATGGTGAATGCCTAAGGCTTAATAATTAATACAGACGAAAATCATCGCTTGGAATCGATTTTCGAATGGAAATGCGGACTAATTGATTTCGACGGGCGTATCATTAATAAGACGCTGCCATCCGTAAATAAATATCGATAATCGTTCAAGGCTGTAGTAACAAATGAAAACGAATCAAAAAACAAACGATTCACAAAACAATATACCTCCAATTAACATAACAACGCGAAATACGTGACGCCGAGAAAGATGAACCGGGCTTTAATTGGACAAGAATGACGTCATTTCGGGCTGCACGAAAATTATTCGCTCAGATAGAACGAGTGGGAAAAAGAAGAAACTAAAATTGTTCGACGCCTCTCGGCTTCGAAATGAGAGTCGTGAGACGTTTTGGGCAAAGTTACGACTGCAAGTCTAGTTTTACGATCTCGTCCTAATATAAACTCTCGACGAATATTATTCAAACTTTAACTAGCGGCTGGGAATGCGCGGGTGGAAATTGCGGCTGGTAAAAATTCAAAAACGAAACTGCAAAAATAACGAGTGGTGATTCAAGACCACCTCTGTTGAAAGCCAGATACCTCGTACTAATAAAATTGCCAACAAATTTACTCTAGTTGGATAGATCTGCAATTATAGGTTAGCAGCAACAAATTTGAACTCGTTCAGCTGAGAGCACTAAGCGGTGGTAAATTTCAATCATCGCTATTAATATTTTTTCTTCTGGTTGTGTTATAAATCCGAATCTTTTAAGCGAGAGAAAGCTTGTCAATACACCCTCATTCGACTAAATCAAATTCGTTCGCTTCGTAGCAATAAGCGGCTTTACGGTAGCAGGGTTGCACTCGGTCACGAGTCGTGTTCTCCATCTATCACGCTAAGGGTAGTTTTTTCACCGCAGAATAGGAAAACGACTGCAAGAGAAATGTAGAATGAGAGGACAAGATTTTGTGAAAGGGGTTAGCATCGGGTTAAAGAAAGTGCTTTCTCCATCGGTTTTCGGGGCAAAAGTTGTGGGAAGGTTTGTGGATGACGATTATACTAATTCCGCCTCGCATGTCACTCGGGCGGTAGGAGAAGTCGAACTCAACCGAGAGAAACAACCGCATTACACAAAATATACCCCTCCTTCGTTTCTTTACAAAGTATCCCCTTTCACCCTCGGACGTCTTCTGTGACTTTTTCGCCGCCCTTAATCGGAAGAACTTTCGGCTCTTTCTCGGTTCCATTTTTACTGTTGATGAAAATCAAGTCGTTCGGAAATCTCGTTAAAACAAAGCAGCCGGAAAGTTTTAGGAGTTCTTGCTTTACTTCAACGGAATGATTGAAGAGGCGATTTAATCCGAAGAAAGACCGCATGTTCTAAACAGAGTTCACAGGTATTCTTCATGATCAGGCAAAACATGGAGGGAACCGAAAAATTAGACGCGCCTTAAATGCTAGGTTAAATGTGTCGATTGAAGCGCGGTAGTGATAAGAATTAAAAGATCGGAGTGAAAAAATCACATTCTGGAAGCGAAATCTTCATCAGTAGAAATAGCTTTTTTGCGGTATAGACAGATGGAATCTTTCCGTTCCCATATTTCCTCGGCTTCCGTAACACTGAAATACAAACGGAGGGAAAGAGCCGAGGAGCCAATTTTCGTAAGTCTATCTGATCGAATTACGTTAGCATCTGTTTAACATCCTTTCCATCTTTAGAGGATTTCTCCGGAAAGGATTTCACTCGATAATTGCGCTATCAATCGTGACTCAAGGGGAAATATTAGCGTCGAAATCCAATTCGGTTATTTCATTGGTTTGTAAGACGATCGAATATTCAGGTGAAATACCAGGAATGGAAAACAATATTTCAAAAATTCAAAAAAATAATAAACTCAGATAGAAAAATAATTGGAAGGATGCGCATTTCACGTGTCAACATGAGTAAAAATTTGCTGGTTTTTTTTTTCTTCCAAGTTCAAATTATTTTGTACCGATGTCCTACTCTCACAAATGACCTCCCGGATCCGCATGTTAAACGATAGCGCATTCTTTCTTTTTCAATACTTTACATAAACCCTCAGTTGTAATAGCATTGTCGAAAATATTTCCGTGGGCGAAGAAAAAGGGAAATACATTGCCGCGCGTAGGAGTGACTGTGGCCTTTCGTTTTGATAAATTGCCCCCTTTTTTTCTGTTGCATAAGCCTCCACGAGTTTCAATGTCCTCTATGCCATTCTTCCATTTTGAGGCGTTATAATTTGTCTCGCTCAAAATGAGCATTGTTCGCTGATTATTCCATGGGCTCGCTCGAGAGCTCACGCTGCGAGGAATTCGAAATCACTGACGAATACAAGAAATTTCCGATCTCAAAACTGATAGTTATCGTCGGAATTTGACTCCTGTTGAACGAGGAATGGTCACTCAATAAAGCCGGATTAGGTATATCTAAACGATTTCCAAAACTGGAGAACGTGAAGGGTTCATTTTTCTTCTCCAGGTGGTCGCATTACTTCTTTTTGTAGGTTGAGGGGGAGAAAAACGAGGCGACCTCTTCTCCATTCTTTTTATTATCCAGCCGAGTACTTTCGCCCGTTCGGGCTTCTTCAGGGCATTCTATCACAGATTTTAAACAACTGTTAGGGAGGTACAGGTTCGAACATTATTTTGATCATTTTATATTTAACACTTACATAGGACCAAGGGTACCTATGGCCGAGCCTGGCGTTCGCTGGTTTACGTTTCCTTCACAGTCCTGTTAGGATCACAGTCAGGTTGATAAGTCAGGTAGTATGTGTTATGTAGTACCTGACTTATCAACCTGACTGTGATCCTAACAGGACTGTGAAGGAAACGTAAACCAGCGAACGCCAGGCTCGGCCATAGGTACCCTTGGTCCTATGTAAGTGTTAAATATAAAATGATCAAAATAATGTTCGAACCTGTACCTCCCTAACAGTTGTTTAAAATCTGTGATAGAATGCCCTGAAGAAGCCCGAACGGGCGAAAGTACTCGGCTGGATAATAAAAAGAATGGAGAAGAGGTCGCCTCGTTTTTCTCCCCCTCAACCTACAAAAAGTGAAGGGTTCAATTCATGAGAATTCGAAAAGAAGTTGGCAAAGAATAATTTTTTTCCACGTTCACTTCGTAAACGCCTTAAGGCAATCAAATTTGGCGTTGAGGATCAGCTCAATGTTTCAAACAGGCAACTTATGTTCCCAAATCTTAAATGATGACCCGTTTCGGAAAATAGCCTAAAAACCCATTTGTCTCGTCGAAACTGTCAGGCGAAATAATAGCTAATTTCACGGGCTTTACGGCCCTGAAGGACCCCGGGGCGTGAAGGAGCGGCCTGTACGGGAAATGACGTAATCTAATAATTTTTCTACGATAACTGGAGAACATAATGGATAAATCGATGATTTCACACCAATCATTAGGCGATTTACACAACATAAAATTACTGATTAGGAACTAACCTATGACGCCTTCAGACACACGTCACATAATATATTCACTTAGTCATTACAGTTTCAATTACATAGAAATTATATACTTATGGCTCAAACACCTGACATTTTTCAAACGAAAAAAAAGGTGAAATTTGAGCATTCTCTTTCAGATTAAAGGCATGGAAAAACCGGAAAGGAAATTACCGAGAACAATGAGGAAGTGTTTAATGTGATCGAAACGATCAAAATCATAGGTCGTCAACAAGACACAACCAACATTTTGAAACCTTGAGGTCTCATAAACATGTTTTTTTCTGTACGTAGAAGTTAAAATCAATTATTACTTTGAACCCACTTGCATAAAGGAAGTAGTGTGTTATCAAGTTACATTTCTAGTCGGTAATATATATTTTTTTATTTTTTTTTTAAAGAAAATGTAGGTACATTGAGGGTGAGAATTTAATTCCGTTTTGAATTTGACCAATAGGACGATGCTTCCTTTCTTCATAAACGTGATACTGGCAACACCCGTTGAAGTGAAGCTCGGACACCTCATTAGGTGTACACGGTCCGTAGATGCGATAAAAACGCCGTTGCAGACCCAGAGGTCATTTCGTACAAGTCCTGACCCGCAGCATATTGTTTCACTTTGCATTCATTGACGTCCAGTTGCGCAATAGGTGTTATACGGGTTTTATACCGATACAGGAGTGGCTTCACGATATTGGCATGCTAGGAAAATTACGCTTGAAAATGACAAACGGCTTAAATCATCAAAGCTCACCGTCGGTTCGAAAACGAGTTTTTTATCACGACTTGGATTTGGCGTCAGCCTAGGATCACAAAGAATCTGAAGAGCTTTCCGGATCAGGCTCCAGTACTGCTCAAGGACCTTGAAATGACATAGAACAACAGGCACTTTATACTCGAGGGGCTACTAAGAAAAATTGCGTTGATACCGTGCGACTCATACGACATAATACTAACAATTGCAAACGATGCAGGAAAAGAGGGTTAGCTCTATATTATATTAATTTCAGTTGCATGATTCTAAAATAGTTGTATTGCTAACGAGACCAATCAATCTCGGGTATTTATATTTTAAATATTAAAATTCCAATCATGCCGATATCCTTATACACGCGCGATCTATCAAAATGCTGATAGGATACCACCCAAACCTAAAATTACCCACACTCAATATCCCGACAAAAAGAAGTTCTGAGTTTTATCTTTCAAAGCTTCCGCTAGAGGGAGCTCGTAAATTCGAACCTAAACGCTCTAATCCGTCACTAAAGTCCTTTTAAATCACCGACAGTTAACTTCCTCCGATTTATATCTCAATGGGCGGGCTGTAGCATATGAAAAAACCATGAAGTGAAAATTTCATTCCATGAATTAAATTATATTCCAACCGACGCGGTCTTTTGAATACGTAATAGCTAAAGGAATTTTGAACTATTCAGTAAAATCACATAGGAATTTTGATTTGTGTAGCTCATTAATTTGTGTAGCACACTCAGATATTTTCTAAAAAGATTTATCTTCTATTGAAGAACAATAAAATTGAAAAATGCCGCAAATGAATGGTTGGGTTTGGCCTTCAACGTCACATGAGAAATTCTTATTACTAGCAATATTTTGCTGGCTATCGTCAAGTTACGTAATAAAACATCGACGAAAAAATATGGCTAAAAAATCGAGTCCTCTTCGATGAAAAATGATTTAGTGTGAAAATGGCATAAATTGTGAGCCTCGAATGGTTAAGAGCGGAGCTATCTCGCTTTACCCCGCCACACCTGAACTGCTTGCAAACAATAGAGACGCCTAGGAAGGTGGCAACTTTAAATTGCTTATTCGACTTGGACCAATTTTGAAGTGAGGCAGTCGAGGTAAGTGCCCAGGTTATATGCCATAAACGCTGCCATAGCGCTACCCTAGATGGCCAGTAAGGAGGACCATACGGTGGAAGTGTTTCGACAATAATTCAGCAAGAGAGCGTCGCAATATTTATTTCATCCTCAGCTGAAAGTGCGCGTGGAAAGAGCGCACAATCAGCGTTGGATGTATGTCAGAGAAAGTAAGAATAGGCCCATTCTTCTTGGACAGTTGAATTTCTAATACGACAGCCCTCTCAAATACTTGCTTTTAACAGGGAAACCTATACACTACTGCTACATCACCAAGAATGAAAAGGTAACCAGAGAATAAGCGCTGGTTGAAGAAACGATTTCATCAATTTGCAATGCTGAATTTCGGAATGGCTCATCAGTTTTTATGAAAAGTGCCTTGAGTGCTGCAATGTATATTCAGGATGAGCTTGGCTGCAAAGCAATTCTGGAAGCAGTTTAAGTAGAACTAGATTTCAGGGTACTTTTGCCTATCCAAACGAAGTATCAGAGGCACAGGTCATCGACCAAAAAATTTTGCTACTCATGACGTCATATAATTCGATTTGCTCAGAATATTAAGCTCCAAGTCTTTAACGGCTTCTCCAACAAATTCGTCCAAAAGTCAATTAGCCAACCCTTTTCCAAAAAAGGGGGTACAATCAGCCAAAAACGCAATTAACAATTATCGCAATTAACTGGAAATGAACTTGAAAATGACTAGTTATTTGGCGAATAAATTTGCTTCGAAACGTGGCGAAATGAAAATTGTTTTCGAAATCTGGGAATTCCCCTTTTCGCTTATTGTTTAGTCAAACTCAAACTTGTTTCTCGGTTACGGGTTTCATCAAAAAACCGCCCCGTTTCGGAGGAGTAAGTAGAAATGAACGAAGCGGGAGGAAAATGTAAAACGGAAGTTGTTTTGAATTATATTAACCTGTTTGCTGTTGGCTGTATCTGAGAATGTATCTGTTAGCTAGACGAAGAGCGAAAGACTCTTGTTTCTCATGTTATTTCCCCTCTTCCGCGCTATTTTGGACCAAGTTTTCGAAACGGAAACAGTTGTTGAGTAGGAGAGAGAGGACTTCATGAATATTCAAGCGTTCGACTTGAAGCCTGAAAAGGAGGTGCGGGAAAAGCTTTGGAAGGTGTGAAAACGCGAGAGACGGATTCCGTATTCGTCCGAGCACACGAGGTTTGATCATTCCCGATCCGAATGGGACGCCGTTCTTGAATAACGCGGACACTAGGAGTAAACCTCGTCGGAACAAACCTTTCTGTCTTTGTCACCGATTTCAATTCAATCCGTCTACAAACCCGTCTCATCGGCTGTCACCCTTGTGGGTAGATTGGCTTCTTCGCAGGAGATGTTTGCGAGATGAGAATAAATTAATAATATCGGTCAGCAGTTGGTGACACAATAGATAGAGGCTATGAGAGTGGATACAAGTGAACGTGAGTGGAAATCATACGCAAACCCAGGCGAACCTGCAAGCCTAACTAATTCTTTTTCAAATTTTGCCGACGCAAGGCTGTAACTGAGGTTATAGATCGTAGCCTGAGTAAGTTAGGTATCAAGTTCAGCCGTCCCCACGTACCTCCACTCGTTCTTCGCTTTACGTATCTTCCATCGATAGATTATCCAGTCATTAATTGCTAACATTAACGTCAACATTTTCTTGGGTGCGAAGAAAATTAGTATTCCTCTCGACCTAACTTCTTTTTCCCACATTGACCCTCGACCTGCGAATCGAAAAGATCCGACACGAAATTTAAGCTTTCAACACACTCCTTTCATCGCATGCAAGCATGGCCGACGGAGTCGTAAATCTCAACGGATTTGAGTGCGTTCCACGAATAAGACCACTCGAAAATTTATTTTCGCTTCGAACGGCGCAAGTTCATTTCATCTGAGACCGAATGTTTGGCCGGGCGCCTGATATCCGTCCTAGTGGGCAAATGGAGCAATTGAAAACTAGATAGCGAGCCAGATTGATCGCCGTGGTTGGGTGCACTCAAATTTCATAGGCTATACATCTCATTAAATGGTTTGAGAGTTGGTTTTCTATACAGTTTTTAGTAATAAAATATTTTTTGACTGATTTACTTTGTCATCAAGCAAACTTTCGAAATAGTCTACACAAGGAGATATTAAAAACAATCTCTGATCAGTAACGCGAATCGCCAGTATACCTAGTTCACTTTGTGTCAATCAGATCTGAAGGATTCATCCATAGGGTTCATCTCCCGAAGAGACAAGTTCGCAAACAGTAGCGTCCCATTAAGCAGCGATGGACTCAAAGCAAACTAGCTTAGCGTTATAAATCAGTTCCTTTCCGGCAGCTCCATGTGTAAACAGGCCTAATCATATTCAACGCTAATAAATCGGGTAACAACTCTGATCCAAAAAGTGGCAATTCGGCAAGTCCGAATAATTCTTTCAGATTTTCGACTTTGTGAAGCGTCTTCACGGTTGACCAAGTCGCGAACTTGAGAGGACAATCTGATTTTGTGGTTCGTGACATATTAAGCATTCACGGATTCGACGTTGATTTCACGAACGGCGGAAAACGTGAGCCGGATGGGCGAATCAACTATTTGAATCTTGCTCCACGCCGGCCAAGCGAAAGAGGTCATCCTGCAGTATTCTGAAAGTGACCTGCATATTGCTTCCTCGCCTCTACACAGAGAGGGTGCCTTTTTATAGCGCGTTCAGAGGCTGGCTGGCGAGTAACAACAGTTGATGGAGCATTTACAGAAGTGGGACAGTTACAAAATTTTGTTTAATCTAATGGGACACGTTTTGGTTACAATGGAAGGGGCTCGAATGAAACTAGTTTGGCGTCATTGATCAGTTCTTTCCAGTAGGTCCATGTATTTACTTGGGAATTTCTCATAAAATTACGACAAACCTAAAACGGATGCGATAGTTTATAAGTTGCGACCTCCATGGTTGTTAAATTGTTTGATTCGAACGCATGGCTGCATGCGTGTCAGAAACTATTTTTATTCAGCTTTGACTGAACCGCAGTTGCATTCTACTAGTCTAATACGGGTCAAATAGGTCGCTGGCGTTTTCTCATAAAACAGATTGCTCAAAAGAGTTTATTTCTGACTGAGCGACAGCGGCCAATTTCCACCAAGGACAATTCACTTATTCTAGTCATCGTCTTGATGAAGATGCATGGTGCAGTTATGATAACACATCGAATGAATCCCTTAACACGATATGAACCCAAGTTTTTATATACACTTTGTTATAAACGAGAAATCAAAAGGTATCAATCGAGTATCACGAAGCTCCGTTGGTAGAAATCAGCATTCATTGAAAGAATCGACCACTAGATTCAACTTCATGTCAACTTCAGTTGATGTACTTTGAATCGGAACCACGTAAGAAAGCTAGGTCGGTGCCGTAAGGCGCCTTCGTAAAAAAGAGCATAGAGAGTGGCCACTGTTAAATTCAAATTCCATTTGTTACTTCCATGTTTACGTAGAAAATGGAATTATTTTGGTCGTCGGAAACGTGAAATTCGGAACGGAGGGGAAATTCGACCATATTTTCATAGTATTATACCTAGAAAAAATTTCTGAATAAGTGTCTGTGGTCAACAAGTGACTAAGATCGCCATTTTCCGTGAATCGTTCGGTTTGATATCCGCCAACTTTATCTCGAATTGAATTATTTGTATTTAAAAGAATCATCGGTTCGATTCAATATTTGCATGGTTAACCGTCGAAAAGACCGGAAAGACGGTTGAATTAAACAACGGGGTTTGATCGTTTGCGAAACCTACAGGGAATATTTTATCTTGGCTTCTCGTATTCTATTTACACAGTGCTTCGTTTATTTTGGACCCACCTCCCACTCCTATTCCGATTGACGGACTCTCGATACAATGGTGAAAACGTCCACAAGAAAAGAGGCAAGATTTTCTCGCGTAAAAAATGTTGTTATTTTTCTGCAACGTCGAATTCAGTTTAGCATTTCAAATTTCTCAGCGTTTTTCAGCACAGCTTAAATTAGTACGGATGCGTACGCTCAACATTTAAAGTCGATATCTGTTTTTTCCCCCTAATATTATCTGAGAGGATTTTTTTAAATTTAGCCACAGAAACTGTCATTCAGGTTGCGTCCACATCACATAGGCCAGAACGAGATTCCATCGATTGTGCAACTTGAAGAACTTCAAGCCTGACATGCGGGAGATACTGAGTGGTTCATCAGTTTTTTTTTTTTTCAGTTTATTTTTCCTTCCACTTCCAATTTTTTTAGATTTGACAAGTTTTAAGAGGCTCTACAGGTTGCATCACGTCTAGGAAGCTTGTTTTGACATCAACGAAGTGGCTGATAAAATTTATGGGAATCCTCCTCGAACGTAAATGAATTAAAAATCAGCAGTTATTGGATAACACGCAGTACCTACTTCGATGTTAATGGCGTTCAACGATTTGCTCTATTACAACAGACAGATGAAATAATGAAAGCTCGCGATCACGAAATGGCGCTTTATTCTACATTTATTATAAATGTACATATACATATAGATATATATTGTTCGGTATTCAAGTCATTGTTTCTATGTTTAGTATATTAATGCAATTTTTATATTAGATCCAAACCTTGATGGACTGTACAACATGGGACAAATACATTTTTGGATTGAACAGTGATTCGTCAAATTCAAGAGAGATGCGGAATTTTTTATGTTTGCCGGTGACAATGATTCATTATTGAAAACATTAAATGAAAATATCGAATATGTGCAAAACAGAAAATTATATAGATAGAGGTAGGTGAGTTGTGTTCGTCGATAATGAGGTGAGCACCCTATCCCACACAACAAGAGCCTGAACTACCTTCTAATGGGTTTAATTTTTTTCTTTTTAATACAAATGGGAATGCTTGTTTTTTGAATAAGTACTTGACTAAAGTTTTTTCCGAGGACGGAAAACACTGAAGGAAACGATTGTTGACGGTTCGTCAGTTGTACGAAGGAATTAAGTTCGATTCAACACAGTCAGGATTACAACACAAACACTTCGTGTTACTAGTTTCAGGTTTTATGAAAAAAAAATGTTATTCACTTCTACCACATAGTTATTCATTGCACTACTTTGAAAAAAGGTTCCGGCGAAAAATATTGATAGAAAAGTAATTATTGATTATGATCTCATATTCTATCCATCGTAACGACGCATGACCGCATCACAGAATATCGATAATGAGCAGTCAACCAAACAATCAAAAATAAAAGTCGGAAAAAACGGAGGAAATAACGAGAAATTGGAAATGTCAGGTTAATTTTATAAAATAAAACATCTTCGCCTTCTATCAAATTGGTTGACTGAGCTGAATCCGTTGAATAAACTCTTGTTCTTCCTTAATTAGAATCATCGGAATGCCGCAACAGATCACTGATGACAAAGCTAAATAAAAATCAGTGGATGAAGGGGAGGTCGTTAGCGAAGGAATATTGCGCTATTGTTATCTTAAATGGGGAATTTGCATCCGAATTTGATCATCAATAATTATTATAGATGGGAGGAATTTTCGAGATACCAAACCGCATTGCTGTCCTATCCGCAGGGCTAGTAGTGTCGACAAAATGGCAACTATCTTCGATTTGAGCGACAACTACACTGAAAACCCTGAATTTTACAAATA
Source organism: Tupiocoris notatus (assembly GCA_037159825.1). Taxonomy (NCBI): domain Eukaryota; kingdom Metazoa; phylum Arthropoda; class Insecta; order Hemiptera; family Miridae; genus Tupiocoris; species Tupiocoris notatus. The sequence goes on along the minus strand of JASJUZ010000568.1, from coordinate 213,928 downwards.
ATGCTATTTCAGACCTTTAGAGCTAAATTATAATGCTGTTTGCATGTACTTTCGAGAAAAAAAAAGGATTTTTTTTAGAGTCAGCTTCTGTAGGTACTTCGTGGCCCTGAAAAAGATCGGTGAAATGAGCTTCAGGCCCCACTGGAGTTCCCAAACCTATCAAAGAAGGTTCTTAAGATCCATCGAGAAGTTCTGGTGGTTTTAGGAGGCCAGGCAGATTGTACAAAATCGAATCTCAAAATGATATTCGCTATCTAAAATCATAAGGTATTTCATCATCATGAATTTAGACAACGACAGTGAAGTCTGAGAAGATGACGAACTAGCTTTAAGATGCATTATAGGTTATAATAAGCATATTATATGCCTATAATATATAATTTTAACATTACTTAACATTAATAATAAATAATTATAACAAACAATGCTTACAATAAGACAATAAGTTATGATAAGCATAAATATTATCTTCTAAAATTATTTTATGGAAGGTTAAAATAGAAAACATAAATATTAAAGAAAATATAGGATTTATACTTTCATTTAGACCTCAAAGGCATTACGTTTGCTAAGCAACCAGCGACACTGGTTTCCAAGCAGTTGTGCTTGAACAATTGCGGTTCCTATAAAATCGTCGACGGAGCAGCAAAAGCTTCTAGGGCGATTTGGAATAATAAACCCATGCGCAATCATCTGCAGCGTTTTTTCATCATCATCATCTTTTTCTTCTCGTCGAAGTCCCACGCGCATAGCATTGCGTTGATCTGGTAGGGGGTTAGGTCTCCTACATTACCTCCCTCGACTCAAACGTTTCAGTTCAGTGCTGGCCGGCCCACCAGTTGATCCGCATCGGCATTTAGTGACGCGATTCAAACGTCGCGTACCGACGCAAAATAGATCGCGTCAATTTCAAAATTTTTTCCAAATTCGCCACGAGCAAAAAGTTGATTTTTTGTCGATTCACCTTGAGAAAAAAGTGAGTTTTAGTGCGAAAAAGAGTTTTGAATCGAAATAGGAAATCTTTCGAGTATCAGTACGCAAGAGGTAAATGATATTCTTTAATTAATACTTTTTCACAGATTATACTGTTTCGGTGCAAAATGGAAAAGCGAGGTTTTCAAAAAGCGAGAATTGCCCTTCTCACCTTTCAACTACTCAAGTTAAAAAACAAATATATAGGCCGCTGTCGCGTTGGAAGATTGAATAGCTTTTATTTTAATGGCCCCACCATTAAGAATTTTACAATGGAAAACGCTCGTGGTATAATATAAGCCCCACTGAGTTGTACTATTTTTATCATACAGACTGAGGATCCCGATGAATTCGCAAAATGATCAGAATCGAATTAAGATGAAAATTCTTCGAACGATTTTCACCACCCAGAAACCCGTTGTTAAATTTCAGAGCAAATCAATCATTTTAGTCGATCATTTAAAATCAATCTCGTTTGAATTTTAGTCCAATGTTTAAAAAAAATTTAAAAAATGAATAAGAGCGAAAAATTATACATTCAAAACACTAAAGTTCGAATTATTTATGTAAAAGACCGAAATTAGTTTATGTTACTTGTTAAGGTAGCCAATAATGAGTGTTAGTTGCAGTTCTTGTTGTTAATATTGTTGAGATGAGAGAATCCAAAGTGTGCCAAAATATACAAAATTTAAAGTATAAATACATTATAGAGTAATCGTGACTAGATCAACCATAGCTTACCTAGTCGCATACTTACTTTATTTACTGGAGAGTTTTAGTGCATTTCGTGTTTTTTTGAAATGTGCTACGTTCAAGTTTTCAAAAAACAGGAAATGCACTGAAACTCTCCAATAACCTAAGTTTCGTTATATTACTATAGTAAGTTCTATATTGTTGAAATAAATGTGCTTACACAAAAAGCAGGTAATATCCAGCAGGTAATATGGGTAATATGCAGCAGGTAATAGGTTTGGTACAGAACGACCATATATTGAAACGAACTTTGATTATTTTGGAATATAAAAATAAATATAGAATCGGATATGATATATTAGTATGCTGAGTGGAAACGTTCACAACTGTTAACCTTTGTCTCCATTACTTTTAGATGATCTTAAATCATAATTGAATCAAACTCAATTATTTTCCCACAGTATTCGTTCTGCAATATTCGAGCTACAAAGATCCAAGATTCCTCCCAATCTTTATAATCCGTCTCCGATCTTCCGTCGGTAATTCCATTCGCTATATCAACAATCCTCTCTTTTGCGAAATGAAGCGATATAATTTAAACTGGGGCCCCTTGAAAAACCATTCCCGGATTCACTAGAACATTTCTGTTCCAACGTGGCGAGTCTCAGTCATGGTTACTGAAACATTAACGCCTTTGTTGATTTTGCAAGGTTTTCCGTAAGCATTGCTAAGCCCGAACGAGGGGCAACCGCAGATTGCTATTTTCACTAGGCCGGCGAAATCGACGTTGGATTGTATTATTTTCATTTTTATTATACGGAGCGTTTCACAAATTATGGATAACACTTCATATTCACCTTTTTCAGAACTCTAAGAAATTCGCGTCTCACTTTTTCCACCGTTGTTCAAAAAATTTTGCAGTTCTATTTTTTTTTTTTTATGAGAATATTTCTGGGTGCCAAATTTTTTCCGAAATTCGAAAATACCTTACGAAAGCTGCGATACCGGGAGAACCAAAAAGCTATCTTCTCGCTCGACTCGGAGTTGAAAATAACCACAACGCAAACTGTATTAAGATTTTCAAAAGGAACCTTCAATAAATTATGGATTTAATTCGTGGCATTGTGCAAATTAATTCGGCAATTTAGACCGAAGTTTCGTTGATTTTGCGGTTGCATAAAGCTATATAATCTTTTTCGCCGTATAAAAAATCTCGTTCGCCTCGAAACCAAAAAAAGAACAAGACCCGTTTCGACAGGAGACCACCGCGAGCAATTTCCAATTACGCGAAACCGTTTCATGTAAATTTAATGAAGTCCGTCCCCTCAAGAGGATTCCGTCTGCACATCTGCAAGCAGACATTGACCTGTCTACTTCGCGGCCTTTTGCCCAATCAACGTGTCACATTAAAAAAAAAATTTCTCATCAGCTAAGCTTATTGGGACAAAGTTTTCATCTAAGGAAGAAAATATTTCTCGATTATTCATAATTTTATTTGCCCATTAGCCCATGTGAGGGGGAGAAAGACCAGGCGGCTCATTCTCCCTCTCACAACCCATGGACATAAAAAAATACGACGACAAGAAAAAGCTATAGGTATAGTTTTATTGTAAATTAATTATCGAGAATATAATATCTCCTTGAATACGGCTACGGATAAGCTTACATAATGGGGACATTCTGATGTATGCGCATAATTGCGACAAAACTTGTTTTGTTTACTTGCATGTACGGGAATATAGGAAATTTACTTAATAGAATGAGACCGTTCACACGCTAAGCTGAAAGGGAACTGATCAGTGACGAGAATAAGGAGTTGTTCCTTGTGTAATCGCACAACACAGTGCAACTCGCTGAGGTCTCGTCTTTCGAGAAGTCTCCCGAGGTGACGAGTCTGCAACCAGTAGCAACTTGTACAACGCCCCATTCGATTACACAGGGAGGAACTCATAGCAAGCTAGTCCGAAATTCGTGTCACTGCGTTCCTTTTCCGTATTTCCATGTGTAACTGAGCACAGAGTTCAACCGTGGCGGACTTTTTTCCCCTGCCTTCCTCAATCGATTGAAGTTGAGTAAATATTTTCAGCAAAGGAAATCATTAGTATCGCTCCGAAACAAGGCTCGTAGTTATACCGATGTCAATACGTAGCGGAATAGCTGTGAGCCCTGATGACCAACATTTAGGATTTCTCCGAAGGTTGAAGGCTGGTGCATTACCGTTATCTGAACGGCGGCATCTACAACAAAAACCCTGTTCGTGTTTGATCTAAAAGGTAGTAGATATTATAGCAGCATGTGTTAGCATGTGAGTTAGGTGTAAGAAAACCACTGCCATTCACAAAATCGATGGGGTTGACCGGAAAGGTCATACAAACGAGCGAGTGCAGGTTCGGTGAAATTCATGTTAAACGATTATTTTACCCGTTTACACGCTGGGCTACTGAAAAGGAACGGATCAGTGACAAGAAAGGTCATCGTAATTGTGGTGATGAGGGGTGATAAACACAGCGACTCTTTAAACTAAAATAAACTGAGACCTGGTTGATTGTTTCTTTAATTTTCCGAGATATTTCGCCCATTCGGTCATCTCCAGGGCTACATAGGTCCATCAAGTACGTATGATCTATGTAGCCCTGAAGATGTCCGAATGGGCGAAATATCTCGGCAAAAACGATACAACAGTGATAATTGGAGTAGTACTAATTTGAGACACTTTCTGTGTAATGTAGTCGGCCGTTGCTCGTCCGAGTTTGCCCGTTGTTTGGGGTACCATGAGATCACAGGGAGTGATTTGAACTTCTTGGTAATTCTTGTCACTGATCAGTCTGTTTTCAGAAGCTCGGCGTGTAAACTTCATTGTTTAACGAACTAGGAGCGAACGGTCGGAAATACAAACGAATAAATCTACAGGTTTGCTCCGTGGAAATGGAATTTTTTAAATGCGCTCAATTAATTGCACTGAAAGCATAAAAGACTGCATTTATAACCCGTTCTTTTAATGCGTCAAAAGGAACTCGACGAAAACTCTGAATTGTTGAGGTCTTTAATTTCAGTAATGAACCGGCTAAAGAATCAACTGGTTTCTGGAAGAGTTAAAAGTGACGAGTGTTTTAACCTACAATTCGCTCTGAACTGAACGTAATTAGAACAAAAAAAACCCTCGTTCAAAGCTAAAGGCATAGAACAGAAAACCCCACGCACCAGTTGAGCACAAAAACTCTCGGTTTTCCTTTTGTCGAGCCAGGGACGAGTGGGAACATTCTGCTCCTACTTTTACACAATATGAACAAGAATAACACGGACACACGGGCGTAAAACATGATAAAAACACAATTGAGTAAATGCCTGTGGTTGTCGGGCCAAGTCGAGATGATTGAGTCTATTGGCGTTCGCAGAGCGTGTTATTGGCTTTCCGGATTTAATTTCCTACACTGCGGTCTCGACCGATTCGGTCGTGGTAAACAAAAGTGCGTTTTTAATCAAATCATAGCTTCATCGGTTAGCGAAACAAAATCTAAGAAGCGCTAAAATACAATAGAAATTAAAGAGGACCGAGTAAATAGTACAGTCGATTTTTTCAAGGGGTTGCTACGTATAGCGGATGGAAGCTTTTCAACTGAAACATTTTCATCATTCTTTAATCATTCTATCGAGCACATTGATATCGATGTGCGATAATAGATGCTCTCAAAATTGATGTGAAAATATAGAATTTCGAAGTCAATCGTCACTAAGAATAACATTGATGGTGCTGCAACAATAATTATGGCTGCTATCTATACTAGCAAAGACAATGTCATGGACGAGCAACGATTAGTGCTTTCGAATCGATTTCTAAAGATCCGAAATCTATAATTCCTGATCGTTTCTAGTGCAATTTTCGCAGACTAGTTAGATTGATAGAATGCTAATCATTCAATACCTATATCAAATCAAGGTGGTTCGTGGCTGACGTAGAAACAGATCGACCAAACCACTCTCGGCATCAACTTGAATAATTCTGTCGCTTTTCTCGAAACATCTCAGAGCCCGGTAATTGGTAGGAAAACGCTGATTTCCCAACGATCAGATATGCGCCTCCGTACTTAGCGAAAATACATCTTAGGCCATGATACACGAATGTATATTTGATATCAAGTTTCGGTAGCTACCGAATGAACTCGGGATAAACGGTTACGGTTAACCAGTTAGCTTTCAAACTTATGAAATATAAATACGCGGGTCGGTCATCGGAGTAATTTTGGCTCATTTATCTGGGTTTTTTTCTTTCCATCTCATGCGTGAAATACTCGCGTGCACCGACAGGGCCAATCGGCTTTCGACAGTCGATTAATCATGAATGAAGAGGGCCGCTTTTACATAATTAATTCACCCTAGTACGGAAGCCTTTCATTTACATTTTCATTGCTAAATCATCCGTAACTGACCCGTTTGAATGTAAAAATACGGAAAAATTGATTCGGAACGTTGCCTCGGGGGGTTTTTACATGGGGTAATACACAGGTAATACAGAACGCACATTAATACACTAATTGCCTTCTGCGTATTATACTTGAATTCAGAATCTGCCTGCTGTTTGCGAGGAAGAAAAAAAAAATTATGCGGTACATTATGCCCGTCGTGACGAATCCAACGAGGCTGGAACCGAATCCTAACCGACCGGTGGGAATTCACCCTCGTTTGCTCTGAAGAATGATTCTGGTAAACTCGGTCAACCTTCACATAATTCCGAAGGGACTATTGCCATGATTACAGATGAGGTACATTCTCGACTATCATGTCACAAATTAATCTTAATAATCACCAAGTTCTATCTCTACAGCCATGGAGTGCATAATAATCTAAAGTGGTCTCGTATTTGCCCAGGCTGTATCACCTTTATACATACAATGATCATCCAGTGAAATTATGTTTACTTTGGAGAGAGGGTCATCTCAATGATCACTAACAGGAAAACAGTCTTTTTTCATTGAATGGATCAATAGGAATTCACTCTGAAGATGCCCGAATGGGCGAAAGTGCTCGGCCAGCCATTAAAGATCTGGAGAATAAATCGCCTGGTTTTTCTCCCCCTCACAACCCCACTACTACAACAAATGCGACGACAACCAAACGAAAATAGGAATTCCGTATTTAAGTGTGAATACGAGTGAGCCCGCTACTGTTAGGTAGTAACCTACAATACTGTTACACTTTCAATGATACATATCTGAAGCAATGAAGAATACTGAGTCGTGTTATGCTAAAAATTTTTCCCGAAAGCTCGTCTCGACAAAAATTAACTGTTCAATCGCTAAAACGTTTCGAATCTGCCTAACCTCATTTCCAAATCTAAAATTCCGGCGCTAAGCTGAGAGATGGATGTTCTCGAAAAAATGCTTGGCGCATACGATTTAATCATTCAAACACTCGCCCTGCGGCGGCCCTTGCCACTCAGTCGGCTGCGCCAACCGGTCGAAAGTTTCGAAGCGCATCGCATTGTATTCCTACGTTCGCCTTTTAAAAACTGTAATACGGCGCTTGAACGATTTGAAAGCGCTGCTATTGATCGGTGGAAAAAATTTTGACCAAGGTTTTTACGGTGAATTGGTAATTACCTTCAAAAGAACCGTGGGTGGCACAAAGGAAATTTCATGTTTTGAAATAATAGGATAATATTACGTGAAATCAAATGAAATTCAAGGAAAAACTGATCATTCTAGGTTCTCCTTATAGACAAATCTGATCGAATAAAGCTGAAAAATTATCTTCTGGTATATTCCTAGACAGAATCAGCCACATTATTCGAATCTTTCGATAAATATTCATAACTTTCCCTCGGCGAAGACTGCGTCTTTTCACCTCCGACCGATAAATAACTCCCACGAAAAGCAACCGCAATGACGGCAGACGATTTTCTGTGTGGCCCGCATCGGGAAGGATTTACAGTGAACAAATCATTTTTATGGTTTTAATCCCTTTTTCGATGAAAAATGGCCGTCAGGCCGAGTGAACAATTTCAGTCTCCTAGCGTTGAGGGCCCAATGCAAGTTGGATCTTTTAATATCGTGTTTGAAAAGATGCAATCTGTTTCACCCTCTCTGGTAATTATTTTGGCCTGGTCGGGCAGTTTCGCCTCTAGGTATATACTCAGGCCGATACAAAACCAATTTTACTACACACAGCCAAATTCGATCGGGGAAGTGATAGATAAATAAAGTGTACTTCATGTATGTCTACTATGTGGTGAAATTACACCATTTATTATAAAGAATTTTCGTTAAAAAGTAAACAACTTCATACACATTTATAACGCTACCTTTTCTACACAATCCTGCAACCTTGCTCATAACAGTCATTCCTATTTCGAGCTCCGTTTATGCATCTCTAGAATATTGCTCACCCCGTTCTCAGCCGTTTTGACTATTATTGTTGACAGACCGAGAGAAATCTGAGATTCCTCGGCGGTGTCACGGATTCGTAAGCGGTTTACGACACCTTTGTGAACCTTCGTTCACTATTGCCATTCCAAGTTTACAATAATCTTTGTGAACTTCACAGAAACGGTTAGACATTTAGAAGTTCAAACTACTGAAGGCGTCGGGTTTGAAATGAGAGAAACAATTAACAGCCAATTCAACGTACACTGACATTGAACGAATATTCTTACTTCAATACCTAACACACTGCGTATGATGTGTGTAAGAATTAAAACATTATTTCATGTGGTTTATTGTGATTTTTACCAGCCATAAAATACAATATTTTTTATAAGCCAAAGCCTTGAAATGTTCAACATGTTGTAGTTCCACGTTATCAGATTTTTTTGTGGGAATCTTCAACAGGCTGGAAAAAGTGTTTCATGCCCCCTCAAAATGTGATTTTTACGTTTCAAGAAATTAATTATTTTTCCCTTCATTTGGGAATCGAAATAACAACTAAACTAATTAGAGTCTCAGTCGTGCGGCACGGTTAATATTCTAACGTGTTCTATAAATGCTCGAGAAATTCAAGCCTTTCCTGAAAAACTTCAGGATCGAGAGGAAGAACATGGCAGCAAAAGCGCTTGATTCTAAAGCGCTCGATGAGCCGAAAAGAACTTTGCAATCATATTCTCAAGACGACAGATTGAGTGAAACGGTTTGATTCTAGAGAGAATGGCCAAGACGTCCATTAATTCTATTATTATTATTTTTTTGGCCCCGATGCTACTAAACGTCAGTAGTCGAATGGCAGCAGTTTGTGACAGAGATATCGCGTCGTCAAATTTCGACAATTTTTCGCTCTTCGAAGACTTAAGCTAGGTTCACATGTGTCCGTACAATGCGTTTCATGCGTATTGCGTCAAGTACGTCAAATGCGTTCGGCCTATTCATTGGCTGTCGAAATTTCGATGTGGGCGTGGTTTCTGCCGCAAATGCAAACGCATCCGATTACTTTCATTAAATATTTTCCGCAATGACGGACGAACGGATCTGCGCTCGGGGCTACGCGCAACTAGCGTCCTCCAGTTGCCTGATAGCGTTATCTTTAATGGCCGATCCACATTTTTCCGTCTTGATGTGCGCTCGTCGCGATTGTGATATGTGATTGTGAATTAATTGGTTGCAATGTCATCATCTACGTTCGCTGATTTCAACAAAATTGTTTTTGAGTTACCGGAATATTGAGCTCACCAAAAAGTTGTTGGAATTAGCTCTTGCAGTCGGCCAAGAAGACGGTAAGAATTTTTTATTTTTAAAATTATATACACCTAATTCGAGTAACTATTTTTTGACCTCCAATTTACCATGCTATGCTGTTTTAACTACTGGGGCCGGCGTTGAAAAGAATTCGTATTACTATCTCGTCATTTCTCGATATTCCAGGTGAGCTGGTGAAAATGAGGTGGACATCAATTAGAGATCTTTTTATGAAAGAAATGAAACGAGAAAATGGGTTTCTCTTAATACGAATGGGGGCCTAACATCAAGTGAAGTCGCCCTATTTAGCAAGCCTCTCTTTTTTTAAAGAGTCGCTTACCCCAAAAACACGTGAGTACTTACATTTTTTCCCATCCACGAAAGTATTAATTATTTGAGTTTGAATATTGACTAGAGTTTTACAGTTAATTGATTATCTTTTCTGATCATGATTCCATTCTATGGATCTAGTGTAAGTGTGTATATCACGGTCCTGTATAGCTTAATTTACATCGGTCTGTGTATTCATAATTTTTGTTTGTTAATTTTCAATTTGTTTCGTCACTTTAATATGCAATGCGCATAATGTTCCCCTAATATTGATGCTGAAGTTGATGATTTATCACCTTTCTAATTTTTTTTCCAGAATCGCTGACGATCAACCCTACTCGTGCTTCAACGAGTTCTTCTCTATCTGCAAAAAAGAGTACCTGGTACCATACCTGGTTAAAAAATAAATTGCTTTGTAAACTTTGGTTTTTGTCATTATATCATTATGAAACCTCACCTATTGACAATTTAGGTATAATTGATGAAAAAATAAATTGCTTTGTAAACCTTTTATTTTTGTCATTATTTCATTATTCAACCTCACCTATTGACAATTTACTTATAATTTATTGTATAATATGATGAACTCTGTCCCAGTGGGGTCGAAACCACTAGCCATGAATATAATGTAGGTGAGCGCCTGAAAACAATATAAAAAAAATGAAAATATCCGAATATAGAAATTGTCAAGTTATTACATTATCATAAATTGATAATATTATTATTTACATTATTATAAATTGATAATATTATTATTTACATTATTATAAATTGATAATATTATTATTTACATTATTATAAATTGATAATATTATTATTTACATTAATATAAATTGAAAATACTATCATTTATATTAATATAAAATATTATTTTGAAATACGACTTGAATATGAACAGTTACCTACCTTTCTTTAAATTGAAGTTGAAGAAATCAGTGATGGCAATGAAATAGAAAGCACTTCTGAAAACGTTCAGTCAGTCGCTTAGCAATATTATCGGATGACGGACAGAGGCAGACGCAAAGCAAAATATGCTTATAGCTTATGAACTGCCGCATCGCATTGGGCGGAGATTTGATGTCCCCACCACGTTTTGCCGGATTCAACGCAAACGCATGAAACGCATTTAACGGACACATGTGAACCAAGCTTAATACTAGAAGCGGAGGCGAGTCGTAAAATCGATTATTTAAGAATCGGTAGTGGATTGCTAGAGTCGTAAAATTGAAAAGGGTCGTGGAACCTCAGATTCGAGACAGACTTCGCCTGCGGCCAGCATGTTTTACGACCTACAAGTTCAAGGATGACTGGTGTGAACTTGATGTGTCGATTCTTCCAAACATTCTTTCGCAGATCAGCCGATTTACGAAAACGTAAATCGCCGCAAAACGCTAAGTTTGAACGCTGGAGCGCTGCCTCACCCACGAAACTTGGTTTTCAGTGCCAATACGACACATGTACAGTTTAACCCTCATGCGTGAATTATAGCTAATGCCATTGCAGTTTTTTCAATGGCTTTTCAATAGCTGTGTCAACCAATTTTGAGCACACGCTTCAAAACACTATAGCACAACCGTAAACCGTGCTAATCCAACGAGTCGGTACTTATTCTGTAACAGAATTTTACAAACGACAAAAAGCAGTACTCAGTGTTTTCGTGTATTGTGAAAAATTTACCAAGTAACCTGCGAAAAAATGATTCTGTAAAAATTGAGAAAACGGAACTAAGCGATGAATAATGAAAATTATCACGTTAACGTGGAAATAATTATGCAAACGGCTGAAAAAATATTTAAAAAAAATAGAATTAAGGCCAATTTGGTGGGGCCATGAGGAAGTATGTATAAGGAGTATCGATAGTGACCAGAAATTCGTTTTTGTTTATGTCTATAAAGATATAGACTTCCCCACAAAAATATACATACATACATATTGTTTCCTTTTCATAATAATTGGGTTACAAACAGAGCCCGTTCCTGGGATAATAAACGAGAAGTAATCAAATTAGAGCTGTCGGTAGTGTCCTACATCCAAAATCGTCATTACCTCAAATTATTATCTGTTTTAACTCAATATTCTAATTACTCAACTTCATTTATGTATGAACTTTCTTTTATAATCTGGCTCATTGTAAAACGAGACAGCACTTATTCTGCTGCAGTATTCATGCTCAAAGGAATAATATAATCTCCGTAATATACTTTCATTAAAATAGTGCGGGACGGTTGTCTAGGGAAAATAAACACTGCGGTTTTACGACTGCGCGACGAGACATTCGATTCTCTTCAAATAGAAGTCGGAATTACAAGAAGCAGAAGTTTCTTGGCACGAGGTGGTACCGGTAAAAAATCCGTTGAGCTCCTCGAGCGAAGACGATCCGGCAAGATTTAAAGGAAAGAGCGGAAAACGCCGCGATGAGGAAAACGAGAAGGTTTAAGTATGCAGTCGTTTTTATAACCGAAAGAAGATTTTCAGGAAACACTCGTTCTGAGTAATGAGCCACGAAAATATGAGAAAATAGCACGGGGCAGAGGGTGGTTCATTGCGAGAAGAGACACGCGGGTTGTAAAATATCTCAACTTTTTGCGTTGGAAGGTCGATATTTCGAAGAAGGAACAAAAATAATGCACGCGATTTTCTGACAAGCGTTTACCCCGTTTACACGCGGTGTTACTGAAAACGAACTGATCAGTAACGCGAATTAGCAACTAGTTCGAGTCTCTACCAGCCTAATCATTGTGGGGGGATGCTATAGGTAGTGGACTCAGGGAATCGGGAGACGAAAGGATTTTGAACGAATATTTCTTTGAATTCATCGATAGTTCGAGCAAATCGATCGATTTCGAGCACCCGACGCTATGATTTTTCACACAGTTAATTGAGATGTCGTTTTCATATATTAAAGATTATACATTATCGATGAATCGGTTGAAAAGGTGGGCCTATATTGGATATCGATATCTACTTTAATCAACTTCACTATGTTAAAGGTCACAACAGCGCAACACTACTACAATTTGGTAGGTTTGGATCTAGCTCCCCTTGCTTTGTCTCAACATAACATGGTCGAAAATTAATCCATAATCCTTTCTCATCTCATGATCGGTTTTACTCGTAGATCTTTTTCAACCACTTTTCTCTCAGTTGTTAAGTCAACTTGCCCACTGAACTGCGGCTGATTATAAAAGTTCAGCGGATTAACGAGACTTTACGCAAAACTATTGTTCGTTAGTTATTTTTCGTCCACCAGCAAGTCTTTACATCGTTAGTAAACATAAATTTATTACCGGATAGGAGTGGGGTGTAAAAAAAATCACAAAACGCTCCAGGCTTTTTCAATTACTTGAAAACTTAGCATCAACTTCGGAGTGGAAAGTTTTTCGTTGCAAAGGCCTCCCTGTTTATCGGAATCGTAGTTTCCCAACAAAGTTTCCAAGTCAAGCTCGAAGCCGCTTATTCAATAGCCGAAGCTCCGATTTCAACTATCATCTGGTTGGAGGATTTTCACGTGGAACCGAGGTTGGATGAAAGATTTGATTTATTGCATCGAAACACGCGCTGAAACGTAAACGCTATGAAGCATTTCCGGCATTTCCTTAACCGTATTTACTGCGGCCGTATGCAGTTATTAATTCGATGAAATATGCATTAACCTCCGAGAGCGTCGGAATGTTTAACCGCCAAGGGGTGGCCACTATTCCACATAAGTGATTCATATCGAAAGAAGTTTCAAGAACGGTTACCGTTGAATGGTGGTTTATCAGGTTACAATTAGCTCCAGTTAATTATCTGTTTATTATCATGAAACTACTAACGTGCCATTATTCTGTTTGCAGTTTAAGAATGAACCGAACCCCATTAGCGTCTTTCAATTTATACGAAAGATCGGGGACAAATTAAAATATCCCCACAGTCGAAGACGATTCAATCCGAAGCAAAAAAAATCTCTACTCTGCTCTGCTCGCTTTTACAGTTATTTTAATCGTGAAAAAGGAATACGACACCCCATCTAGCAAAACCAAGTCGATTGATAGCAGCTAATTGCTACGTAGGAGACATGGTTGGAATTTGCATGCGAATGAGGCCGTTTGGGATTGGTGCATCATACGAAAATGATAACCTGCCAGAAATGAGTAAACTGTTTATAGGAGCTCGCAAAAGACCATAATTCAAACAAAGAACCCGGCATCGCAAGCCCACCAGTTTTGCGATTTTTCTTCGCGAGGCAAAAACTTTTATTTAGTGTAAATTGTAAGCAAAATACATTTTCTATAATGCCCAACATAAAAAAAAAATTAGCGTGCCGGCGAACCAAACGGTTCGACAAAGCTTTCGAGATGCCCGATGCGGTGAAAGTGCTCAGAAGTAACGGAATTTCGTTGATAATTTTCTCTTTCTCAAGTTTAATCTTAATGCGAATAATCGACTCCTCTTCTGATGTCCGGTTGAACACCCAGCCAGCGGCATCCGTTCTTGAGTTCGTTTATCTCTAGTTCAAGAATGTCTGCTGACGAAGCTGAGCCTTTCGATAGGGGGCTTCATACGAGGAAATGAAATCGAAAAACACCATCTTGAGCGAAATCGTTTTGAACAAAGATCCAGTCTGTTTTCTGTAGACGTTTCAAATTATGAAGTCGTCTGGTCGTCAGGATTGTCAACTGTTGACTTCAGTTTTATTGGCGGTTCATTCAAATCAGTCAGTATCGTATTTTCATAGTTGATTCAGCACTAGAAGATAAGTTCACTAATTTCAATGCGACTCGATGAATTATTTCGGAAAGGTGAGCTGATATTGGATATTTTCTGCGTGGATGTCCAACAATATTACGTGTGGTGGATTGGAGATACTCTCAAAATCACTGCTCAACTGGCTCATTGTTTATGCTAATTTGATTCCTAAAAAAGTTTCAGTCATTACAAACACGATAAGACACCCAGTTCAATAAATAACCGCTAGATTGATTAATTTCAGGCGATAATCGCGATGAGCCCCACTGCCTATGGATTAGGATAGCAAGGAGGCGATTACGGTTTTGCAAGTTTATTTGATGAAGGCCTCATACGATGAGCTGTTTTCAATAAGGTAGTTTGATGAGATACGATTCACTACGTATTTTCTCATCCTTGCATTTACCCGTCTAAAATTATTCCAAACGACAAATTCATCGAGAAGGCGCAGGAATTTCTCTCATAAGCGGCAGAGGGCCCGTTTAAGCCGCCTAGTAATTTCCATCCGGTGTACGTGGCCTGGAGTAAAAACTGTCGTTTTGTATTCATACCCTTCTAGAGCTACTCTGATGACACTGACTTCGAAAATGTTTTAAAGGGCACGTGGCCGCATGATCAGTTGCCGTTGGGGAGTGGCCGCGACACGTATGGATATTTGAGATGTCGATTGAGAGATGGGAGAGTTAAGGAAATCAACCCCAGATGGGACATTCTTAAGAGCCAGTAATGTTCATTCAACACCAACGAATGAACCAAGTTTCAAGGGTGATAATAATATCGATAGGTACTAACTGATAAAGCTGGATTGGTATTTTATAATAACCCTGGGGTACTTGGCCAGAACGGCATTCCTATATTTACAATGTGAAAAACCTCATCATAATTGTCAATGTTGTGCGGGTTTACACAGAACAGGGAATTACGCACGCGCTCAGAAGACTTTGTATCAACTATTGTAACCATAATTTCTCTCCTACGCAGAGCAAAATCCACATTCTTCTACATTACCGTTGCTATGGGAGATAGTATGAGGTTTCAACCGGAAAAATAAGACGGTCATTATCATACGAGCCATGACAGACATTGGGGCAGATGAGGATGGACAAACTTAATAATGCTAATGTCCTCGACGGTCGGCGCTTGGTAGCGGCACGCTTCATTACGTCCACGTTGGTCAGCTATGGCCAATGACCGTTGCCTAAGCTTCCTCCGGTTTTGATAAAACGCATTCATCCCACATTGCGTTCAAACTGCGGGGTTTAAAATCAGTCGAGTATTTCGGAAGGACATGAAAATGCGATTTCCACCATAGCAACAAAAGCAAGTTCTCCATGCGCCGAACAGGCGCAAAATTTCAATGGACTCCAAACTTGAATCAGATGCTTCTTTTATCTGGATTGAGCGAGCGCAGAAATGGGAATTTGAGGCCATCATATTAACAAATACAGGGGATTAATTGGGTATCAATGGTCTCATTTGACCATGTTCAACATGTTAGATCGGAACAGCAGTAAATTAGGTCGTCATCGGGTAGCCGAAAATATCAAGTCGAATTTAGTCTTCAAATCATGGCACATGATTGTGTCAATCCTAGCAGCTTTTGAGGAAATTAAAGAAAAAGCTGTTATTTTTTGAAAAGGTTAGACTGGATTTGTGGATGTATGTTTCCTCCAGAAACCCCTGGGGAGCAGACTCAATCGAGTTGATAAGACCAGAGATACACTAGTCAAGTTAATACGTATACGAGGGTGCATAACTGACCTCAGACTCTTTAAAAGATACTAGAGACGTACCATATTACAACGTCGACCAATACACACATAGCATAACACATTGGTGGATTCCACAAAAAAAATTAAGTTGGATATAGCCATAGAGTTAGCTGTACAGGCAGCACCAACCACCAATGTGAGGATCAGCAACTTCTGTTTTCGCCAGTCACATTGCTTGTTGGCATCGCCTGTACAGCTTAGGCGAACTCCACTTATACACTGATAAGGATATATCATGGGAAGCGTCGTCCTATAACACAGTTCTTCCTGCCGAATAACACGTTTAGTAGACGTAGTATTTATACTCCTTGACCAAGAATACTTGAAAACAACTTTTCGTCGCAGCCATTCTCAAAAGGAAATATTTCCTCTTTTAGAGAGATACTGTGGACAATAATTCGTACTACTCAATTTCGTAATTGGCTTTCGCTGATCCACTTGCGAAGGGCATTAGTGTGCAGTACGCGCTAGCATCGCCACTTGAGAATTACCTGCGTGATAGCCGCCGATTTACATATCGCTAACCGCTGCTGTGCATATATTATTATGTATCTAACGGTGAAACTATCCATCTGCCGGGTTTAAGCTAGCGCATTTGCCTCTCATCCTCAAATCAGCCAATTAACCACATCGTTCTTCGAACATCATGTCGCACGTTAATTGTTGCATAATATGATGGCATTAAATAATTTATGCCGAGTAAGTACAAGTTGAAAAGCAGAGGGAGAATAGTTTCATTCAATATTTGGTGGCAACGGTTAAATTTTTTTTGGAGCGGACCGTCTACACTGAGCCACTAATAAGAAACTGATCAGTGACGCGAATAGCCAACTAGTTTGAGATCCTCTCTGTGTAATTGAATGTGAGGATTATTTGCGAGAGATTTCTCCCATTAACCAGTTGCACGGTATCCAAAATCCAAATTGATGAGGCGGGGAGGAACTCCATGGAAACTTGTACTTTGCATAGCTGTTCAGAAGTTCCATGTGTTGTCAGGCTGCATTGACGTATAGTATTTTACGGTTTACTTGTGAACTATATCTAATCCCAAAACTGGGTTCGTTGCCGCACCTGCAGGGGGAAAAAGAATCAGAGAAAAAGAAATGATGAAAAACAGCTCAACCTTTGCAAAGACGCCGTTCTAAGACGGGGAAAATCTTGATATCAAATCAAGACTCCGCAGCCAAACGAAGTCCTAGTGGGTCGCATGACTAGTGCCTATAAAACAACCCTTGGAAGAGACACTAACTCATACAACCCCATCAACTTCCCCACCCTAGGATCGTCCAGCCAATAAGTTTCCAGTTCTTGGCACACCTATCATCTGAGCCGAAGTATACACTGCGTCACGATACCCTTGGAAATCAACGTCTCAAAAATTTCCCTTCTGCGAGGAAATACTCCTCATCTCCCCATCGCCTCCAGTGAGTATACTCACTGTTCGCCTCCGAAGTTCGATGGAATACGGATTTTGAATAAATGCTGGACATCCTCCATCAACTATTCTGGCACACGGAGTTACTGAAAAGGAAGAGAAACTGATCAGAGACGCAAATACCAAGTATTCCCCAAGTAAATTCCGCACAAAGCACTACAGCCTGCGGTTTCTTCTCCCGAAGGCGTAAGCGATCGGCTCCTTTCATGGCTCTATGTGTGAACGAATTTTATATCAGCTTTTGAGTTCTTTCCAATCAGGAACTCCTAACAGCAGTTGTAGAAGCAAAACTTGGAATTGGGCCTTATCAGCTCAACATCGAGCCGACAAACCGAAATTATACTGTGAGATGTCATCGACGACTTCAGAACTTTTAAGCGATAAACTGCGTTAGCTTATCTGAGCGAATCATTACTTTGATCATTTTCGGTCACGGCAATTTTATTTTTGGGGCACTTGCAGCGGTTTATTATTGAATAAAACCCCTAACTCATATTTCACAGTGTTAAAGACGTCTTCAGACATTTTTGCTTTCAACCTAGGAACATAGGTATAGTTCATAGCACGAAGACATTTCCTCCGTTGGCCAGATGTTGTTCTCCCCCCTCGTTCCTGGTACTGAGGTATCATGACAACCTTATTAACATTCACAGGCTGTTCCAAGCTGCCGGCCTTTTCCACGCTCATTTTTATCGTGATGCGAAAAAGCCACAATTTATATGCTGGAGGTTGTTCACCCGTTTGCAAGATGCAGTGTCACTTTTTAGCGAATGCAACGGTGAAACGTTTTCGCTCTGGTTTTACTTGTCGGAGAAAATTATTGGCGCAGCTTTGAATAAGGGGTTTGAGTTATAACGAATAACAGTCAATTACATTATGGCAAACAAGTTCGCTTCTTGTAAGTAAAATTTCTGAACGGAAAGAGCGGGCTGCGATCTGATTGGTCGATCCAAAGGGAGAGTTCCTTTACATGACTACGCCTTTCACATGCGGAACTACTGAAAAGGAACCGATCAGTGACGAAAATTTTATTTTAATTGACTTTGTCTGACAATGTAATCGAGTAGGACGCTGGACACTACGCAACTGGTTGTGAACTTCTAATGAGTCCCACGAGTAGTCGGGTTCTAGCCAGTAGCAGTTTCCCACTTGATTAAACAGGGAAGACTCAATAGAAATTTGTTGCTTCTCGTCACTAACCAGCACCTCTTTTATAGCACCGGGTGTAAACGGGCTACGACCAATCAGATTGCAGTCCGCTCTTTCCGTTGAACTGTTTTCCTTCCACATGTGAATTAAGTAGTACTGCTGTGATTTTATAGCACTATCATCACTAATATCAGCTTTCCTACATTTTATTGTAGGTAATTTTGATTTCCAAGCAGGAGAAAGAGTAATCAGAGTGGAAAGTTACGGGAAAAAAGTGTTGCTTTTTTGCCCTGAATAATGATTGGATTCGAGTTGATCCTTAAATTAATCCCAACGGAAGAGGGTTGTCGTTACAGGATCCCTTTGGTTGGTTAGGTTATCGGCCTCAACCAAGATGGATTCCCGTCGGGATTTAGGTTGAAATAGGCCTGACAAGCTAGACCTTTTTCTAGAAGAAACGCAACTGAGTGAGAAGGGGAATCACCGCGCAGAGAACGGTTTTTTCGCCCTATGACCGTAGGACAATATTTACCTTGTTAGTACGGATGTCAGGTTTTGCTAAGGCGAATTTAGACGTTACTTCTCCGTTTGGATGTGATGGAATTCACCACCTGCGTATTTGATGAATTGAACAAATTAAAACTTTTACTTCAAGTATCATTTTTCGTAGTTGAAGAGCAGTGACACTACGGACCAGCACACAGTGGCATCCAACTACTCCTTTCTTATGACAATAATATTCCAGCGAAGATGATTTCCGTAAACCTCATACCACGAGGGAATCGTTGAAATGAATATCGCTCTTGAACCGCCAGATTTTAGGATGAACGTACCTTGAGATGACAGAAAATTCCATTCATTTGCATTGGGCAGAAGAAAAATGCTATCACTTCGCTATGCTTGCCAAATTACATCACCCTCATTTCGACAGTTGTAGGACGGTCTACAAATTACAAGGCATGGGTCTGATTATTGCGGCAGGAAATTATAACTCGTGGGGAAAAATATGAATAACGATTTAGCCGGTGGAAAACGCACGGATTTAGCTGTCAAGAGGGTGGTAGGCCTGTTTTGAATTTTAGATTATGGTTGTGGAGAGGGTTGAAATGTTTTACATTCAAGTACGAACACTTCGAATGTGATTGCTTTTGGATGAGATTTGTCAAAGAAAAAAAAGAAGAAAAATTCAGCCGCGCAATAGAGGGTGATGTACTCCTGCAACAGTCTATAGTCTCTATGACAGTCTGATAGTTTACACTCCCTCGATAGATCTCTTTAAAACGAAATCCCCAACTACTATCGCGATAGAAGCTGTAAATTGGGTACGTCTGTTATTTAACCGATAGCTCCTTTTATCTCATCGCTCTGCATCTGAATGTTCGGAAAGAACATTAATTTCTCACCTATGTCAGATATCAATAGGAATCCACACAAGGTCAAAATTCTAGTCCTTATCCATCTGTTTCGAGCCACAGGCGGAGAGAGAAAGATCGTTCAATCTGACAAATGGGCTACGATGTTGGAAGAGGGTGCCCTCAGGGTTTGGAAATCAGTCTTTCTCTCTTGCGCTTTTGTTGATGTTACTCCCTCGACATGGCGACATATTTCATAAATGGAGAGCATCAGAGCTATTGGCCTCGAGTTGATACCATTTGAAGCTGCTAAGGGGGAGGGAATAATAAACCAGTGAAGTTGAGCTTGACAAAAAAGTAATCTTCATTCCATAAGGTAAAAATTACCGATGTAATTACAAAAACCACTGATGAAATTACGGACGAACATGGTTTTCGTTTGCACCATGGAGAAACAAAAAAGCCACTGATCAGTGACGCAAAATACAAACTACTGTAACGGTTGTTGTTCAGTGGTCTAGTGTGTAAACGGGCATACGCCCTTCATTTACTCGTTGCAACCATCGCAGTTCGACCAGATATTTTTCATTTCTGAATACCACCATATCCCCTTCACGTACCAACGGCGTAGAGTTTCATTATAATCGACCGAAAAAAGAAATTCAATAACCAGCGTCGCATTGCCGGATCGATACGGGTAGTCGCTTCTTGCAACTATAGTATTATCGCGGTAAAAATAACAAATGATTATTCGTTTTGTTACCCACCCCTTGAATGACCGAGTGGTGAAAATCAGAAATCCACAAGCCCTATGTAAAGCAACCCGACAATTTAGATCCGCCGGGATATGAACCCCAGAACCTCTAAACTCAGCGGAAATTCGATAGAAAAGGCCTCTACCGCTAGCGGTGTGCGTGCTGGTAACCTAGACCACGTTCACATAATAATCCGTCGAAAAAGACTAAAAATTCGCTTTGTAGGTGTCGATTGCGCTACAAGAGGATAACTCTATAAAACGATCAGGCCTAATCTAGATCTAGCAGAACAATCTCGCTGTTAAAATTGTAACCGTTATTCGTCCGTTGCTGTGTGACCGGTGGAATTCGGTTGAATTTTCGCTCATGGATCAAGGGTTGAAAATTGGATAGTAACACGATTGGGAACGATAGCTCCGTTTTGTGGATGGACTGTTGAAACTTTCATGAGACCGCCGAGCAGATATGCAAGGCGAGGGCAATTCGAGTTGAAAGGTGTAATATTACGTTGATTATTCAACTTGCAATAAACGAGAACACCGCAGTTTTACCATGGAAAGGGCTTTCGAACCAGGTTGTTTGCGGATTTTAAGGGCGATATCTCTTCTGTCCAAGCAATTTCGCCCGCAAAATAAACATTCCTCCTCCACGGAATGATTAAAATTACAGTCACATCATAAGCGGAAATATATTAAATGCAGAATAGCCTATAAGATGGAATTGCTTTTTTTCCAAACTCAAATTTCGGAGTTCGGTTTTACCGACGGATATTTCAAAGTTAGTTAGTTATTCAATAACTAGCAGCAACCCCAACGAGCGCTAGAATCATACCTTCATTTACTACGTAGAGATGGAAGTATTAAAAAAAAAAAAAAAAAAAAAAACTGAATGAATTGCGCATGAATTTGTCAGTTATCGCTCTTCGCCAACAACCTTTCCCAAGCCCCACTAATTTCCATCCAACCCTGTAATTCAAAGCGCACAAGTTGTACCCTTACACTGAAGTAGAAAGCCGATGTTATCGTCCAGATGCAAAAGCCTATCTAATAACGACTATTAGTTGATTTCGACACTTCAGCTTCCAGCTACGTAATTACACCCCTGCTAACCGTCTGGGCAGCCTTTTTCCTTTATATGGGCTTGAAGAAAGAACGTTCTGGCTTTTTTTTATCCCATCTTAATGTCGGCGACCTCAACCTAACGTCTCGCTTGGATTAAATCATTGACTTTAACGAAATAAGTGCTCATTATTCTTCCGTCACATGGCATTTTTAGCTAAGTTTGCGGGTGCTATTGTTGGGATGAATTCGATGAGAAATCAAATGAAATCATCTTCTATGAGTCGCCGTTATCAAGTAACGGAGTAAGTAAGTTACCAAGACTGCTTACTGACGGCGAGTATTTTCCGAGATTTGACTGACTTAACTTTAAACAGTCAATAAAGTATCAGAGAATGAATTACCTGGTTTTCTTCCCTCTCACCACTCCCACATAAGAGATACGACCACGAAAGGAAAAACAACAGTTTGAAAAACTTCCTGAGTTAGAACTGAGCAAGTACACAATGCCATTATCGCGGACTCATGTCCTTGAAGGGCTCTTCGGGATATTATTCCATAATCAGTGTATAGCCCAACATTGGTATAGTCAATAATACACGCTCAATTCGACAACGCGAAAGCTAGGATCTTCTCAGCCTCAATTCAACGCTAATTTTGAAAAATTCCAAACGAACTTCGATCAAGTGCGACTGCATTTTCTGAAAAAGTTTGTTTCGTCAAACCGTTCCGTTTTGTTGTCACCGGCCTCACCGGGTAATTAAAAGGTATTTTCATCACTCAAGCTCATTGTGCCCAGTTTGCCCATTGTATTCAAATAGCAGACAGGAACGATTAGCGCCCGTTATGCGCGTAATAGGTGTGAAAATGATGAGTAATTTGTCCGGACAAATAATTGAACTGTCTGTCAGCAGAGGCATTTAGAGAGAGCAGCGTTTCCATTCGGATCTGGAACGTTGGGGTTCGGGATGTTTATTAAAGTAATCAGAGCCATTTTCAACTTTTTAATCATCGTTACCTGGAGGAAGTCTGTAGAAAAATTAAGCTGATTTAGATTGAATCAGTAGTGGCAGTTTTGATTGATACTATACAAAGAGATTCTAATGAACGGAGATGCTATTTGTGGAAAACTCAAACAGTGTGGTGAGAGAGTTTTTGGCGCAATGATCGCAAAAGGCTTCATCTTGCGCCCTAGTGAATTGAAATGCTCTATGTTTCTTCCAATAGATCTATAAGAGGCAAAAATGAAGATGGATTGATCTTTCACAGAAAAATACATTGGATTCCATTGCGTTCAAAAATTCAATTCGAGCTGAGCTGTGTCAAATCTACACGCCTCAGTAAGGGGTGAATAAAGTAGGGTTGTGGATTTCATTTCTCGAAAATTTCAACAAATCCCTTGTCGGTGCATTTGTTGACCCTAAACCATACTATTGGAACCGTGAAAGAATCGTCAAATTTACGAGATATTTGAGATGAGGGCTCAATGCTCGTCTACCAAAAAGCAGATCGACTACCTCTATTTTTGATCTGTTGCAAGACGCACCAAGGACAATTGTAAACTATTCTTTGCCATTGAACAAATTTTACGCTGGGTTTTTGTTCGAGAGTGAATTCGCTGTTCCAGAGCATTCAAGGAGTGAAAAAGGACATCTAACATTGCAATCATGTAGCTGCAATCACCACACACGAGCCAAATAGAACCAACAGGTGGAAATTCTCGGGCAGAACCTTTTCAAGCGTCGGGAATCGTTTGCTGTTCTAATCGAATCGAATCGTACATCACCTCTCAAGCATCTAACGATTCAACTCGATTCAGCCCTTGATGCGGGTTAAACGATCGATAGCTTCCAAATGATTGCAAGTTTCAAAGCTGAGACTTGAGCAAACGAAAATTATAAGCGGGTGCTTACTTGCAATATTCAGAGGAAAAGCCGCTAATGGTCGCTAACCTCAAGATGGTACTGTCTATTTATTTTATACCATCAGCGGAATATTTAATCATGTGCACCTCTGAATGTGTATCGATCGAAGATTCTCCCAAAATATAAGGTAAATACCCCTGACAAAGGACGCTCGAGGTGGCGGCCATTGACGTTATTTTGATACGAATACAGGGGTGGCCGCAGTATCGTTGTGATCGATAGAGAGCATAGCTTTAAGATGCGAATATGTTTCTATTAGCGGCAAAAATATGCTAGTTCCTTTCATTCAATTCATTGTACTCTCCCTCATTTCTCAGTTTCTCTTGGTGAGTATACGAGGAGCATTCGAAATACTTCCATTTACTACTTGAACGTGGAAGTAAAATGAGTATACAAGACCAGAAAAGAGGGAAAAAATTAATGGTACACTTAGATTTAACAACATCCACGTACTGAACATCCATAACGTAGGTACCTTTGTTTCGTCGGAGTTCGGTCTTTTTTGGAAACTTTCCCTTTCCCGGATCCCTCTTTTTTGGAAAATACCTTTTATAGAGAGCAGCGAAGTGGAAGTGCGCCCATTTTGAGCTTCATTCTCCAATTTTTCTCGTTCTTCAGAACTCTTCTTCCATCGATAGATCAGTTTATTCACCATTACCAAGTCGAACTAAAAGAAGGTGGCCAACAGGAAATAATTGGCCCTCCTATTGTAGCTGTTTCAAGGTTGATGAAAAAATCACTACATTTAGGAAATTTTTGAAAAATTACTACACTTTGGATTAAAAAAGAAAAGAAAATGCCATTAGGTAGAACAGGGATTTTTCGAAGCTTGAAAGCTTCCTCCTACATAATTATACTTCATACTCGTTTTCCCATTTCCATTCGAATTTTCCCCCTGATTATTTTCCCAGCCATGTAGGCTGCACTGTTCTGGAAATAGACTAGACTGGTATTTCGCTGTCAGAAGACAGGAAGCCTCCTCTGGGACCGCGGGCACATTGTGCAACCTTTTTTATCTGCCGTGACGAAGGAACGGAGAGCCAGGAGTCCTTTAAAACTGGCGAAATGAAATATTTAATTCTCGCGACTTCTCTTCCTTTCTTTCGTCCGTTAAGGTTGAAAATAGACGAGACGAGAAAAAGGTGAGTATATACGACACTGCGTTTTCTTCGGTCTAATGTCCCACCCCTGTTTCTGCCTCATGGCAGCCGTTTTATTCACTTTTTCTTCCCCGAGAAGTGTAAAAAGAGCGGGTTATTGCAGTACTGAGGCCATCTTTATGCGATCGTATTCGGCCGTTATTGTTTTGAAAAGGAGATCATTAAAATACAACCGAGCCAACTTATGATCGAATAATAGTTCTTGAAATAATATGTGCGAGATTATAAGCTCACTGTTTACAAACGGAGCTACTGGAAAGAACTGATCAGTGACTCAAATTACTGTGAGTCTCTGTCCGAGTAATCAAATGGGACGCTGCGCACTATGCTACCTTTAATGGCTCGTCAGCGAGTAGCTCTGATTTGACTGCACAGTGAGGATAAACATGTTTGTAATTCAAGAGTTACTGATCAGTATTTTTTTTTCGAGTAAGTCTATGTGTAAGTCATGTTGATTTTCAAACTTTTCAACAGTTGAATTCCCCCAAATTAAAATCGGCACACCTCAGGAGCTTTCAACTAAAAAAAAAACGGCCTCAAGAAGAACCGACGGTTCCCACGTCACCAAGTCAGTCCTGTGTTCTCCGTACAGACAACACCTTTCGCTCGACTAAACCGTCAGGTATTTAATCTACCTGTTGAACAAAAGCGGTAGTCGTAGGAAAAAACCGAATAAAATAAACGAGAACAGCGATCTCAATCTGCCCATAACGTATTTCACAGGTAACGGGGAGGGCAGTTCCATTTTCCCGGGCACGATTCTTCAGTTGTTTTTTCTCCCTATCCTGAATTCTTCAGTGTGGTCTTTCTTTTACTCATGTAGGCTGGTAAGCTTAAACACCCTTCGGGCATTTCAAGCCCTTTTCTACACGACATTTATACCGGCTCCGAAGTAAATCAAGCGGAATCAGATAGTAAGGAGTTGATACGATTTTCCAAATTAAATTCTGAAAAATAATATGAAAAAAAAAGATATCTTCGTTTTATTAGGTAGGGCATTTCTTATTTTCAAGTCGCTCTACCAGAGTGCATATAATTATGTTGTCAGCTTCTCATACTGGGTAATGAAAAAGGTCCAATCTTGGAATAAGAACCATGAATCGGTTATAGTTAACTTAAAGGTTAACTTGCCGATACTGATTAGTTAACCTAGCGATTAGTCAATTGCTGATTAATTGTAAACCTATAATCAGTAACGATGTTAATCCTTAAGGAATAATATTAATCATTCGATTCAATCGATTAACACTATTAATGATTTAGTTGAAAATAACTTAACGTTTCACAGATTAACTTTAACGAATCAATTTCAGTTAATCATTATCATTAAGTAAACGTTCACTAAATCATTACCCGTTGGTTAATCCGTGAATTGTTAGTAAATAGTAATAATTATTAGATAACACTAACTAATCGCTAATTGAGTTTATTAATATACAATGTCGTCAACAAAATAATTGTTACCTAATAGATCAATATTAATTAATTAGTTAATCGTAGCCCTATCAAACTATAACCATTGATTAATCGTAAATTAATATTAACAATTTGATACGATATCGTTATATTCAAGTTCGTCTTTTGAAAACACGAATTACCTTTGCCGTTGCCTTTTTACTAAATAATATTCTAGGAATTTTTATTAGATGGAACAGTTGATGATGGTTTTCAAACCGTTGTAAAATATCAAACGGCAAATCCTTGTTTGGATAGTTGTAAAAAAATGGGAACGGTTTTCAAATTTTCCAACACAAAAAAAAACCTTGATCTCTTGAGAATCCGTTGCGATGCGACAAGTGAAAACTTTATCTCGATGGAATTGGAAGAGATTTACGAAAGTACCTAAATGTACTGTCTGCCCGGGAAAGGCGGTTCGAATGAACTTTTAACTAGATGGAAAATTAGATCTGCACTGACAAATTAATTTCCTCCTGCACATGAGGGTAACTCAATCAACGAAGTTGATTGTGAAACAAAATGTACGCGGGATATGTGAAGCGTGTTTCCTTCATAAACAAGAATGAAATGCACGTTTCAGCGATAGCTCTTCAAGTTTTCCGCTTTTGATGTGAAAACAACGCATACCTACTTGATAGGTACCTTCCGACTATTTAACAATTCGCGTACAAGGCTTTTGAACCGTTTACGTTAATAACGTCCGTCTGCTTCAGGTTTCCAATTTGAATATCAACTTTTTTGCAAAAAAAAAAGTTATGATTTTTCCCCTTCAAATCCCTCGCTCGTATTTCCAATTTTTTCACTCGATTTCAGCTCCGAATTCGAAGATAGGATTATCCGTTCGACGAAGAAATCGTTGTTGACGAGAAATTCAATAGAAATCACGCGTAGCCAATGGAGTAGCGAAACCACGTAACGGAATATTACATGATTTGCGAGCGTAATGAAATTCGACACTTGATACTATTTTTTGAAAAGCAAGCGAGAGTGCTGAATATGAAATTCTTAACCAACAAACTCATTCAAAAATACGCATTTGTCTTGTATTGGGCAAAACCACTTTCTATTCCTTGAATTATTATTCAGGCTCAAAATAGAGGAATGAGAGGTGGAGGGATCCCACGGATTCTAATTCAATTTAATTTTGAATAGAGTTGGTACCAAAGCTTTCAGAAAATATGTGATCGACCTTCACACACCATTAAGCGATTTTTATTTGCACGATAAATCGCAGTGATAACATCAATAATTATTGTCGGACGTAATATTTGAATAGAATAATAATAATTATTATAATGACATGACCTAGCTGACCTAATTTGTAGTATATTCCTCAAAATTAGTTCGCTATTCCTTAGTTTGTCTCCCGGACACGCTTTGTTTTATATTTGCTATATATTGATATATATTTCCTATAATTGTTATATATTAAGGTTTATATTTCCAATTAATTAAATTCATTCGACCAACAGTTTTCAGACAAATAAAAAACCTTATTTAACAAGGTTTTCTCTTACAATAACATGGTACGGCCCTTGTATTATTAACAGAGACTGTGGAATGTTATACCCTCTCGTATTATAGGTACATGTCAACTCCACGGGTGCTCTTCGGTAGCTCATGACAGAATTATGGAGAACGAGTCGCCTTGTCGGTTTCCCCTTCGATTAGTAATAGATATGGAAAAACAATGAAGATGAAACTCAAAAAAAGACATAGTAAAGGATTAAAATTAAATTTTCCTTCTAACTCCTGTCGATGACGGGCTCGAATTAACTCTTTGTCGCTTCCTGCCTCCGGCAATCGGTGAATGCCAATTGATTATATCGGCGCGCATTTCGGATGACAAAAGCAATTTAAACGGTGTCTATTATTCCAGCGCTGGTCGCATAAATTGCATACGGACATTTTGTGTCGACAGCTAGTCTCCATTACGTATTTCGCGATTTTTTTACCAGGATTATAATAACAAACTTTCATTGTTCATCGCGGGAGGGATTATAAGAATTTCGAACATTTTTTATCAACAATCGTGACGAAAGAGGCACATCAGTGAGATTAAGAGCATTTTTTATTACTTAACGTAGGAGCTTTCAAAAAACTAAAAACGCACTAAAACTCTCAATGAGGAAAACTGAAACGAATACAACAAACATTACTGGTTCAATAAAAACATCTTGAGTCCATCAGGTACCTCGCTTTTCTCTTTAGCACCACAACATCAATTTTGAGGCATCGAGTCCTTCAAATGTGTGAGTGATTGTGTATTACAATTAATAAGGGTTGCATATTTTACAGTACCTACCTACAAGGAAAGTTAAATAATTTCACTTAGTATCATTCAATTGCCAAGCCATATGGCGAGCGCCAAACTTTTTCACGACTAATCAGGCCATGATAACCCCTGAAAGGTTACTTCCTTTTATCATAAAAATTATGATAGATTGACTCAATCTTCGACTTGTGCATCATTTTTTTCTGTGAATATTTTCAGCGGCCGTACTCGTCGTTTATCAATGAGTTGGTGAATGATTTTGGTAGACGAAATCGATATGAAGCTATCGATAGTACTCATAGCGCTGATCAGTCTGCAAACTGTTTATGCACAACGTAAGTACAATATTATTTTGTTTCAATTGCTTTGTACTAAAAGGAGCACGGAATTTTAGATTTTGAATTTGAATAATATTTATAATACAATACTCAGAGCACGGAATTCGAAAAAAAAAAAATTCAGACAAGAGAGGGAGGTAATGAAATCAATGTGTTCTTTGGTGATCTTCAGTGCACTGGTTGATGAAAGCGTTTTGATGAACAAATCTTGTTTCCAGATATTG
This sequence comes from Tupiocoris notatus, assembly GCA_037159825.1. Taxonomy (NCBI): domain Eukaryota; kingdom Metazoa; phylum Arthropoda; class Insecta; order Hemiptera; family Miridae; genus Tupiocoris; species Tupiocoris notatus. Next base: position 184,643 of record JASJUZ010000568.1, on the reverse strand, counting down.
GAATAAGAGCAGCATTCCAAAAAATCGTTGAGACGCCACTAGACTCAATCTTGAATTTAGCGAACCTGAGAATGCCATATTTGTTTTTTCAATGTCACTAATAATTTGCACTTTTGGAAAAGATACGCCTTCAATATAATCCATCTATAGAAGATGCAATAGCAAGCATCTTTTTCTATAAACTTCTCCAACCTATTAACGCCTTATAATATTGCATGATTATCGAACACGCTATTGTGGTAAGAAGAAGGACTGACCAACTAACTCCCACTGTCAAGACTTGAAAGCTTCTCTTTTTATCGTTGCTTCTCTTGCGCTGGACGGCCTGGTTCAAATTGCAAACAGCTTCTGCAATCGCTGGCCTCCTTCAATCATTTCACTAGTCTTTACGAGAGTCCTTAGACCGCCTCATTACTTTGCACCAAGTGAAATAACTTTCACTGTAATCACTTGAAAGAATGGTTAACACCAGGCTCCAAAAGCCAATCCATTAGTTCACAAACAAATAGACAGCAAGAGCTGAAGGGGCTGGAAAAGTGACCAAAAGAATGGAAAAGGTTAGATTTGGACGCTTCCAGTCCACCTCAGAAAAGAATGAAAGAGAAGCGCGGTTAAGAGTATAAAAGAGCGGGAGAATAAGATTGATGCGGGTGCAAAAGGAGACTGGCGTGAGCAAGGTGGACATGAGGTTATATACCAGATGGCCAAGTGATAAATGTGATAGGATTTACTTGAAGGATCTACCTTTCGGCTGCAACGCAGTGTTGACTTCCAGTACGATATAATGAAAGTAAGTTCCGCAGGATTGCCTCAGATTGGAAAACGTGACTTTAATTACCCCAGCAAAGTTTATTAAGAATCCATTGGAAGCACAGAGGTAGTATTCAGTTCAGCTGATTTGTCTTTCCAACACACATTCCAAAGAGAGAGCGTTTTAGCGTTGATATTCCAGCCTAATCGACACCAGAGCACGCTTTTATAGAGGTAAGGGCACCGCGTGCTGTGAATGTAATATGGCATTGATGACCATGAGACGAGCCCAACCTATCAGGACTGAACTTCTCTGGCCGGAAGACAGACCAGGTGCAGAGATTAGCCTCAGTTAAAGTGTTCCCTGAAGAGGCTGGCAACGGCGAAAGCATTCGGAAATATAATCATTATTACAAGGAGAGATGGTCGTGTAAATCCTGGCTGCCTGGATCCATCAACCAATACGTAAGAGTCGGTTAAGTTTTCTTGAGTTTATCAGTTCAATGTTCCTCCTCAATTTTTTAAATACAAAAAATGTGATAATCAATAATAATTATACATCCCTAAAGATGATATTTCAAAGTGAAAGTGAGGAAAATAATTAATTGATTGAGGAATAGCTGAGAAAAGAGAAGCTTGTTTGAAAGTAGCGCCAGTGAGAGCTCTTTTTGGTTCGAGCTATTTTTCAAAACTTAACTAGAATCAGTAATTTTTAGAAATACTATTTCAGGACTTTGAGCCATTATTTGGCTACCCACGTGGCATTTAATTTCAAAATAAAAATAATAAAAAATGAAGAAATTCTATGCCAATTCTGTGAACTAACCAGGTCCAAAACTGTACTCCAGGTGAAACCTGTTTAAGCGAAAGCCCTCGGATGCAAGGAATTAACAACTATAATGACAGCAGAGACAAGAAACCGGAAAAATAACTTGTGCCTTTTGGTTAACGAAGGACGAATACTGGAAAAGCGGAACCATTCTGAATAGTACGAAATACGATAATGTCTTCTCATGGTCGTCCCATTCTTCATGGTATTGTATTGAAAGGAAGAAAAACTAGCCCCATGATACTACACATCTTAAAATGGCAGCTTGAGGCTGTAAAAACCAAACAGTTCAATAACGCCCTGAGGATGACCAAAAGGGCGAAAGTGTTCAGACAGGCCAATATAAAAATTATGGAAAATCTGCCGCCTAGTTTTTCTTCCCTGAACAACAGACCAATACGACAGTCATAATAGTACAGTGACAATTATGATATTAACCTATGACAAGTTTCTTCTCGCCAAAGGAAGGAACGCCTCCTTCGAAAGGCCCGGCCAAAAGACTGCCTTACGCTCCACTGCGCTCCCCCTAACTGGAGAATGGTCCTCTGAAGTTCATATTTTCATCTTCCGTCAAAATGTGAGTTTGTAGTATCACGAACGCGATTCACCAAGAGGAAATAAGAAAATTCTCATTGTCTGTAAAGCCGCAAATCTTTTGGTCTGATGTTGACACAAGTTGGCAGGATCAGAGGGCACGTTTGCTCGGTCGAGTAGCTGTATTCATTACGCTTGAACGTTGTTTAGCTTGGACAATCCTGTTCGTATATGCTACAAGGGGAAAAGATGTGAAGTAATGGAGATAACCTAGGGCAGAAGAGAATTGGAAGAGGGATCACTGGCTTGTTTACCGTATACCGCTTGGTGATGTTTGTTTTTTCATTGTCATTCGCCATAGGATTCAAAGTGGTTTTAGGTAAGAAACCCTTTGCTCTTTAATCAATTTTCGTTTCAGCCCTAGTCCGTTGGATTTTACATGCTATTGAAACAACATGTTTCTAACCTAGCGTTACAAGTAAAGGAGAGGCTTGTAAACAATTATATGGAATTAATTTCCTGAATTAGGAGGTTGAAGGTGTCCAAGCGAAGGAGCGCCACTACCGATAGACCAAAAAGCTAGAGGTACACCTTCCTCAACCTTTCTTGGAAATTTTCTATGGCTAAAAATCTGTTAAATTGGAAGGCAGGGTGTAATTTACCGCTCTGCAAATTAAAAGATTGGATCACATCATGGCGGTAAACGCCAGAAAAATATCAGCTTAGGTTAGAATCCTGACTCAACTGCCTCGACCAATCAGATCCGCTCTTATCGGCGATTTCTGTCTACATAATTATTATGAATCTAGCTGCACTTAAGTAATTGGTTTTGAAGGTATCAGCGCTGATGCAACATAAGTAATTTTTCTATCCTCACAACTCTGAACGAACGGATATCTTCGTCGTAGTAATGATAATGTTAATTACCAACTCGCTTCTTATTTTTCCGTATCTAGTACATTTTTACCATAATTCAACGTAAATTTGAGCGCACAGTATCGGAGCCTATTCAACTGTTTCAATATTATATCTGTATATATAGAACGACCGAGGGAAAGTTTTCTATTCCACGATAGAACCTGATACTACTGGTAGATGCAGAAATGTTCGAGAGGTTTCAGAGAACATCAAGAGAAACTTGAACTAAGCTTCTTTCTTCGTCTAAGAAGTTTTTCCAGGCAGCGGTGGAGGATCTCGTTAACTTACAGCAAAGTTAGCTTCCGTTTAACTTCATTCGACGATATCGGATATGGCCTATAAAGGGATACGGAAGTGGTTTCATACGAGGGTATTGCAATGCACAAAACCTGCTCTGGGGCCGGAATCAAGTAAGGTCATTGCATCTTGCAGGCAACGTTACATTTTTAAATCGTTCTAGGAAGAATTTCCCGCCTTTCTGAAAGTACATCTTGCTGTGCGACAATATTTTCGGGTAGCTCATGATTGCATACAATAGTCCTGACGTAATGTACCTAGCACGTATATAACTCGATCAAACCAGGAAAAATCTAGCACTGACGGTAACGGTTGAATTGCCTAGCAATAGTACTGAATAATTACTCAACACAGTGCGGAGAAAAAAAAACAACAAGTAAAAGAACGTTCAAGTAGTTGCTAGCCATGAGTTACAAGACCTCAAATGTAGACCCATTAACCCAGAAATGGTTTTGGCTAAAATGTTGATGAACTCTTGACAATCGAATAGGTAAGTGATTAATCAATGATCCGAAAACCCATTCGTCACCATTGAAGCCATGGTGACTTATCGGAAGCAAACTGAAATTATGCGTACTCACTCGTATAATGAAGTTGACACTTCTTGACAAATTCTTGACACGCTTCCCAGTAGAAACACTAAAAACACCACACACAAAAACACTACACACAACGACCGCGCACACGACGACCGCGCACACGTCACACGACAACGGAATATTGATACGATACCGAACCGAATAGGGGAATACACTGAGACACCGACACCGACGACCGACATCGACTCAACTGAAAAATTGATATTGCAATCTATATTACAAAGTACACAGTAAACCACAGATATATATCGATTATCGATAGTACTGGAATAGCAATAGAGTATGTTTCTATCGATACAGAAATCCTATTTCGATATTTTTGCGTCTCTTTAAAATAATAATTTCTTTTGATATTTTTGCATTACGAGAACATTTTTTTTAGGAAAAAACTGATTTACTCACAAATTTGGCTAATAAGATCGAGTTTGAAACAGTTGGGGAAAATCGGCGTGATAAAAACTAACGAAAATATCGTTACCTTTTCCATTCGATGTGTTCTGATCCGATATATGTCTGAATTCGATATTTCTTGAATTTACATCAAGAATGGCATTTATTTAAGCGAAGGGAGTAAACAATTTGCAATGTTGTCGCTGGAAAGTATCGTATCCGAACAGGTTTGAGGGGTTGATGTTTTCCAATTCAAGAAGAAATACTAGATTCAGCGTTTAAATTCTGAGATAATTTTGTTTTTTGGGATATGGCATTTTCTCAAGAGATTTTGAATACTAGAAAAATTTGATGTTCGATGTTTTGTCGGAGGTTATTCAGACGGCGGTGGCGGTTCTTTCTTTATCAGGCCCAACGATTGACAACACTGCTTATCAGCGCCATTTAGGAAGAGTTTGGATTTTGGATTTCTTGTGGACTATGACCTCACTCCCTCGACAATTCTCCGTATCCATTCGTTTCCCGATAACTGAGCCATGTATTTATTTTCAAACCCACGCCTCGCGTCACTCGCGTCTGCAGTTAGGATAGGGTGCACATGTTTGGTTGTGACTAAGAGTGTGTGTACATTGTGAGAAGGTTTAACTTTTAAATCGAACTGTGCTTAGTCGGTAGTGCCGTGCTACAAAAATTGTAATCCAAATCGTGGATAACCTAGTGCTCGTCGCTTTTTGGGAGTGGCTAGCAATGGGCATCGTAGACGCAGTGAGTAGCAATGATATTTATATCATCAGTACCGGCTAGACTCTCTAAATTTCAGGTTGCCTATCTATCTTTATACTTACGTTGATATTTAATATCGATATGATACTAATAGCTGTTGATATAAGTATGATAATTACAGAGATAATTACAATGACAGAGACACATGATAATATATTATGTTCGTGTCAACAATTTGTCATACATACGCAGTGTATACTCAGTACAACATACATACTTGCCTACTTCATCCTTAAACATAAATTTGAATCGGAGCCGCGTAAAGAGCCGGTTACCGAGGTCAAGCTCCAGCTCCGCCTGCTGAACTTGAGCTGTTCACGAGTGATGCCTAGTTTTTCATTCCAGTATCCGTAATATCAATGTTTGTCCGATGTATCGATGAATTGGAAATGTGACCATTTGCTGGATATCCATGTTTTTTGACATCGATTCCCATCCGTTGGCCTTTCCCGTAACTCAGGCTCTAGTTGACCAATAATCGATCAATTGAATCCAATCCTGTAACGTATATTACTTCAACAAAATTGCTCCCATTTATTCATATCTGATATGCAACAATAAACAAATTCATCATTTATCTAATTTCGTTGAGTACTTACCTATCGCTCTATTGAATCAATAATCGTAATAGGTTAGTTTCTGCATTCTTTCACTCATAGTTATCCCATCCATACGTTTCCATTTCGTTATTAGATCTGCTGAGACAAGGCGATGGGTTGGTCGGATTAATGTCGTAAAATGCACATCTATCTTACTACATCAGCAACTAATTTTGTGTTTATATATGCCCAACGAAGAATTTCTTAAACCAAGAATCATTCAAGTTCACTTTTATTTTGAAAAATCACCGAAGTGTATCTTCAAGGAAATCCGATTGTCAGAGCATCGATTGGGTTTTGAGTTATATAAATATTTTAAAAGATGGCACATCTTCCTTTGAATTGAGCGGATTCAGCTCTATTCAACGCTGCGAGCCGTTCGGTGTTTTGCAAGTCAGGTTAGACCATAAAAGTGGCGGAAGAGGTTCGATTACTGCAGTCGAGCAGTGTAGGTACGATCTTCCTCTCAGACATGGAAGAAAAAGATTCCTTCGGCATCGGTTGGCTATACATAGTTTATGAAAATATCGTAGAAAAGGCTAGCATATTTGCCCTCTATCGGATTCGCCCACTCAGGTTCTTGAGCAGGGGCAATGTAGCAAAGCGCAAGGTGCATAGACTTATCGGATAACGTCGCCATAAAATCAATTGAAAATGAGAAGTTGCTTGATCTATGCGTCAAATGGCAACTCTTTATTGTCTTCCGAAGGTCAAGTGTGCGAAAATTAAAGTCGAAGGAACAGAAGGGTTTTCTTTTAGAATAAGTCTAGATAATGTGATGCGTTGGTGTTTTGTGAAAGGAGGTACGCTTAGTGGACGCCATTTATAAGCCTCTAGAACGGGACATATTTGCTTCTTGTAAACTTGTTACCCTAAGTCGCTCACAACTAGATGTATAATGGCAGCTTAACGCAGATTTTTCAAATTTTGGACATATTTGATTCTTGTTGAAGACCTCGCAATAGGAATATTAGAAAAATCCTTTGTTCTTGTACTTGAATACCTGCTCCCAAGGCGTTATCATTGCCCCTTGACTAAGGCTAAGCCAGTTCTGCCGCCAGGTGTGTAACCAGTGTTGCCAAGTGCCGTCCCGAAAATGCCACACCGAGTCCTGACATTCCCTGAACTAAAGGAAAAATTGCCTAACAAGTCCCCAAACCATGCAAAGCGTCAAAAAACGGGTATCCGGCAAGACGTAAATTTGATCCGATATAATGAATGAATGAATGTTATAATCTAGCCCATACTGTGACCAGGAACTCGTTGATCATTTTGATACCAATCGCGTCCAAATCTGTTCATCTGTTGTGTACTATTCTCTGACTGAATCTCTGTTCTAACAAACGGAGAGACCGTCAGAAGGTCAAACAACGGTCTTGCCCACTAAAAGCCATTGATAGAAATAGTGATAAGATTGATAAAAAGAAAGTAGTTACTGCAAGTTAAATTGAAAATATTTACTTTCTCACGCTCTCTAGGAAATCGCTTCCATCCGCTACAATCTCTGGTAAAATATTGACCTTCATCATTCCCCTCTATAGTTATAGAACAAGCCCCAAGGAGAAAAACTGCGCAAAACTGCTGCATCGATTTGAATGTGTAATAATGTTCAACTCTTCGCTGGGGATGAAGTAGGGTTGTTTCCAGCTTGAGATTAGGACGGTTTCAACGTTCCGAAGTAAAATCACACTGCGCCAAATTAAGAGCTGCCCCATTCCCTTGGAACACTCACCTTGTTCCCCTTTCTTCTTTCGCTTTATGCATAAATAAACTGATTTCCTGAGAGTTCGCGTCGCGAGTTTTACAAGTACGGCGAATTTTTGGATCCCTAGTGCAGCCTCTCGGAGGAGACTTTTCAGGCGGAAGGAAAGCACTTTGTTCCTGGTGGAAAGCAAGATCCTTACAATTAGATCTTCCACACAAGCTAGGAGTAATATTATTTGCCATTATTATTTATTTTTATTTTTTGGGTTCATTTAGTACATAATGCAGGAAAATTCGTAATTTGTAAACGATGTTGTTGACTTGAATAATATCATGTCCATTTTGCCCATTTTCACTGTACTCAAAAGGACGTATGTTTGCAACTTGTAATCGAATAGGGCATGGCGCCACTGGTTGAGTATTCGTCTCCCGAGGAGTCTCACAACCAGACCTGTCCATATACTTTTATGCTTGTAAGACCAGCGTGTGCAGCTTCCCATTTGATGACATAGTGACTGATTCAAATTAGTTGGCTCGCGTCACTGAGCAGTTCCTTTTCAGTAGCTCCGTGTGTAAACTGAGCTTGGGCCATTTTTCGATTATCTGTGGCTTCATAATACCTGTTTACTTATGCACACTTTATACAAAATTTTCGTGAAAGAAATGATAAACACGAGGGGTAAATTTACTTACGGCTTAATGCATTTTTCACTCCACCTGTCTCGTACGATAATAATAAAAACCACCTCCGTCACCGCTGGTCGTATTTTACTCGTGAGAGTTAATAAAATAGAAGAAGCAAAATGACTTAATTTTATAAGGCCAAGACACTCAAGTTTAAAATGGTAATTTACCGAAAAAATAAAGCTTGCGATGAAAGGTATGAAGAGATAAGAGAGTAGTTAAGCTATGGGGAGGTTGTTAAGTTTTTAATAAGAGTTAGAAGTGGTTTTATAACGGGTAAAAGATTGTGCGCTTTTTCCACCGGCTCTAACGATGAAGTTTCCCGTCTGTTCGGGTAGATTAACGCGTCGTAAGCTTCTCGACTTCAACGGCGTTATCTTGAGATTTACGCGTCCGATTTTTTCGTCATTTGTTGCTCGAAATGAAAGGAACGAATTGTAGGCGTATTAAAAATACTATGAGTATCATTGTCCAGTATTTGTAGGGTATTCGTATGAGCATTCATAGCGTTTAACATAGATAAGTTCCTCCCGTCGTAGTTCAGTCAAATCTACTCTTCATCGTGGCGAATGTGTTGATCCCTGCCGGCTGAGCGATTTCGCACATCATGATGCGAGGCCTATGTTTTTGGAGTTGCTCCAGAGAGCACCAATGCAGTTAGAACAAAGAGTTTGAATAAAGCACGCCCCCAGACTATGCTAAATAACCATGGAAATATTCATCTTATCGGGTCGAACTTGAACACAATTCTTCCGTACGAATTGCCCGTTTAGCAGATTCAGCCCGTCGTGTTATCACTAGCACCGTTTACTGGACTTCTGCTACCACGCTGCTGCTCTACCTTAGAATACTAATCAACAAAGCTTAATTAACTCTAGATATCAACAAGTCCCTATTGTTCGCATCGATCAAGGTTGATAGCTCAGGAAAGGTGTCTATTTGCGGTAGGGGGAGAAAAAATAATAAAAAGAACATCCTCTGTTCTTCAGACCGAAGAGAAAGACGGAATTAACTTCATTAGAAGGCGACGTCCTTTGTTCGAACCTGCAGCATCTACTGGGTGTTCTAAAAGCACCAGGACTTCCTCCCGGCTTTTGTCCAACCTGTTCAAACCTGTCTCTCTGTTTCTGCACCTTCCCATTCAAACGTCCTCAGCCGCTAGTTTGGTCTTCCATTCATTGTGCCATTATATAGAAAGCAGCATTAAGTTGATTTGTCTGTTTCAGTGTGTCCGCTTTCGACCGAGTACTCTTTCATTGAAACGGCTAATTTCCCCAATTGAAAACTCCCCTTTTCTTACGTTGAAGTTAACTTGAACTCTGTTTCAAAGAGTGCAGATGTAATAAGGAAATGTTATCTTGGGCATGTGTACATGATGTATTATGCCACGATAAATTTTTCAACGAATAATTATACGAAGGTTTAAGTGCGGTTAGGAATGAGTCGAAACCAAAAGGTAAACGACAGCGATTCTGCGATTACAGACAGCCATAATTGTAATTATAACAATATCTGATTATATTTGGGACAAATTTAAAATCGGTAACCAAAATTAGTCTCTGCTTAAAAGATCCTAGTCACTCATTCAGAGCTACTGAATAGAAACTGGTCAGTGGCGCCATGAGCGTATAGTTTGGCGGAGTTAACACGCATCTGTCAAATGCGTTTGCGTCCAGCTTTTTTTCCCGACGCGGGAATGCTATCACTAAGCCAATCAGAATGCAAAATGCACAACGCAAACGCATTGACGGATGCCTGTGATCGCTGCTATAGAGTCCCTAGATGGTAATCAAGTGGGAAGTCGCCTATTAGTTGCGGACTAGTTCATTCCCCGTGCGGCGTCTGATTAGATTACACAGGGTAGGAATCCAATTCGTAAACCACTGTGTAAAACCAATTTATATTTAATAATGTAATAATTTATTTTATCTTGAAAAGCGCCAATAGTTGATTTTGAAAAAAATAACGGTGATAGCACAATCAAGCGATTGTTTTTTTTTCGTGTAGCGATAAAATGAATTCAAATTCGACGGAAACGAGACGTTTAGAAAATGACGAAATTCTAAGAGTCAAGCGCTCGGAAAAGAGGCTTTCCATCTTCAAGCGACCTTATATGTATACATAGTGAAAATATGATAAATGGAAAACTGAAAAAGCTCGCTGGGAAACAAATGCTCTGCTGAGATAAGCGACGTATTTTAAAATAAACACTCGCACCGTCTCATACTTCCCGGTTTTCAAGATGGGAAAAATACTTCTCTTTCCTTTTTTCTTCTCAGAAGAAGCGTCAGTTTGCGGTGAAACTCGTGGAAAAGAAAAAAAAAGCGATTCGACTTGACAGGATGTCTAGGGGGACCATTTTTATGCCTGTATAACCGGGGACTTTGTAGAAGACAGTCGCTGAATTTGACAAATCGAAAAGGTAATTGGTATTCCAGTGAATAGGTGCTGCTAGAAATTTTAATATAGCTAGCCCGTTGGAAAGTATTGATGATAATGATTAGATGATGATACTTATTGCTGTGACTTATTGGACAAAATTACACGCTCCTAGCCAGTTTACCCTTGCAGCTACTTGAAACTAAGTGATCAGTGACGCAAATTTATAACTATTATACTTACTGTGCAATGAAGTGAGTGGCGTCCACTTGGAGCTACTGGTTGCGGCCTCGTCTTTCAAGGCGTCGCCTATTCAGACGAGTCCTCAACCAGTAGCATCAAATGCTGAATCCCATTTGATCACAGCGGGATGGACTCAAACTATTTCTTGATCAGCATCACTGATCAGTTCCTATTCACTAGACCCCGTGCTTAGAGTTCGAAATTCCAATTTAGCAGTCTGGCCAAACGATGTATAAAAATATATTTCCTAAAAAGACATCTCTGCCAGATAAAACGGCTTTCGTTATTGATAAAGCTCCGAAATCGGCGTATAGTTTCCCCTAGTGGCCTGACCGCTTTTCAAGTTTTCCGCCTGCAGATACCGATCGCATTGGCATTTCAGCTGGGATATCTTCCCTAAAGACCTTGGCTTACTTCAATCAGGAAGGCACCAGATCCATCAGATGCCGTCCGACATTCAGTTCTGTAAGCTGCCCACCGTAGGAGAAAGAAAATCCGATCTAATCCGATCGCCAGACGCTTTCGAGCCGATAAATTAAAAGATTCGCCCGTGAGGAGGGGTTGGGTGATGAAAGGAGGAGTAGGGGGATGACCACCAACTGACATTAAACACGAAGTAATCTTAAGCGTTCTCTTCGCTCGATTTTTCCACTCTTGACTTGAATATTACAGTTTCTTCGTGGGAGCATCAATAAAGTATTTTGGGCATCTGATTTTGAGTATCTCCCTCTATTGAGGTGGTGCAATTTAAAAAAAAAACTACTATTCTAAGATTTTTGGAGCCGGTTTTAGAGCGGAACTACCGAAAAGGAACTTATTACTGTCGCGGATAATTAACTGCGGCTCACTTAGATTTTCTTTGCAATTGGACACCCAACACAGTGCTGCTGGCTGCGGACTCGTCTACCGAGAGGTTTCCAGGGTAGATGATTCTGCAACCAGAGGATGATAGCGTCCCACTTGGTTTACAGTTAGAAATACAGAGTAAACTTGTTTGTGATTTTCATTACTGAATCTCAATAACGTGAAAATAAATGGTTCGAGATAATTCCCAGTTTTCTGATATATCATCTATTTCCTTCTCTGCTATCACTTGTGTACATTTTCCTCAAACGACGGTATTTGAAAAAAAAATTGTGCTTTCGAACGATACAATTTTACTACGTTTCGAATACCCGGAACTTGACAACTTCAGGTGTACATGATATATAAGCCGTCACTAGATCTGTCTTACGTTTCTACAACGAAATTCCTTGCATCTGCCGTGCGACACGTTTCCATTCTCATACCATAAATTATTTTTCCCCAGCTCTCGCCGAGAGGAAAAATACCATTAACGTAATTTGTCATTAATGTAATATTCCGTTTCTCAGAGTTATTCCCATACGACGCTTTTATTCCCGAAAAACAGTTAATTAATTGCTTCAAGCAGGGTGGCGAACGAAGCTGTTTTTTCAAAATCCCACCTACTACAAGTGAATTATACGTCTTGATGTTTTCTGAACCCTGTATTTTTCATTAAGTCCGGCGAGTTCTTCACATTTTCAAGTCAAAAGAATGTTAATGAGTTATAAGGCTCGGCAAATTTTCGCTTTCCATTCTCAGAAGAACCTTTTTGACCGGGCGTACCAAGTTCTGGAAAACCTGTGGACTTGATTCATAAGAGAAGATTTTGAGAGCTTCAAATTGGTTTACTCCAAGCTGGCATTGCCACACGTTGTTTTATTAGTGTACAGGAAACATATATGTATAGAGCTATCAGTTACAGGATTGTTAGTCCATAAAACCTGCAACTCCAATGCACGGTTTCCAATGCACTCTATTATAATGAATTCTATAAATGATCTATAACTGCTTCTTAATTCATACCTAATTTTTTCGATACATAGTTCCATTAATGGATTAATCCATAAGTCCATAATATTCCCCATTCTTCAGTTACAGTCCGTCGTACTCTAATGTTTTATTATAATGAGTCGTTATGTTACTCAATTATATCCGTTATAATCAATTGACCAATATAATAAATTCCATTATAAACCGTAATTCCAACATAAACTATGCACCGCAATCGAGAACCGTTGTTCTGTTAATCCATCTTTTCTTATTCCACAGTTGTTTTTCAATCGGATGTTAAAAAATCTGGAAAACTCTAGTTCCTCCTCTTTAACGAACTTCCGCTGGTTTGGTCGCGTGAATTTTCTTAAAGGGGCCACCTGTAACTTTGCCCTTCGGATGTCAACCTGATTTCAATTGCTAATGAAATCCGATGCAAACAAGTCGGCTAAGTTGTCGGTATTATTGTTTGGATTCGTCATCGACGGGGGAATTCAACCAACTTAACCGGATATCTTGCTGATTCAAGGCGAATTTCGCTCAATGATCAATATTGGACAGGAAATCCCCGAAATAGGTATTATCATGCTGTAGTTTCGACCTAGAACACGGTTCTTCCCGCAGATAGTGAGTTTGAAGGTAGGTATGCTAACATCACTTCGCATCTCTCAAACTTGAACAGTGTCTATTATTCTTCTATTTCTATTCGTCATCTATCTAGTATCAATCTATTCTTTTCACCAAACAAAAAGCTCAGGTAAATGCAAGAGGTAAAAATAATCTAAAATTGTAAGCTGGTATTTCCCATCTGCCCGGTTAAATAGAATGTAAGCCCCGTACGGCTATAGCTATTGAATCAATTCTCTTCCAATCTCATTGTTGACAATAAGACTGATCCATTTTAATTGAGCTTTCGGAAAAATAACGCTCTTATCGGAATGTTTCGATTGGATTTTGAGGGGAATAAAAAAATCTATCATTTCCGATATCAGACACATGTAATTTCCGCTATCGTTAACAATACATGTAAAATTATGCATAACAGATAATACACGCTGTCGTCGAGTATTATCGTAAGTAGGCCGTTGGCAATTTTTCAATAGATCATTTATGGTTCTTGCATGATCCCTCAACATTTCGCCTTGTTCTGATCAAAATTGATCGATTTATGCAAGCCACAAAGATTTGACTACCGAACGCGAATCTGAGTTGAAGGATGGATTGATGGAACATCTTCCATGTAATAATGGAACAATAGATTATAATGGAATCGATAGTAATTCAGCGACGGATTGTAATGGAGTGGTGAACTACTTTATCGATGGATTATTGTTGGGTGACCTAACAACAGAATATGGCCAGGATAGAAGACAAGAGATTTTCACGAATTCCACCAATTTTAAATGAGTTATATTTTTGTATCTATTTCGGCGATTAGGCCATTATAAGTAACAATCTTTTAACATTGTTTCTTTTCTAGTGTTCTTGAGTATATATTATAACGGAATTGTGATTATGAGCGATGGATGAATTGTATGACGAACTTATTACATAAACAGTAAATCATATCGGAGTGATGCAATATTGTTATGATGATGTGTCAGCGAAGCGTGGTTAATTTATTAGTTTGAAACGATTATCAAACTTTTTACCCGGAAAAATAAGCGGACGAATAGGAAAAACCGTCATAACAAAACAATAATCGCGGCAACCTTCTGGGAAAATACAAGAGTGCGTGCCGTTTCAATGTTTGTGTAGACACAAAGCAGGGCAATCGAATCGCATTTAAATCTGAAATCCGCCTGGCTTTATTCGATCCTATATATTTAATCACATTTTTGTAATTCCGAATTCGGCCGGATAGATCGAATCCGAAAGCTGTAAATTTTTTTAGGAATGAATACTACGTTTTTTTACTGGCTTTCTTGAAAAATCCGAATGGGTTAATCTTTATTTTGTTAAAATTGCGCTCAAATAAAGCGGATTCCCGGGAACAATGTTTTGACGTTCGCTTTTTACTGCTTTTTCTACCTTTTCGAATCAAGTTTTCCAAAGACTGCTGTTGGATAGACCCTTTTCACCGGCTAACGTTCCCACGTAATACAGGATGCATGGAAGGTAGGGTGCCCAGCGGTCATTTGGCCGCCTAACGGCACGAGGGTACCCATAACAACCGGTAGTCCATTCCAGAAGCCCCTTGCGAGAGGCGACTTTCAACACTTTGCATGAATATGAACCGGCGGGTAGTTGTCTTTTAGAATCGAGAGGTCTACCGTTACGTAGCGCAATTTTGAGGATAATTTACCCGCAAGAATTCAGATTTAAGGAGCCCTAGCCGCAGCCGTGTGATGAAATTTGGGTTGTATTTTGAACGTAGACAGCAATCGTAAATAGTCGTCAAATTCTGGTGATATTTTATTTTATTTTTTTTTTTAATTAACGATTATAAAAGTGTCACTTGAATTCGAGAAAATTTCGACGGGTGAACTGCGCTGGCAAACTGCATCTTAGTTCCCTCAATAACTGAGTTCTCATCGTACCTGCAACTCTCTACGGTCTGCACGGAATAGCATAAAGTTTTTGGCATCATTTTGAAAGCTTGTTGATCCACCCGTTGTTCTAGTTCCACCCGTTCTGCTAGTTAATTAAAATCCTTTTCATTATTTCCATTGTAATCTGTTAGAATTATCCACTCTTCTATTATAATAAGTTTCATTATAATCCATTTATTTATTACTCCATTATAATTTTATGATCCGTTGATTGATCCGTTATATATATTCATATCTTTCTTTGTAATTGGTATCCAAGATTTCATTATAATCTCTTGTCTCGCAGCCTTAAAATTTTTATCAAGTTAACTGGGTCGAATGAATGTGCTCAGATTTCAGGAGCGAATGTGATTCAATTTCCCGTAGACAGCATGAAATAGGATAAGGATAATACGAGCAGCGGAAATACGGTGTGTGACCGAAACGATAAGTCAGGCCTGATAGCACTATTTACTACGTAATATTATTGGACACAACTTCTTTGCGTCTGGTTGCCGGATCAATGTCCACAGCAGTCGATTAAAATGATCAGGAGGAAGGACGTTCACTTGTAAAAATCGTTGTGACTTCTGCTTTGTTAAATAGACTATTTCAACTGGATCCCTTTGTGGCATTCATATCCTAACACTTTTGTCGTGCATCCAACTGTCCGTCTATTGGTGAAATTCGTAATTTCGGCAATACATTAGCTCCAGCACCACCGAACGGATCCATAGAGCACGTTTCTCCATTTGTAGCGCGTTGGACCGTGTTGTAAACCGGCACCGTGTAAAGGCAGGTGGTTGTAGAAATAGCCATTACCGTCGGGCAGCTTTTACATTGCAAATATCCAACATAGCCGGGATCACCGGAGCTGAGAGGAAGGATAGAAACCGCATAGGAATGCATTCAATGCACCGACGGATCTGCATGCCAATCAATCCCGTTGCAGTCAGGTTTGTCTTGGTTCCAATACAAGCTATTGTTATCACGTTCCAAGATAGTTATTGGGGTGAAGGGAGACAAACTTGAGAGAGAAATCTTCTCAAACCCAAACAAATGGCATTTTTATCGGTAGTCAAAAAATCCACAATGCTCGAGATTTCGCCGGACGAAATCGGAAAGGGTGAAAGTGCTTAAATTATAGGTAACTAACTTATGGCTTAAAAATACAAACCTCCAATGGCATTTATGAGGTAGCCGCCTAATTTATAATGAAATTTCTCGCTGTCTACAACCCGAACAATTCGGATTCGAGAAGACACTGGCATTGATGGAATCCCCACATATATCCCGAAATAGATGTGACGATTTTCGTCAGTAACGAAAATAATCGCTGTATCACAAGTTTACGATCAATGGGTTCTAAGCAAAGATTCAAAGGGGCTTACTATTGCTCGAGGGAACCTGATCTTGTCCAACAAGAGTCCTTATCAGCCTTTGAGGAGGACCGCCTGATCATTCATCGACCGACGTCTCAATCGTCGGACAACTCGGTAGAAAACCGATGCCCATGACATGATCTATCTCTCATTGTCCTGCCCGCGAGTGTTTCTCTCCATGATGTGAAAATTGCGTGATTGGATTACGAGACTGCAGATTTCCGTGCGATAACAGTCCAATACCTCGCTGCGAATCAACTACTCGATAATTTGTCACAAATGAAGTTGAACTTCGTTTTTGGGTAGTCGCTTCATATCTTCTTGGTTTTGAAGTTTGCGGGGGAGAAAAACTGGGCAACTCATTCTCCTTTTTCTTTATTGCCCGCCGAGCACTTTCGCCCCTTCGGGCATCATCAGGGATTTGTAGCACCATTCGTAGCTACGGCCTAGCTACCAATGGTGCTACAAAGCCCTGATGATGTCCGAAGGGGCGAAAGTGCTCGGCGGGCAATAAAGAAAAAGGAGAATGAGTTGCCCAGTTTTTCTCCCCCGCAAACTTCAAAACCAAGAATAAAGTTGAAATAGCATCGGTGGGAACAAGTTCCAACGCATGCGTATAACTCAGAGTGCCTCAGAGTCTAGTATTATGACCAAACGAATGACATCAAAGTTCATTGGCTTCGTTGCTGCTCCATTGACGCCACTGCTATCCGATTCATTTAATCGCAGTAAATCAGTTCTCACTTCATTGGTTCGACATTGTTCTCCAGCTGTCTCATCACTTCATTGCTTTTTCTTTGAGATGAGAGAGAAATAATGGTTTTGGTCGGGACGTTGACCGATTGCGGTTCCGTCCATCGCCGTATGAGCTGGGTTTTGGAGCAGGTTTTTTTTTACATATTCAGACTCGATCTTCACTATAGACAATACGCTAGCGTCCTCACTAGGAATATTAGCACGTTTGATTGCCAGTGTAAGAGCAATAGGCTGGTGTAAACAGGGGTATTCCATTTACAAAGGTTCACATTCGGCTGAACAAGAAAGCACAACGATTATCTGCGATTTTGTATCAATGTATTGATTCGAGAGGTGATTTTTCAATCTTGAGGTAAACAATGTGAGTTCATTTTTGTGAAATATTACTATGTTTTAAAAAACAAAAATAATAATAGCAATAAACTGTAGAAGGGCTGCGAAACTGTCGGTGGAAGAACTATTATATCGATCCCGATCTACCTTGTTGAACTAAGTTAAGACTGAAATAGCTGCACAAACGCCTTGTCAAACTGTGGCTGGTTTAAAAATTTGAGGAGTTGGAAAGTTAGTGTGGGAGAGTTGGAGAGTTTAGGAGTTAGTGAGTTAAGGAGTTAATGAGAGAACGATTGGAAGATTATTTGGAGAATGAGAAGTTGAAGGGTTAAGTAGTCAAAGAGGTAAAGATACAATAGATGAGTTGTAGGTTTAAAGAGTAAAGTTGAACATTTTGAGATTAATAGTAGGAGAGTTGAAGATTTGAGAGGTGGAGAGTTGAGATTTATGGAGCTAAAGATTTAGAAAGACAGAGCGTTAAGAGTTGATGAGTTGTAGATTAGAAAAATGTCGTTTTTCATCTCTTAATTATTTTTAGCCTCTGAGTTACAATTCGGTAGGTTTCGGTTCTAGCGCTCGTTGCGAATTTTGTAACGGGCATGGCAGGGAGCACAACTTTGAGTTTCAGATTTTTCGAGGTGGCACCATTTTTTGAAACAAATAGATTAAGGTTGAATTCCAATGAACGCTGTACCCAAAAGAATATCAACATCGAAGTCGTACAATTTTTTCCAGTTTAATAAATAAAAACTCGCTCTTTGCTATAATCAAGTTCTGCATGGAATCGCAAGGCTTTCCGGTTGTCCCAGTTTCATTTGATCGATGAAAAGAGGAAGCCTTTCGGCCAGCAAGAAGATTCTACAGAGTGCTTGAACCAGTTTTGAGTGGGGTGAAATTTCCATATCATCAAAGGTCGCCGTCGATACTGCAAGTTTGACGACGCGAAATGAAGAGCCTCAGGGAGAAGGGCGTGTAACATGAGTTAACTTGTCTCAGTGTGGAAAGGGATCTTGCTACACATTTTTACCCTGATCGTGTTGCTTCTTCGAAAGACTATTCCGATCCGGGAAAGTCTATATGGAATTTTCTGATGTAATCTATTTTCGCACTGACGATGATTTTCGTATATGTATTATGTTTGGTCGGAACATTTTTCAGAGGAGAAAATTCCTGAAGTTTAGCTGATTTGTTTCTAGCTGTTGGGATGTTGAAAACCCCTGTAACTGGAGTTATTGCAATTTGCTCTATCGAAAATAAGTTAGAGTTGCTTTAGTCGCGGTCACAAGAAAGAGCCAGAGCTGGAAAAGAGCTGATAAAACAATTTCAGGGTTGCTATAGACTGATTGCTATACTATTCTTAACACCTACGGTTTATACCGATAAATTTAGCTAATTCTCGAGTCAATCACTCTATTAAGCTGTTCCATTAGTAAATTAATATGAATTTAAATTACGTTACCAATAAAAGTAATTAATTAACGATATTTGGTAAGGAGTTTTTCCTTAAAATTTACCAGGTTGTTAGGCCGGAACGTTCACAAATGTTGGGGATGGTAACTATTAAAAGTGGATGGTCGTCTTAAATCATAATTTTTTTTTTTTTTTTTAATTTTTTATTTCCATTGATTTAACAAAATAACAAAATAAATATCAACGCTACCATACAGACTGTACACCAGATCAGAAAATGCATAAATAAAATAATATTGGAAATTAATTCTCCATATGGGCGCAGCCCGTGTTGGAGAATGAGCAAGTGAGCGAAAACACACACACAAAAAAAATAAAATAATAATAAATAAAATAATAATAATCTGATTATTACAAATTACGAGGCTCTTAATTACATTCCATTCCATTGAAATCGTCGTATTTTAATAATTTCTTCGATAATATAATTTTAATAAGCCCTTCACTTCGCTAAATTTACAAACAGTCCTCTCAATCAACGCAGATCTCATCGCCGGCGGAAAACCATTAAATGCTAGCACTCCTTTATAGGGGAAAAAGTTCTGTGCTGCAGTAGTTCTAACTTTAGGCAACACGAGATGGTTCTCCGAGGAAAATCGAGTGTGAAACACATGAGTTGGGGCGGAAAATTCCTTGCTTTTTAGTAATTGATGCAAAGGAATGATAAACTACTGTACAATCATTTGCAGCGTTAAAAAATGTATTAGTTCGTTAATATGTACGAGAGTTGAAGAGTAGGGAGTTGTAGATGAGGAATGCGAAGGAAGAAGTCGAAGAGTCATAGATTTAATGGTTTGAAGATTTAACGATGATTTAGAGTGTTGATGAGTTGAAGATTGCTAGCTACGGCGACGATATTAGTTATGCCCGCGAGTTTCTGCCAAACGTCATAATTATTATTGATTCTTTCGAAATGAATAATTGAAACTAGTTGCGTTCCAATGTCAATTTCAACTCATAATCATCCTGAACCTCGGTATTTTCGAAGAGAATTGAGCGAAGGGGGAAATCTCTTGCAGAAAAAAAACTCCTCGGCTTTTCCATTTTAAGCTCGGGTTGGAGAGGGAACTGCGGTTTCACCCCTTGCTTGATCTCATATTTTCTGACCGAACTGAAAATTCTAAATCCTCCAGAGAGAGATTCTGAATAGCCGACATTGGAGTGGGGAACCGGGAGCTTTATGCGCCTTTCATTCAATAATGCAATATAGCAGTGGAGAAGTAGAGGGGGTCAAGCGAGGCCGTCGGGTTAATAATGGACACGTGACGAAGCGCTTGGGTAAAATGTACGGTAATTCATGGACATGATTTTATCCCGCGTTATACGAGATTTTCAATTGTCCTATTTCAGATTCGCATATGGTGACGCCAAGGCTACCACAGTTTTGCCTCTATAAGCCAGGTACCCTTAAAAATGTTTCCAGTCATGGCGAACGCCAAAGGAATTAGCGCTTTAACTGTTACTTTTCGAACTGGTTAGGTGTTCAATCGCTTTTCAACGAATGGGACGACTGTCCCATTGTTTTGAAGCAAACATTCGCCATTAAATGTCCATGCTAACTATCGGGCGGTTTTTTATGTACTTAATTTTTTTTTCTTCTAAAAGTCTCCTCGAACGACTTAAATTTTCAGACTCATGACTACCATTTGTCGTGGTTTTTACTTAATTATTTGGTCTTCATTTTAGTGCTCTTGATGAGAGAAACTTGAGACCTGATAGCATTTATCTGGTCGATACCTCTCAAAGCCGTTCAACCCTCGAGAATATGGAGAACCTTTTGGACGCTTACTGCATAAATTACCGTGCGATCTATGACACCCCAGTCCTTTCGAAGTTACGAGTTGCGATAGCACATGCTCAGATACAGAAGGGCAGAAGCAGAAGATACCTTGAAGAGGTTGGAATTTTCTAAGTCGTGGGTATGCGTGTGAAACGAAATTAAGATAATACCTGATCTATTTGATTCAGGATTCATGCCTATCGTTGAAATACTCATGCTGTCAGAGCGAAGTGTCTATAGGGTACATCTACAGGTGCATGGGATGCACTAACTGCGTTCAATTAACGTAATGTGTGATATGCGAAGCCTGCGGTTGAACAGGCGTCACGTTACCAACAGGTTAATAGTTCGACCGCGATGGGCACGTTTGCCAATCGAAGATCCGCCAGCAGAGTAGTGCTGCTAATCAATTGGTGTTTCTTTGCGATTCAATTTTTCACCCCCGATTTGCCCGGTTGCGTATAATTTATGTAAAAGGCATTTTTAGTTTGTTACTTAACTTACTTAGCCGTCATTGGGAATCAAAATTCTAAAAAAAATTACTGTCATTGAAAAGACGGAGAGAAAAGAGTACGGAAGAACTGCGACACGTAGATGAGACGTTCTTCAACGAACGAGGGTTTCCTTCTATCCCCGTTTGACTGGTATTACAATTTGGTTGGTAAAGATTTTGATATAGCGCCTGCTGTTGTATTATTTGTGCATTTATTTAATTGTGTTTTCCTTTTCTCGTAAACAACTCTGAACATTTCATAACCAAATGAATGCTAAAGAGAGAAAAATGCTGTGAAGAAAATATGTACACACAGATTGAAAAGAAAACCGCTGGTAAAAAAAATCTGAAGTGCCGCCGTGAGAGGTCGGATTCTAGCTATAGAAAGAGACCAAATCCTCCCCCGACCTACGAAGATTTCTCTACTAGGGCGAGTATTGCCTTTTCGGCTCTTTTATGTATATATCGTCGAAATAAGAGAGATCTTCCGACGCGAAAGAAAGGTCGAGTTGAGGGATAGCTCATGTATGAAGTAGAAAAGACGTTGACTTCTTGAAAGGGTCGAGTTGAACAGGCAGAACAGAGTCCGAGGTAGTCGGGAGAATTACGTTTTTTTTCTCGCTTTAGAACAGCCAACGTAGGAAAAATAAGCGAAGGATGCAAAAAAAAGTTTCCTGAACGGTAGAACCGAAGAAACTGTTGCGGTTTATCGGGCCAAGTTTTCGAATAAACGCTGTCGAGAAAAGGAACCCATTTTATTAATTTCATTTCGTCTACGTGTTTTTCACTCTTAACGATTTGCCAAGCTTTTCTGTTGCAACGATTTTGTGTATCATTGTATATTTTTTCCGCAAAAAAAGGCGTTCTCGAATTTTCATTAAAATCAAACACAAATTAAACCAGGTCTTCCAATCTTCAGCACCCTAACTCTTTGTCTGCAACAACTTCAACTCTTTACACCAACTTCAACAACCACAACTCCTCAAAACTTCATCAATCTCTTCTCCTATAAATATCAGCTCTTCACAACTACTTCAACTCAACAAAATGTCAATACCTCTTCAAAACTACCACTACTATCTTAAACTTGATAATCAATCTTAACGTCTTCTAATAATTTATTATAATATAACCAATAAAATCTAATAATTATAATGTTATAATTGTAATCTTCACAATAGTAACCACGAGAAACTCTTCAACTACTTCAACTATAACAAGGCTTCAGGCAATTTTCACAAAGACAACTTAAACTTTCAACTCATCAATTTCTAAAACCTTCTTATCTTTAGCTCTTCAACTCCTTCTCCCGCCATAATTCGAGCGTTTGAGGATAGCCGGGATTCGAAGAATAGTTCTGGATTTCTGACCAAAATTAACCTTAGGAAATATCAATCACTAAACGAATTTGGAAAAATGAGAGATTTTCAGCTACACTTATGTTAACGTTTTAATTTTATCGGTTGTCGAAATATTTAAAAATCAATGTATCGAAAAGGAGTTCGTTCTTGAACAGTATTCGTCCGTATGACTTGTTTCTAATTTATTTCCCTCGTTCGAGCTCATTTCTAATCTGCAATATGCAACGAACTCTTCGCTAGCCTCCAAAACCACAAAGCTCATTCATTGTTGAATCAATATGTCTGGCTTCCATTTTGCGGAAGGCTCTCGAGTGTGGGAAGCTCCCTACGTAGTTCGTAACTTCGTTAGCTATCGAGTGATGGAGCTACGACATAGGCCAGAATTGAGACAATATCGTGGTATTGGCTAAAAATCTTGTTTTGAATAGGGATATTCACCCTAGATAACTTTTCGCAATGTTTTGAGAATGTATTGTCTTTCAAAGCGAGTTTTAAACATAGAATAAAGGTTATCTGACTTTTTGGCCTAAGGTCATACAAATTTTGCGCGTGGCCCGTTCACACAATCATGAGCTACTGAAAGCTGCTGAATATGTTGTTACTGGTTGAAGGCCTCCCGTGGAGACCAGCCGCAATCAGCCGAGTGCAGCGTCCCTTTCTATAACTGAGGGAGTGTCTTGAACTAAAGTTTGTAATGTTTCATTGCTGACTATCCAGTAGCTCCATGAATAAACAAGCATGTATGGAACCTTGCTATTTAGAGAAAAAAATGTTTTCTTACCTATTTACCTATGTTTATCATTAATAATTGTTTGCAATTAACATTAATCAACTGTTTCCATTTGTTCGTCCGCTCATTGTAGCTACGATCTGTGGTGCTTCAGGTTACTTTTCCCTGTGTCCACGATGCCAAAAAGCCTCTGAATGAAAACGTATAAATTACTGACCAGTTGGCTGTAAAAAGAACTTGCATAAGTGTGATGACGTCTTTCAATCTTACTGTTCCTTGCAGAGAAAAGGCCAATATGCAAAACCGTCGGTAATTGACTTGATTTTATCTCACGATTCCACATGCGAAGATAAGGCCGACAATGGCCGAGAAAGGCCACCGTAAGGACGTTAAGCGATTAACGGCTGATACATGTCTACATGCAACAATGGAGTCACCTGTTCTTGTACTCAACTCGAGGGTTGTTTCTGTCTTCGAGAATTATTATCGGGGTCTATGCCTAGCTACAAGACCTGGCTATTGCCCGTTCATGTCTTGCCTTTCCTTCCTCGCATATCAGTTTGATTCAGTGAAACGTCCGACGTTCGCAACGATTAAATCGCTGCGTTCGAATGTTCGTTCAATAGGAACGTTGGCGGAATCGACCGTCACCGGTGTTTATTTATCAATAGCTGGTTATAAGTACTGGCGTCTGGTCAACCGCATATCTCTCACTAATCGTGTGAACGAATATAGTCGAAATCATCGTGTTGACGATGCAAATTTTTTAAAGGTCTGATTAAGAAATAAAAATAATTTGGTAAAATTTTGGATTTTTGTTGCCTTAATAGCATTTTGATGTATTTACGCTAAGAATAATACTGTTGGCCGGTTTTTAATAGTGATTAAAAACAAAAACCGCACACGGTGCTGCTGGTTGAGGTGGACTCGTCTCCCGGTGCCCCGAGGATCCGAGTCCGCTTCCAATAGCACTGTTTCCAGCATCCCATTTTATCACACAGAGAGGGACTCAAAGTAAACGAGTCACTAATTGGCGTACTTATCACTTCATTGTCAGTAACGTCTTTGTGTGTAAACGGCCTTACAATTACGATGTTGTCTGTCGACCGACACAAGCATAGGTACTTTGTTTACGCCAATTTTCTCCCGTCTGTTTCTCTTTGAGAGTAAACGGATTCAGCCGATAAAATGGATTACACTTGTATTGGCTTTGGAGTAGCCGAACAGCGGAATGTTATTACATTTGGCGGGTATACTGTTATATCGGTATGAGCATACGGTTGATCCGATGTTCTTGAAACCTAAAGGGACTGGGTGAATGAAAATATGACGGCGAAAAGAGAGTTGCATCATTTTGTTTTGGACGGAAAAGAGGAAAAAGTGGCTTTCGAAGCGAAGTAGACCGTCTAACAGGGTTTGAGACTTTGCGCGCCCGAGAGCGCTCCTGTCGACTTCGGTTTTTTGATGTATTGTCTTTCATTCGCGGCCAGGGGAGATATCGGGGTGTGGGAGAAAACTCGGGTCGACGAGGTGATGGCGAAAAATACAATGATGAGAGTATAAGGTGAAGAAAGGCATCAATTTCAATAACATACCATCCGCGGATGGCGGTGTGAACGAAGCTTTCGCATAATTTCACCACGTTATCCATCTCGCGACGGCCGCAAAGCTCGAGAGTTTTTCACGTCTTCTTCGTCTTTTTTCTCGAACACCGCGAGTCCATCAGGGCACACGTGAGGTGTAGGTTGCGAGTGAAAATACGAGTTTACCCTTTTTTGTTCACATCGTATATAAATTGATTTGCCCTCGCTCGCAACTTTTGCACCCCGTTTCTGGAGAAGTGTTTTCTATATTTTCCCCAGGACAAAACTTTTTTGGGAAGTGAATTTTTTCCTAGATGCCTTTTTCATCAAAATTCTGAGAGAAAAGGAAAACCGTGTTATATCGCAGTGTTTCAGCGGAGTTTCTGGCGCGGATGTTTTCCAGTTTGCAATTTTGAAATGGCGTCTTGCGTTCGTAGCATTTGTCGTCCGTTTTGGAGTGACTCTTTCATTTTTGTGATATCTTGAGTACTACAGTGTTCACTCTTGGGTCCTCTCGTTCTCATCCTTGTACCCCTTGGTTGTTCATTCGAGAGGTGGCGTCCAGGCCGATGGTTTTATAGATATTATTTGTCTTCGATTCGCCCGGAGTCATTCAGCGTTGCTGTCCAATTCCAAAAAAGATCCCATGGAGCTTCGAATAGCCTTTGAATCCTAGCTCTCCTGTGCTGGTAACCCTAACTAACCTTAACTCTAATAAGCAACACGCCTAAGAGCATAATTACTCTTATGCTTACCTTGATTACTCTTAACATACCCACACTCAAAAATACCTCAGTCGGGTTGTGCCCAAGTGTTATAATGTTTTAATGTGTTATAATGTGTGTTATAATGTTTGACTAAACTTCACCTTGATACCCCCTTCAAGAACGTACTCGTCTTACATTCCAACGATCGGCAGGAGTTATCTTTGAGCTATTTTAAATATACTTACGCAAAACCTGCTATTATAACCGTAAAAATAACGAGCCTTTTATTGCACACCATTGTAATTAGTGTGTGATTTACACTCAGATATTTTAATGTGTGGTCTGCAGCTCATTGAGTCCCCGATTTGAAACCGGCTTTTTTCCGAGAGAGATGACCGCAATTCGTGTCGAGACACTCGTCTGGAAATCGTCTAAAATTCGCCATTTCCAACCGCATGAGGTCATCTCGAGTGCGGATTAGATCATCGTGCATCTGTTTCGCCTTGCAAATGAGCGTCTCCTTCGACTAATAGCTTCATTTTCTGCCGGCAGATTAATGAAATATGACTAGTGATTCATTCTCCAAATATGATTTCCGTTTCCGGGTTAGAAAAAAAATATTAGAGTAGTTTTTTAACGATATTTTTCACTGAAATAATTTAAATTGAAACCTAACTTCGGGCGGTGTCACGAATATTGTGATAGTTTAATAACGAAATGGGGCTAAAGTAATTAGCTAGGTACGTAACTGGGAGCCCTGAAGGAAGATTCACGTGATGACAGAAAACTTGGGAATTGGTCGAAGTCAAAAGCGTAACTCTAACCCAACCAACTGTGAGACTAATCGGATCGCGGTGCCAACGTAGAACCAGGATCAAATCCAAGTCCACGATTTCCGTCGTCCTCTAGCTTTACCGTGTAATTAGTATTTTTCCGAATGCCTTTTTACGTACCTAGTAAAAATGGAACTATTGTGATGGTCCGAAAAGTCGAATTCGGACCGGAGGTTTCCATGGTACTATACTCAGAGCCACTTCCTGAGCAAGTGTCTGTGTGTACCAAAATCTTCATATCACTGTGAAAAAGGAATGAAATTTACAGACAATGTTCTGTGAATGTGCGAAATAGGCAGTTTCCTGATTTTAGAAGACAGCAGTACTTCCGATTTGTACGCGTTCGAAGTTTTTTCAGTTCGATTTTTACAGGCCACCGAACTCAATGGATATTAATACTCAAGATATTGAAATGCTTGGGGCAGCGATTGAATGACGTCTGATTTCTATCACGTGGGTCACATAACGTGCTTCCGCTTTATTCGCATATTGACAATATTTTGATTTTTACAGACCGCAAAAGTAATTATATTTGAATGTTGGTACGGCGAGTGAATGCCGCTTGATTTTTATTGTTAGTGTCACACATTGTACTTTCACGTGATTCGTAATTGTCGTTATTTTATTCTTTCTGGGATTCTGGGAATTTCTGATTCAAACATGGGAGTACTGTACGATCCACTGGTTTACACGCAAGTGCTCTCTGCTATCCGTTGCTATCAGTTTTTCGCAGATTAATTTCTTTTGTTTGTATGTTGACGGAGAGACAGACAAGGCAACCGTTTTTCTTCTCATATTTTCCTTTATACTCTGAGAGATTTCGCCCATTTGGGCATCCTCAGGGTTTAACTAAACTCCAGTCAGCAGAACTCAACCCTTTGAAGAGAATCTCCACTACTCACAAATTTCCTTACGTCGTTTAATTAAATTTTAGTCCGTACCTTCATTGGGGACGCTTTTGAACTTGAGAAAATCACGTTTCCTTCAAACAGAACCACCGTTCACCCTCTTTTCACCGTTGACAATCGAATCATCAAGGCGGAAGAAAAAATTATTTTATTCTACCCTTAAAACGGGCCTAATAAAGAGGCGAATAATTCAGATAAAATATTGACGAAGCGTTCCGCGATAAAAACCCCCTGGAAAAATCGAGTCTTTTCTCCCTTAGAGGAAAAAGGTGTCTGCGGAAAGTTCAAACTGGCCCCAATGGTTTTTTTTTATAGCGGCGAAGAAAAACAAATTCTTTTCAGTCGTATTGTTAGCTCATTCAAACCCGTGGGTATTTTCGTTTGCAATGGTATTAACGTTGATAACTGCAAAAGAAACGTAAGCAATTAGTGGACTCCGAGCACGAAAAATTCAACCTTGCGTGGATACTGTCGGTTTTCTCTTTTTTAGGAATTAATGCCGAAACGAAATTTGAGAGGATGGCAAGACTACGCGGAAAAATTGCGGTATGCGGAGTGGCGAGGTTGAAATCAAAATAATAATTAATAACGGAGGTATTGAATGTCCCGGAGGAAAAAGGCAAATGGGCAAGCTATTAGAAGAGAAAATACTCAACCTCAAGTCTTCCCACCCGCGAATCCACGTCTACCTACCTATACACCGTGGAGTCATTAAGACAACTTCAACTCCTCATCAGTGGCTCAAAAGTCTTGTGGGAATGTTCTTTATTAAAAGGGCGGAAAAGCTATCTCACCCTTGAAACTCCATTTTTTGTTTTTGATTATGACAATAACTGAACAACAACAACGTAATCGCCACTGATTTTTTATTCAAACCCCATCAAAATTTTATGTTTCAAACTGAGGCTTAGGAAAACATAACTTTCTCTCTGCGGTTACACCTAGCATGTTGGTACCCTACAACCCTCAGAACACCATTGCGTGTATGGTTCCCGGAAATGTCCGGAAATTGCAAAGAGGAAACAATTTCCAAGGTTTTCAACCTGAGAGAAAAAAGGAAAAAGTTTTCTCCCTGAACGAAAAACGACTTTCGAGCTGGCGCTAGATTTACAGCAATTTCATTGCTGACACGCTCAGCGCATAATTTCACGTTTTAGCAGAAGAATCGGGGCTTCGAAACGTTCTAATATTAAGTAAGTGTGATTAGAGAGGGTTTCAGGCGAAAAACGATTTGTTCCAGCTGTTGCAAAGGGTTTTCAAATTACAAATAATTAGTTTTAAACATAGACCACTAGAATCCATTTATGCGCTACGACCTTTCGTTAGGGTTGAGTAGTGGATTTTTTACGAGTAAACAATACGCTTTGATACGACTCGTACTTTCAACAGTTGCACGAGCGTCGTTAAATTGAAAATCGCTTCCCCCGAACGCTTCGGTGTTCATACATGGAGCTACTAGAAAGAAACTGGTGCCTAAATAAAACCTCAAACGTAGAAAAATATTTACAGTTATAGCCTGTAAAAATCCAAATAGAAAAGACTTCGAATGCTTATATCTCGGAAGTACTGTGTGTTATCCACAATCTGGAAACGGCTAATTTTGCACAATTATTAGAGAATATTCTCTGAAAATTTCATTGAGTTTCATTAATTTTTTCACGTAGATAATATGTCATTTTTTGACCACAGACACATGTTCAGAAAGTGTTTCTGAGTATAGTAATAAAAAAATTTCCTCCAGATTCACCTCCGTTCCGAATTCGACTTTTCGGACGATCACAATATCTACCTTCATTTACTACGTAAACATCGTGCTCTTCTCATTGCTCATCTCTGTGCTCATAGTGGTAACGATGGCCACTTGGCTGCTGCCTTCTTACCGTCGTGCATCGAGCGATTTTGGTTTACTATTTAATAATAAACCGATCGCTTCAGCTTTTGTGTGAAATTTTCGTGATTTTGAGATGTTTGGTAAGATGGTATAACTCGATCATTTGCGTGGCTATAACAATCGTTCAATATTCTTTGGAAAGCTCGTCAAATTGTATTTTTAACTTTATTATTTGGCAATCAAGTTTACTTTAAATTTAATAGTTGACAAAAATAAAAGTATTTCAAATCACGATGGTTGTAGAGACCTTTGTGCTTAATTACAAATATGTGGGGGGAAGTAGTAACAAGAGTTTGGATTCTGTACTATTACTAGTGGATGTTCTTTCCAAATCATGATTGAAGCATATTACGATAAGATTAGGTGAATTATTTCCGAGTCAACAATTGGCCGAGCGCTTTCGCTTGCTTGGGTTTCATGTGCGAATTTTCATCAATAACAAGATCGAGGAGATGTGAACTCGTAGGCCTAATGCATGCTTTTTGTACTCCAATGAAACATAAATCACTGTTAATATGAGGAGCAAAAACTTTTGTCTTAAATTGAAATGATTTGAGTTTCTTCCTGATTAATTTGCAGCGGAACATTTCTCCGCAATTTTCAAATCCTCGTCAGAACCTGGAAAGTAGAGTTTTATTCGCTTAGTGCAAAAAGTTTCTGAGAACTTGATTAAGCTGTTGTGGAAAGTAATTACTTATAATAGATTATAACTTTATTGAGGATTATTCAATGAAAAATAGGCCGATTCAAGCTCAATTTCCACCAATTAATTTCTACACTCCAAAGAAAAGCTGCAGTAGAGCGCCCCTTGTAAAAGCAACTTAAAGCTTTGTTTTCCTCGCCCGGACTGAGGTAAACTGACTCGGCTCAAAAACTTTCGGCCAACTTGGAAAAACGTTCTCCGCCGCAAGCATGATGCTCAACTGCAGAACGAAACTTCTTGGAAATTGAATACGAAATAAATCGCCGAATATTGCACGCGGAAAACAGTTTGATATCATATTGCGCACACGCGACAATGGAAGTGTGTGGAGTAGTTGTTGGTCACTATAATAACATTATCATCTTTCATGGTAGCCCCCTTTTTCCCACAAGGCCGTACAGAGCCATTGAGAGTGACACCTACAGCCGCCCACTCCTCATACGTGCCAAAGCGCATAATATGAATATTAGTCAGCTGGAACCTCATTCTCTCGTATATCCTCCAAGCTAGTACAACTCAACCATTGATGCGAGCGAGGTAGCACTCAAGCTTCGCCTGCTGGGACATTGCGGCGCAGATTTGCAAAAGATTGGCTCACGAGTGGCTCATAAGCAGTCGAGACATTCGCCATGGTCCGACTCAATATTTTTGGGTACCAAGAAAAAGGCCTTATTTGGAGCAGTTCCGATATAACATATTAAAAACTTTAAAAAAAAAAAATAAAACCGACTTCAAAAAGTTTGTCTATAAAATACACTCTGAAAAGGAAAAAATAACAAAAATGTCCCAACTTCGCAGCAACTCATTCGCCAACTACACATTTTAAGGACTACTTTACTACTCGTATTGACCTGACCACTTCCTGATTGATTGGATCACCTTCCCTAATAATATAAAAATTACTATTTCTCATTTCCCAAATGATTAAAAGATTTTCCTTTCACCTCTGAATTGCCTCCAGATTGATCATCTTTTGGAGTCGGCGCCTCTCTTATATTGTATTGGAGAAGCCTATAGATTCCGAATTACCAGTAGTATGAATATAAATATCATGAGTTTTCACGATTCTTGAACAGAGCAAATCAGCATTTATGAGAACTGATCATTAACAATATCGATTTGAAGGTGACTATTCAAGCCTTTTCCTAAAAACCATTTCAGATTTCTCTAAGAATCTTTACGTCCAGACCCAGACTTATTACCTGGCACCTACTAATTTATCGTAAATTCATATTTATTTGTAACCATCGGTTATTTTGCCAGAGAGGCGCCGACTCCAAAAGATGATCAATCTGGAGGCAATTCAGAGGTGAAAGGAAAATCTTTTAATCATTTGGGAAATGAGAAATAGTAATTTTTATATTATTAGGGAAGGTGATCCAATCAATCAGGAAGTGGTCAGGTCAATACGAGTAGTAAAGTAGTCCTTAAAATGTGTAGTTGGCGAATGAGTTGCTGCGAAGTTGGGACATTTTTGTTATTTTTTCCTTTTCAGAGTGTATTTTATAGACAAACTTTTTGAAGTCGGTTTTATTTTTTTTTTAAAAAGTTTTTTTTATTTTTCTCTTTTTAGTGACTTACAATTATGGACAGCTCTCTTTACAGAATTTTCCCAAGCTTTCATTATTGTGTTCTTGTCACTTACTACTAACCGTCCAAACTCAATTCATAAGTCCGTTGAACGATGAAGTTCTAAAGTATAATGATTACCTAACTATTTTCAATGTTATTATGTTGATTGAGAGTGAGTTTGAACGTTTGGAATAATCCATCCACTGATTTGGATCAACATACCGGATACTTTGATCCCATTGATACACCTACCAAAACTCAAATAATTGTCTACACCATTACTGGTTACTGAATTGCACCAATTCACTCGTTCTTTATTTCTCTAACGATAATAGAGTGATAATTTTCTCAAGCGTACCCGCAATCGCACTGAATGAGAGAATCCGAACAAAGTTTCAGAAATTCGCCGAACGTTTGTGCATTAACATGGAGTTATTTGGCCTTGAAAACCATGTTATTTATTGAAAATTTAACGCTGAATTCAAATCTTCTAACGAGAATGCCATGACTAACGTAGTTTTTTTTCTACAAGCATAAATAGTCCAAAAAACGTGATTTTGAAACAAATTTTTTAGAAATACGGCCTAAAAAGTATCTACTTTTAGTCCAATCAATACCAAATTTGAATCACGTAAACTAGACTCAACTTTGAACAATTTAAGTTTAAAAACTATGGAAAAACAGTTTTTGTTTGGAAGTTATGAGGTCTCAAACACAGGTCCATTAAAACATTGATTGCTCCCTTATTATGCCACCTAAACTTGATTTTTTACCATCGTTAGAAAGCTCTAGCTAAGTGCTTTCAAGTGCAGTAGTGTTCATATTTTTTTTCTCGACGTGGTTGGGAACAGTGCTCGAAAAACCTCAAAAAAGTGAAAATCGGCATCACGTTTTTTGTTACACTTTCTTCTCTACACGCTATATTAGAATGCTGAACGAAAAATTGAAGCTAGGCCCTTGTAGGCAGATAAATTATGAACAAAATGACACCAGAAACAAAACAATCGAGCAAGTATTCTAGAAGTTATAGGCTTGCAAAGTCAAAACTTCCTTTTTTCGCGAAAATCACGTTTTCCGGCGTTTCTCCGCGTCTGGAGACGTAACTACTGAATGGACTCAATTGAAAAAATTATGGGACCTACCTGGATAGTAACCCTTTCAAACAAAAAAAAAAGTAACCCGATCGGACGTACAGGAGCTGAACGCCGGTGGACAACACATACCGAAAAAAAAAAAAAAAAAAAAAAAAAAAAAAAAAAAAAATCCCGCTAGACGACCATAGTAACCTCCTCCTTGTTTGAAGTCGGTTAAAAAACAGAATCGTTTCAAGAATAATACTATTTCTAGTGCTGTTGTAAAGTTTCCCAGCCAGCAGCTTCGAATGACGAGGACAGCGATAAATGCATAAATTATTGCTGTAGGCGACGAATGGCCGCTTTTCTGCATCAACTTGCAATATTATATAAAACGTGAGAGCATGGCTTAGACTCAATGGCAGCCTGGGCTCAAAGTATAACCTCATTCCCCGTATACACTTACTTATTAACTCTCAAACAACAGCGATAAATTTTACCCAATAGAAGGGCGAGAAAGTTTATATATACAAGGTGTCTAGGGGTGGGAAAATTTCCAAAGGGTTGGGCGGGGTTGTACGTAATAGAAAGGCGAACCGAGGGAACTTGTTCTATTACGATTCGGAAGATTTATATGCGGAATAAAAAGTGCTCCGTTTGCAATCCTAAAATCCTAGTACCTGAGGTTTTCGACGGCTGAAGAGAATTTCCTTGCATTACGTCCGCTTTAAAGAAAGGGGAAAATTAGAATTAAAAAATTGCAACTTAGTTTTGCCCATTTTAAACAACGTAACGCAAAAGGAAGTTTCTCCAATTTTTGTCGGATGTCGGCTAATTTTTCCAACCTAGTGCTAGTACTTGCATATTTTCATGGTCTCGTGCCTACGTTTATGTCTAATATTCTGACGCCCATTGTTGCCCGTCGTTAGTCCATTTATAGTACAAAAGATGTGTGCCAGTACATGAGTGTAAGATCATAGATGATGATATCAGGTAGGAATGAAAAGGTAAAAGCACCCAACACCAACAATCGCATTCACGTTCCAACAATTGAAAGAAGGGGTGAGCGTCAGAGGGCGGGTGGGTGAACCATGTGGCTGACTCTGGCAGGATGGTCCAGGCCTTCCGATCAGGCTGTCGATCGGGAGCGCACCAATCATGGGTTTTGGGCTGGTTGCATCCCCCCTCCCCATTTCGATCGTTGGAGCGTGAGTGGGCAGCTGTAGGCGTCTAACTCGACCGAGCTTTCAGAGAGCGAATGGTTCATCACCCAAAGGCAATAATCGGATTTCAGATTACTCGGTTGATGGTGGCAACTAGTTACTAGTTGACTTGAAATAAATTCAGCGTAATGTTGGATCGGCGAACACCTCGACCTAGAATTATAGTTCCTAATGTTATTCTCCAGCTAGTAAGCATTAAAACGCCCGTTGGATTTCAAAGTTCTCGGCTAGCGATAGATTATTTGGCCACTACTAGTCGATTCAGATCACTCGGCTAGCTGCTGTAGTCTATCGAGCCAATTTAGTTCAGACTAGTCCAGTTTTGTCTATCAACCCGGACCTAGTTTCCCATGTTAGCCTCGTTACCTCGGACATAAAGGCAACAGTCGGGTTCCAGATTACTTGGCTAAAGGTCGAAGGAAACTCCGAAAATACTACGATAGTGCAGCAAAAAGTTGTAATCTTTAAGGGGGAGATTATGAGATAAACTACAGAAGGGCCGGGAGCAAAAGACAATAGCTGGTGGTTTTTTCGTTTGTTGCGTCTTTAAAGGAACATTACTACAGCAATAACCAGGTTCTCGCCACAATGCCACTAACATCACCTCGCTCCCAGTCATCTTGCATGATTTACCGAGTTTAATTCATTTCTAAAACTCGCCGCCCTTAGCGAGCTAGGAAACGGAGTCGTTTCCCAAGGAAGCTTCAAGATGAGAAGGGATGTGTTTTATTAAAAGCGACGTTTTCCCGAAGGGCGCAAAAACTGATGAAAAAAGTGGAAGAAAATTTACGTTTATATATAGAAAAAGACGCTTCCCCCTTTCTCTAGGGTTTTCTCCCTCTGAAGTAGTTCCTTTTTTGAATTTAACCGCATGTTTGTCGTACGCACCCTATTGTACGTATCAGGTTATGGCCTCGGGGCTCGAGCTCCTCAGAATTGTAGTGACTCCTGGCCAAAAGAACGTCGAGCC
Organism: Tupiocoris notatus; assembly: GCA_037159825.1. NCBI lineage: Eukaryota > Metazoa > Arthropoda > Insecta > Hemiptera > Miridae > Tupiocoris > Tupiocoris notatus. The sequence continues at coordinate 149,799 of JASJUZ010000568.1, read as the reverse complement.
TCCGCTTCCAAGTGTATCTCGAGGACATCTTTAATAAGCCGAATGAAGTGAAAAATGTTCAGCGGGGAAGTTAGCGATTATTAAACTCATCTCTTTCACTCCGAGTTCTGCATACATGGGACGAATATCGGCAAGAAAACTGCGAGAAAAGCCTTGCCGCCTGAAGGAGATGCTCATCTTCGAGCTCGCGGAGAAATTAGTTTTCATACCTGGCAGGCGTAGTTAATGAAATTGAGTTCCTAATAAACAGAGGAATAATCGCGGGATAAACTGTGGGCAGTGAGAGGTTTCTAACAATCTCGCAAACCGTTTCTGGGGTTCGAAAGGGGACTTTTGCTATCCTCTACGAAAGTTGTAAGATTTAAAGGAATGTGTTCGTACAGGGAAAAACAGGAGAAGGAGAAGGTGATGCTGATGGGTAGTGTTAATGTCATGAACGGCAACCACCATTAACGATATTTGGGGGGGGGGGGGGTATCAGCCCTCCAAACGAAAAAATGGAAACCGCTTACCATTCAACTCTCTGTAAATAGTGCGTTGTGCATTACTTAAAATACACATACATTAAAATAATACGAGAGACTTGGGTCAAAACCAAATTCACCAATTCCATTTTTCGCATAAGCTTTGCCACAAAGAATCCACATCCATCCTTCATATCCTCATTAAGTCAATATATTCTATGTCCCGTTGGTCCAGAGCGACAGAACACCCCCCTCCACACATAATTTAGGAACTATTTATTTTCAGTACTACCTCGCTCAGTTTTGAGAATAATGACAAACGGCAGCGCTTTTCTCTCTCACAAGCAGGGTTGAGCAGCTTATTTCTCTATGCTCAGTCAGTAATTTCCGTTTATTGGTTCCTCGGTACCAAACTACAATAGTCGACAGTCGAGCAAAGTAGAACATGCTTCTCGCACGGAGGGTGAATTCGAAGCGAAAACGAGACTTTAGTAGCTGCGGAGTTGAAAGTTTGGGTTTGGGGGTGAGTTTTGTACGGGGAACGGGGCTGGAAACCACGAAGACCAATTTCGGTCCAATTACATCTGTCGTGAGCCACGCCATTGGGCTCAGCCGCCAGGGAGTGCTACTTCCTACGGGTATTTCGGATTTTTTCTGCGTCGTTTTGCGGTTTACAGATTCCTCAACAGTTTCAATCAGGGCTCGAGTGGCTTGATTGACGTTTGTGAAATGTGGACGTTATTGGCTGCATCCACGCGTCACTGAGATCGTATTCAGTTTCACATTTTCCCTGCATTAACTCCCTACCCTAGGAGGCAACGGTTGGAATGTTTTACAAATTATGATTTTTTGGGGTTGGTAAAACTGAGCTTCGTGTAAACGGGCTTTCAGTGGCTTGAATCTAATTTCACCTCTGTATTGGAATGTTATTAAAAAATAAACCGTTGTAATAGCTCACAAAAAAGTTCTAACCCCCCTCAAAATGTTTACGTTTCAGGGTACGTAGAATCCGAATATCGAATTAAAAATTTCTGTCCGTCTGCCGTCAACATAAAACTCCTTAGGTTTTGGTAAAATTGTCACAAAAACGCTGCAAATAATGTACAGTGGTTTATTATTCCTTCGCTTCAATATTGATTTAAGAAGACTATCCACTTGTGATAGTAAATCTTCCGAACATTTGTGAACGTTCATACCGAAAAACAGATTGGTAACTATCGGGGAAATTTCCGTAGCAATTTCCGTCGCCCTGAGGATGCCCGAATGGGAGAAAGTGCTCGGCCAGCTAATAAAGAATTGGAGAATGAGTCACCTGGTTTTTCTCCACCTCACAACCCCTGGACATCAAGAAATGCGTCGAGAAGGAAAAAAAGAGTATTGTAATTTTAGTCATTTTTATTTTTCTTAATTTCCTTATTAAAAGCTAAACTGTTTTTGCCTAACGGTACAGCTGGAGAGAGTGTTTGACACCATTCCAATGAGTATAGAACGATTTTTATAGCTCCATGAACTCTCGAGTTATACCATCATGTCAAATTTCTGAAAATCTCCCAAATTCGAAACAAAAGCTGCGATAACTCGAGAACGAATAAAGCTATCGACTCCGCGATGGTTTCATTCGATTCAGCGTTTAAAAATCTATAGAAATTGATACCAAAAACACATTTTTCTGAAAAAGCTTGGAAAATATGTATTTTCTCCCCCTCAAAACCCCCCAAAAGTACCCTTAAAATTGAGCTAGCAATGTGGTTCAAGAATTAGGCTGTCGTAGGTCCGAGATTGATTTTTGATGAAAATTTCAAGAATGTAGCTACTATTCGTAGTTATCAATGACTGGACATCAGTGGGTTAACTGAAATCTAATCTTCTAATTCAAAATTTTCATGGAGAATAATTAAAATGAAAGTTGAGTAAGACAGGAGTGGAAGTAGAATGGTAGTGGATAAGAAATTGAGTTGAAGGGGAGTAAAAATGTAGAGTAAAAGGGGAGCGGAAGTGGAGAAGTGTTGACAAATTTACTACCTACGCTTTTCTAAAAGTCATTGCATCAAATTACCTACGTATGCATTTTTAAATTTAGTGTTTCTTATGATACCTACTCTTTCCCTCCGATTACGTTCTAAAAATAAGAAAAAGCGGATTTCCATTTTTTTTTTCTCGCATAGAAAGTTATAGGCGTAATAACCTTATAACTGAAAATCTATAAGGATAGAAGTTATATGGGCAATTTCGTGAACAAATATCTTCTCGCCGGATTGTGAGCTAACAGCATTGAAGGGGGGAAATTAGTCAGTTCAGATACTCAAGCCATCAGGTTTAGTGAGAAAAATCGGGGGAAAATGATGAGGAAAAGCTGTGGAAAATGCGAAGCAAGAGGGAGTTTTCCGGGTGATGCGAGCTGGAAAAAAGATGTTTATAAGTGGCTTTTAGCTCCGGCCGGCCAAGGTTCGTTAGCTACGAGTGGTTCTAGGATGTACTCTTGATGTAGATGGGGTAGCGATGTCGATGTCCTTTCAGCTCGTCGCTTTCGGTATTTCAATATCGGTCCCCTTCAAGTGATATTCTATAGGAAAAGAGGGTGTTTAGATTGGATGAATTCCATTAAAACCCTTCGCCCGTCTATATTTTTCGAAATGATAAAAAATAACCCTCAGAATATTTCCCTCGGTTAACAAAACGGGTTTCTTAGAACAGCGGATATTACCCGAAAATGACGCAGAATATTACGAGATGTTCGACATAGTCTAACCGACTTTTTGGTGTTGAACCGTAGCATTGAAGTCGTTGAAATGGAGAGAATCCGCAATCCGAAATTCCGCGATGAAGAATGATTTATTATTGCCCAATGGCAAATCAATGATGTTGGTACATCACATCATCACATCAGCACAATAAGAAAGAGAGGTTTAACTCCATTGTTTTTGAAAGGTTTTATCGGAAGGTTGAGGTATTATTGTTGAGTTAAAGTATGTCAAAAAGTATGTTGCGAAAAGTGGACACGAAACCAATTACAATTTATTTCTGGATGGAAATATTGAAGGACATTGAAGGTTGAGCGATCAAAGCTCTTCTCCAGCCTATTCCAGTGCACTTGACACTGGACACATCGCTGATGTTTCGATGATCCAATTGATAACACGAATTTTGATCGCGAACATCATGGTCCCCAACACGAACTGGGAAACTGATCCGCCACAATGCTGTATTTTAATCAATTCCAAAAAGGAATTAAAGCAATGTCCACGCGATCTGATGTGAAACAATTAGCAGCGCACAAGTTGGCATGTGGGTCAGAACTCATAGAAACCCAATTCCGTTTCTTGGAAATATCGTGATACTTGAAACGGTCATTAGTTATATTGACACGCATTTAAAGAATTTTGACTTTTGCCTGCGAATTATTTTTTCCTGGCACAGTTTTAAACAAAGATTCGTGAGAGTCTTTTATACACGGTGCCACTGAAAGGTACTGATGAGTGACGCGAAAGTATAGTTTGACTCCCTCCCTGTGCAATCGAAGGTCGAAGGGCACACCGCACACGATGCTACTTTGGAAAATTGGAAATCAAGAAATCTTGATTGTATTAAGGCTCCTTCCATCTGTTGGTCAGTGTGTGGCACTGGATTCTTATCATGGCACCCTTCATTGTCAAGATGAGAATGTTTCCAGATAGTGTACTGATTTATGGTGGCCCCAGGTTTGACTTTCAGCGGTATGGGTCAGTTTTTGACACGCCTTCCCGAACACCGGTTTACTTCATCCAAGGATTCTCTCGTTGAATTACTGGATGTGCATTATGGCCAAAAAAGAAAACGCGGTGCTCTTTCCAGTTGCACGCTTTTCGGTGCACAAATGGGGACACCACAAAAGTACGTACAACTGAGATGATTAACATCCTGAATGGAGAGCATCATTACATATGAGATGCTGTCTCTTACAGCATAGGCCCATGTACCATAGCTGTATTGTTAGAATTTTTCAGCTGTTATATTCCTCGAATATACTAGACAATGCGACCATCACTCCATGTATTTTCCTTCATACTAGTAGAGGGCTATCGCCTATTCGGGAAATTGAAGAAGAATTGGTCCATGCTTTCCCAACGTATGGCCAATAGTATCTCAGTTCTGACAAAATTACAGGCCAAACCCCCAATAATGAACCCAATGACCCAAATTAGAAATCAATTTCACAAGGTCGGCTTACTCTAGGTAAATGCCAGTGAAAAAGAGTTGCGGTTTTGTTTCTCTTCCCTTAGTTTGCATGGCCCAGAAAAACCCCGAGGGACGAAGAATAATAAAGACGTCAGGGTTGACGTTATGGGACAGGAAGAACTCCCCAGTCAAAAACACTGGCGTCAGTGCCAAGAGTGACACCTGTGAGAGTGGATGTTCCCTGGCGATTTCATATTAGCCACGCTTGCACTTCAGCTTTCAAACTTTACAAAAACTCCAATATACTTGCTTTCGGAATCGCTAGAGTCGTAGCGACGTTTTCCGAGCAACCAAATTACCGTTAATAGCTGTAAAGTACGTTCAGCCTGTGTATCAGAGCTGAGTCGTTGGTCTGTTATGGGTATGGGAGAGATACAATCTTGTATAAATCGTATAGGCCATGTTGCTATCTAGTTGTCCCTCTGATACCTAGTAATCACAATCCTAGTAACTAGGACTAACTGTTAGTCTTATCACTCTCTTTATAGCGATTTCTACTTCATGGTCAAACGTCATTTCATTACTTCGTCAGTAGGTATTGTGATTACGCGACTTTATAACGCATGACTTACGGAGCTTCACGATGCTCGAATAATACTACGCACGTAACAGAGTCTCTTTATTCAACACAGTGTAAAACCATGTACCTATATGTTTGAAACCGTAAATGTGTCATCGATCGAGGCCGGTCGAACGTTTTTGCATCGCCGATACTTTAACAATGTCCCCGGCGTCAATAGAGATGAAAGTGAGAAGCGAAGCAATGATGAGAAATGAGAGGAAGAGCGGACGGTAACCGGTGGGAAAATTGCCTATCGAAAAGCGGAGAAAAAATTCAGCCAGACAACTAATTGGTATTTTTCCCTTCTTTCTGGCTCTTTTAGAGGACTGTTCCGTCCGAGTGATTGGATAAGGGTTTATGGCTAGGCAGCGGTTGGAAATTGGCCGCTTGATAGGGCGATATTCCACCATACCCTTCCGCATACCCTAATACTGCTGTTGTGAATTCCAGAGCCGATCAAAAGACCAACCTCTGAGCCCGCGTATTACGAAGGCCTTCTAATATGACCAGGAAAAAAGGCTTCTCCTCCTCATTTTTATGCTCGAAGACAGAAATCGTTCACGTTTTAGCGGACTGAGGAAATTCCCAAAATGAATAATATAGTTGTATTGCAGTTACTGGGGTTGTACATAGTCGACGAATATTATAGGTAAGTGTTAAATCTGCTAAACGTTGATTGTGATTGGCTAAAAGTTGGCCCACTGATCAGTCGGAGAGTCTTGTGAATGGCTGGACGCGATTTTGAGCTCTCAGCAAATCTTGCGCGCCTAGGCGTGCTATGTATTTTCAACATTGTATACTGAAGGAACCTTGAATTTTTCAAAACATCGTGTCCATCATTTTTCAAACTCGTACAATTCTTGCGCGGGTTGCTCATTAGCGCTGTATTCAAACATGATCATTTTAGTGGAAACCGAAGGGAAAACTGAAAGGGGACAAATGAGAATGACGATTTCAGTAAACGGATTGAAAACGAGGTGTAGCGCTCGCTACCGAAATCTAATTGTCTACGATTTTCCCATTTTCCCCCGAGCGCTCGCTTGTTAATTTTCTAATTATACTACATTAAGGATTCCGTTTAAATGATTTGTTCTAAGTTAATATTTCAAGAAACTGGTTTCTATTTTAAGAGCCGGGTAATTTTCGACAACCCCTCTAACCTAACCGGCGAGTGTCGGCGAACCGGGAGATTTTGACAGATGATGACTTGACAGGCGTTTCACCTCGGGCATCACTAAACGGGACCGAAACAGCCCAAGCAGCTATTGTGTTCTAGAGATACTGACATTGTCGCTTTTACTTGGATTGAACACAATGCGCAGTAAACTGCCGGTTATCTGGTTTGTGTAAACTATGGACGGCCGGAAACTGAATCTTGTGTCACATGCTGGCGGAAAAGGAAAAATCGACTTTACCATAGCAGCAAATTTAATAATGGAATTCTGACAGAAAAAATGAATTCCTTTGTAAATTATATCATCGTATTATGCCGATTAATCAGCCCCCAAGAATCCCGACTGTGATAATGTCGTCCCTCATTCCGATTCTTTTGACCATCTGGTTCTATGCGTCTTGCAAGAATCCAAAATTTCTCTTCTGACGACCTAAATAGCTGAATGTGAAGCCGAAAGGGCACTTGAACTTTAAGAGTCGAGCCCGATATTTAATAATGAGGTGAGCGCTGAAGTGGATAGTTAATTTGATAGGCTACGCTCCAAATATAAGCTGTTTGAAAATGTCATCCATCGAGCTTGTCGAAAATGCCGTGGAATCACAACTTTTCTTTCCATCTGAAATTTCCTTTCGTTTGACCTCGTAGTTCAAGGGTTCAAACAACATGGAAAATATGACTTTACTCCAGTACCAAGTCTTGGAGAGGTCTTGACTCCTGATATGGCCACGCGGTGGTACCACTCATGCAGGAAAGAAGAGGAGTTTATTCTATTGTAACGAGGACGCGACGTGGCCATGCTGGTAGCATCTTTCTGGATTGAGGGAAATCATTATGTCAAAAATGGACCACCTCCACCTCCAATCTCCCTAGCTTGAAAATATGGATGTGCTTAGATCGCACAGCACTTCCATGTTTAAGTCGGAGAAAAGGTCAAGTGGGCGGACTAATAATAATAAAGACGCACGAAAAATAAAATTCATGAAAATGATTTCGAGCCTTAACACTTTATTAAATGTTATCAAAAATATAATGAACGATTTTTTCTACATTTACGGGGAGAACATTATTCCTGAAATTTTTATCAAATTTTACTTCCATGCTTACTTAGTGTATGCTAGTATTGTGATCATCTGAAAAGTCGAATGGGGAACCGAGGTCCTGTTGGAAGAAATTTTAATAGTACTAAACTCAAAATCACTTTCTGAACAAGTTTCTGTGTTTCCGGCTGTCTGTGGTCAAAAACTGACATAAATCCCCTGTCTCCCTTTAAAATGAATGAAACTCGATGGAATTATCAGAAAATGCTCTTCCTAGTGAATGAGCAAAATTAGCTTTTATTGAATTTTGATTAACACGCTGTGCATTTGGGATACAAAGTGCATTTGGGAGTTCAAAGTTATTTCTTTGTTGTGGATTTGTCGCTCTTTTCGTTCTTCGCTGTTGTGGTTGAGGGGGGGAAAACCACGGCGACTCGTTCTCCTGTTTTTTATTGTTGGCCTGCCAAGCACTTTCGCCCATTCGGGCATCATCAGGGCTTCGTAGCACCATTACAAGGTATCCACGGCCCCCATACAAGGTATCCAAAATAATAAGCGATGACAACATACCAAAAACGTTATGCCGTGAATGAAAGTGGATTTATTTGTTACTTGAAGATTGTTACTCCAAGACGAGGAGTAACGAATCAGTTATAACAATGCAAGGAAATTGAACGGGAGCAAAGCACGGGCTAGATCGCGCGGCCGACCAGCAATATATTAATCATGTTCCAGCCTCTACTTTTCTTGAGTCATGAAATTTGATGAAAGATGACGAAAAATTCTTCCGGACATCTCTTCACGGTTGAACACTTCAGGGACCTTCTAAATGGGGTAATTTATCATAAAACCGACTCGCGGCCATTTAATGAATTTTTAAACCTTCGCTTTAGCCAGAGCTGGAGGTTATGTATGAAATTTTTAAGGTAATCGCCTAAATTCCTCGCACCTCGGTAAAGAATTAAGTTTAATGTTCGCTTTGGCTCGTAGATGACGCCGGATTTTCCTTATTGGGGTCACACACCGCACTTCAGCTTATTTCGCCTAGGCGAAATGGAGGAATGTAACGATGGACGTTCTTCCTTTCCCTTACACCTACTTAAACAAAAAATATTAAAGTCTGAATCAGTAAAAACAAAAACTTAGCAAATATTAAAAATACTCCAGGGGCTGCGAGGGAGAGAAAAACCAGGCGACTCATTCTCTGATTCTTTATTGGTTGGCCGAGCACTTTGGCCAGTTCGTTCATCTTCAGGGTGACGTGGAGTCATAGGGTCCACTGCCCTCACAACCCCTGGACATAAAAAAATGCGATGACAAGGAAAAGAATATTAACAATGTTGTTCTATAAATTGAATCCATTCTTATCCTCGTTGTTGATATTGTCCAATTACTATACCTACTCAACTGATCCGAACTTTTTCAACGATCACGCACATTTACGCAACCAGAGGAAATCTACTTCTGATGAGGATAAATACAGTCTGAATCACAAAAGGAAACGACGTAAAAGGGAACGAATCTGATTTGAAATGTGAGAAACGGAGCACCTGCGGGGTGCCATGATTTCAATAAAATTACGCCGTTTGAATAATTTATGATCGGTTTACGTAATTGAAACGGAAACATATTGGAATGAAAAGAATATTGTTCGAAATGATAACCGCTTTTTCGATATGAAATTATCTCATTTCTCGAATGAAGAGTGTTTTATTTTATGCATTTAATTTTTTAATGAATGTGATTTTCCGAATGTTTCGTCATCCTTCATTATTTACTTGGAGATTTTCTGTTTTGCTAAGTTGATTGCTACAGCTATCACACTCACGTCACGCCACGTCACTCCCATTTTTTCGTGATAAAGCTTCCAACGAGTTTACCAAAGTATTAATCAATTTCTGCCGTTTTTTTTGTATATCTATGCATTTTATAACCAATTTACACTTACATGCCACTTTGCCACATGAGCAATCCTTACCGTAATATAATTAACTATATCGCTTTGAGAATGCTCGATTTATTCAAAGTTTATGGTCAGCCACTATAGATATATATGGCGAATGAGTTGGCTACTTACTTTCCCGCACCACCACGACCTGAGAAGTATGGTGTCTTTTAAAAACCGCACTAGCGTTCTTATGTAGTTTGAGGCCAAACTCAGTTTGATTGCTGGCCAAGCTGGTTGATAAGCAAGTACCTACGTTATTAGGCAATAACGGTTGCTGTGAGTGAAAAATGATCCTCCTAAATCGACATTTAAGGGAATACTATAAACAAAAACGCTCTACTCTACCATCATTTTGCTGAGTTTTTCCCTTTTTTCTGCGACAAGTTCTTGGTTCCTTATGTTACTGAAATCTTATGACGATGTCGTTTTGCCTTCATTTTCTTCGCAAAGTGTTTCCCTTCTGCTCGCTCTTACAATGGAGAATGTAATCAAGAAAAGCCGTGACGTACGATCGCGTACAAATTACTTGCCCCTTTAACGCCCACGTTTAACGGTCGTTCTACGACCTAGACGGAAGATGAGGCGAAATCTTGAGATTTCTCCCGCTTCTGTCTCTACATAGGAGACAATCCTAAGCTGCGGAAATCTGCTCGGTCAGAGTCGCCTTCTGATTTTGTCTGGCCATGAAGATAGTTTTTCTGTATTTCGAAGTTGAAATGAAGTTCCACGCGTGCTGCTCGAAGTGACTCCTGTAATCATGGGACCGCCTGAGGTCGCTTTGAATCGAGTCGTGACTAAATTAGAAAAGCTTTTCAAAAGTGAGCTCGTGTCTGTATGAAGTGAAACGTCATTTAAACACGCTTTTTTAGGGAAAATCTGTCGGGATTAGGACTGACCTGGATAAACTGATTTGAAGACAAGTTATTTGGAGTGCCTTAGGGTTTGCTTTCTACTATATAAGACGAAGGATAAGCGTTTTAGTAGTCATTAAATAACTGAATAGCTCTCAGTTTATTTCTCAAACCAAACCTCCATTAAAGAGGTGATAAATTAAATGCACACCCATTAGTCGCATAAATCGGACGGTAAATTTTCTGGAAGGTTGGCATAACTGTCCATGTGAGAGTCGTAAAAGGAAGTACCTATTGGGATCATCGGAAAAATCGATTACGGAACGAAGGTGAATTTGGACGAAATAACGCTTTCACGTTATGAGCGTTTTCACTACTTCCCGTGTATTTTGTTTTTTTTTATTTACTGATTCTTGCTCTGGGTCACATACCGTACTTCTGCGTTATTAGCATATTGGCTATGTTTCAATTTTTACATACTACCAAGTTAATATACTTCAACTCTGGGGGACTTTATTGTTATTTGCTATGGTAGTTGAATGTTGCTTGATTTTTATTATTTTGGTGTCACACGCATTACTTCCGCGTATTTCGCATTTTCAGTCATTTTATTTGAGCACTTTTGTATGTATACTTCTTGCAATAAAAAGGACTCCATTTCGTAATAGTTATTTTGTATCGATTTGATCACGCACCCTATTTCCGCCTTATGCGGTTTATATACGAACACGATTTTTACAGACCGTGAAAATCAATTATTTTGACGCTAGCGGTCTTAAAATTTTTGTAATGGCGAGTGACTATGAGTTTTAACTTTGATACCAACCTCACACTTGCTCATGTAGAAATTGGAAAAAGTCGGTCTTTCTTTTGACCAAGCGAAAAAGGAAACGAGGCTTTTCCGAGGAAAGGAGGAGGGAAGCTATATATGTATTAAACTCCTTTACGCGCGTTGATGCACACGCGCAAAATTCTCCATCTCGGGATAATATTTTCTCTTGGAACGCGCGTCGAAAACTCGTTTAACATTTGCTCGTTACGTTGAGCCGAAAACCATGCGTGAAACATAGGAATCGTTTGTCTTGCAAGACATTAGGTTCAATTCAATTTTCTACGCTACCGTATTCCTTTTAGTTCTTTGATTTCAACTAAAAACCGCAGTTGAAAATTTGTGCCAGTTTTGTTTTATTATTATGTGAATAATATAATAATTAAACAAGAGTTCTTGGAGCTATAAAAATCGTTCTATACTCGTTGGAATGCTCGTCGAACACTCTCTTCGACTATACCGAAAGGCGAAAAATTCAGATTTTAATTAGGAAATTAAGAAAAATAAAAATGATCAAAATCACAATAGTTGCTACGGAGTTTTCCCCTATAGTTACCATCTGTTTTTCGGTGGGAACGTTCACAAATGTTCGGAATAATTACAATCACAAATGGATAATCTTCTTAAATCATTATTGAAGCGAAGGAATACTAAAACACTGTACAATCATTTGCAGCGTTTTGGTTTACTATTCAATAATAAACCATTGTAATCGCCCAACAATTTACAATACTATTCAATTCATTTAATAATACTAAACGTTCTTTTCCTTTTTCGATTACGAAAACAAAGGTTGACTTCAAGTGGCCGTACAATTCTCTTGGCTGGTCGCCTTGCTGTTTTCCCCTAAAGGTGTACGGTTCAGACTTCAATAACGTGCGATACAGGTCTCTTGAAAACTGAACTTCGTCTTTTCCCAAGCCAAGGGGTTCGATTCTCGGTCGTTTCTTGAGAAACCCTCAAGGCGAAAGCCTTTGCTAACGGACACCTACGCCGCCTTGTCACTCGATTCGCCCGCTTTTACAGCTACACTCGACGGTTAATTAGTGCGACGAATTAGGCGGCGAATTAGGCGTACGCTTGCAAAGGAAACATCTGAGACACTCGATTGCTTATGTACTTAGAAAGCAGTGTTTTTGTTTCGCTGAAATAACATCTTGTCGTCTTCAACGTTTCAGAGGTCAACTTGCGTTCGTTATGCGCGATTTTAATAGCTTAGTTGACTAGTTTAGTGTTAACCGAGTGCAACGGGGCACATGAACATAAACGCCCCGTAATGCAACAATTGCCGTGGTTTATGATATAAATTGAAACGGGGTAGATATTCCATTGTAGTCGTTTGTGCGAGATGAAATTCAATTAAGCCTACTTCAATTCATCTCCATTTCTTTTAACTTCACTGCCAGTTCTACTCCTCTTAGCATCCACCACTTCACCTGCGGTTCTCTTCCACTTCACCATCACTTAAACTCCATTTCTCCTGCACTTTACTTCCACCTTAGTTACACTTAACCTCTACTTATCCAATTCACGTGCCTTTCTACTTCCCCCCACTTCCACTTCCGTACTTTACTCCCGAAGACTTGCTGATGCTAACGGATATCACTTAATTCGAACCAATGTTCCAATTCCAACAACTTCTGCCATCCATTCGATGTTGTTACTACTAGGCGTCGAGGAAAAAGCCGACAAAATTACAGCCTCAACGGCTTCGATTTATGACACCAGTTTCGACGAGTGCTAGTGTCCGGTTCGGCGTTAATTACTGTGCATTCGGGCTGAAGAAACGTCGGATTGTGGGTTCAGGGAAAGAAAAAATGCTTTCGAGGAGATATCAACGTTGATTGAGAGCCTTTTTTAAATACACCTTACCTACTACTTATCCAAGCAATCGAGTACCTACAAATTTCGGAGTTGATTTCTTCATTCAAACTATTAAAACCGAATATAGCATAAACGGGACTCGCGCAGCAGGCAGAGTAGGAAGTTCTACGCTTTCTCCTAAATCGTCTTTTGCTATCTATAAAACCGAACGCAGTTCTAAAAAATACCGTACACAAATAAATAGCCTTGGAGTTATATCTAACTAGAAAAACTACCCGACCAAAGTCGCTCAATAAATGGCGATACTTCAGTTGTGTAGCCTCATACATTTTCAACAGCGCCCCCTTTCAATAGAGACTTGGTTTCTTGTGTATCTGTCGTCAAAGGGAAAGTCGAAAGGAAAGCGGACGGAAAACGCCGTGCTTCAGGCTATTGATGTCCACTTGGAAAATATCTCTTTTGGGGAGTAAATAATAAACGGAGATGCTGAGAAAGACCAGTGAATGGTTGAAATGGCCTAAAGACGATTTTTCAATGCTTTGGGGTAATTTAATAAAACTGATTCATAATCGTGTTTATACACGTAGCTACTGAAAAGGGACTGATCAGTGATGCAAATTACTTACCATTAGTTTGAATATCTCCTTTAGTGAAGGGATACCGCGCTCACACTTCTGCCGAGAAGTCTCCGAAGAAAACGAGTCCTCAACCAGTAGCGGCGTCCCTTGAATTACACTCGATGGAAGGTCTCCATACTGGTAGTTTCATGTGTAAACGGTCTTTCTTATTAATTTGCTTTGAAGGAATACCAAACAGTAAAGACCATTTTTGACTCATTTGCTTTTCGAACAAGTTCCCATAGTTCGAATTGCTTGAATAAAAAATGAGTGACTATGTTTCCCATATTTTGCGATCGTTAAACGTTTTGCCCTTTTCTAAGCTTTGAATCCTTTTGCAATGACCTTTTGCCAGAGTCATTATTTCCTTCCTGACAGTTCCATTTTGGCCAGTCTAGAGCAATTATGATTACAATAGTAGACAATACTGACTATTATTATTACACCTGATCAACCAAAGATGTCTGACGCTCGTTGCCGACTAATCAAAACTGGAGACAGGACTGGCCTGCTGGTACGAATCGATTCAATTACACAGTCCGGGAGCGCTTGACCTGATAATAACAATTATGCCTTCTAGCTTAATTTCCTCACTACCTAACCCTCTGCCCGTTAATTCCAAGTTATTTCAGGCGACTTGTTATAACCGAAGGCTCATAAAAATGTGTGAATTCAGAAAATCAAATCTATTCGGTGAAAAATACTGGTAAACAGAGGGTTCAGATGATATTCTCAAGATGCGTGGTCTTCAAGCTTCGTCTCCCTTGGTCGGATACGGAAAACTGTTGGGTATCCTGGTATCCCTGTAAAAAGAGACGAGTATGGCTGGACTTCTTGAACTGCCCTGTTCTTTACTCCACACTATTCCCCATTTCCACGCCGGCTCTACGAAAACTGCAGACAGCTTCACTTCTTGGGTCTCCATAGAACGTTACCACTGGGCTGGTAACATGGATGGGTTACCATCCCGTATTGCTAAAATAAAGTTCAGTTGAAAGTAGAACATGCATGCCCAAACAAGCAGAAGACTAAAATGGTCACCACAGTAATGAAAAATTTTTGAACGAGCTGCTGCGTTGTTCTCAACCTCAAGCAATGATGTATTAACTAATTGATAATAAAAAAAAACACGCTTCCCAGTAATAATCTTCAAACTTAATAAGGCAGTTCAAAATCATTATCTTTGTCTCAGGCATGAAGGTCACTCATCAACGGCAAGGTCTATCTCTAGGTCACCTGTCACAAAGTTGCTTTTACTGATAGGTGTGCTTGATTGGAGAGCGTGGAATGGTCCTGCATAATTTATGTAATGTTTTTGTGCTGTGAGCAAGCCCTCAGAGAGCCAATGACGAGTCGTTGTAGGATATATATTAAATTCTATTTACTCATCGCTCCTTGGTACGAAAAATTCTTTAAATGAGTAATCTTATGATTAACGTTTCTCTTCGTATTTTAGTAGCCCTGAAAAGGGCCATTAAATAGAGACGGTTCTCAACGATTCCTGTTTCAGAAACATTTGAAAACCTATCAATGATCTCCCTTTTATTTTCACTGCACCGTTTAATAATAAAATACTCTAACTTATTTTGCCATTTTTACGTTATAATTTCCTTTGTAGGTATACTGTGTGTAATGAAATAACGAAACTTGAGGTTGTTGAATGCGATAAGACTTATTCTTAATGAAACTCAAAACCCGTGCGAGATTTTAATTTAATCAAGCCGGCATCAAAGGTAGCTACTGTACAATACGCTTTCGGTAAATTATGTTAATTATACCCGGACGCCTTTATCCGCTTTCAAATGAGTGCACTGAGGTAGCCGATTATACTGGACACGTTTTCATTATAGACCTTCTCTCTCGAGGACCGTTGAAGATGCTTTTTAGCGCATTCAACCCAACACTGTTTTTCCCCTTCGGGGAAGTAGTAGGTATCGTACACCCACTGGGGACATTTTTTTGACTACGGGTTGCATAAATGTGACTTCCAGGTTGCAGCCCTGGGGATTTCTTATGCAGGAACCGAAAGTGCATAAGGTACTATCAAAAATGCGACATGATCTCCGACTGCGACGACGGCGAAGACGAGGAAAATTGCAGTGAGTATTTTTTCATAGAGAAGAACATTTTTGAAAGTGAATTCACATATTATCTCTCTCTCTCTCTCTCTCTCTCTCTCTTTCTCACTCATATAATTATTCTCATCAGGTCATCAGATAGTCGATGCTATCACTCTCTTCGAAAATTCTTCCGAATAATAGCATCTTCTCCCTGTCGTGTTTTCCAAGTTTTGAATTGAAAGTACTGCTCCTCCATTTTCGTCTCTCTCCTTCGTGTGAACGTTTCAACATCAAACGTCTCTCGTTGCGTACACGTGATACCCTTATTTTCGAACGGTAATTTCCAACCAACTAAGCCTTTTGCAAATAGAAGACTTGTAAAATAACTTCAGAAGCTCTCAAGTCTCGGGTTTTTCGTCGAGTGAAATTTCTGACATAGCGTACACCTAGGCCGGTTAATTAACCCTTCCACTTTAACCCCTAGTTAGCTAGCATTGATAAACGGCGAGAGGGGAAATTGTGTTTTTACGACCGCTTTTATACGGCTTTTACTCTTGGATGAAGCAATTATTGTGGACCTTAGTCTTGATTGATAGCTGCCGTAGTACATCTAACTGAATTCCTTTGAACGCTAATAGCACGGAAACGTTTTATGTCTATTCATCGATGTAGTGTGCATAGATCACACAGTACTTCCATGTTCGAGTCGGCAAACATGTATAAGCAATTGTAAAATCAAGAAACTCATCACAATTTTTTTTCAATAAAGGGTTGATTGTTCCAATAATTAATACATTTTCACCAGAGCATCGATTTTTTAGGGGGAAAAACCAGGTTTTTGGAGCCCAGGGTTGCGGGGCTCCATACCTCTGTATTTGGTGCATGATTCGTAGCCCCTATTTATAAAGTGACAAGGGTTCTACATTTTAACCGAATCCTTCGTTCTGATTCGGTCTTGCGCATCTGTTCAGGGAAACAAAGCTTCTACGGCTTAGCAGCTCGACATTGCTTAATCCTAAGCAGCGATAAGGATTGCACTAATCTTCGAGGCATCATCGCGAATGAATGTGTAAACTGATGCCTATGGAGGGTAAAATATTGAGGTTGAACTGCAATGATTGAACGAGACCACCTTAACGTTGACATTGTGAAAACAATTGTCTATTATATTGCACTTGGTGAACCTTTCCATGAAGTAGACACAGTCTCCTGCCTTTGGGGTTAGAGGATGATGTAACTTTTCGTATTAATCATCCAGGATTGCCAACCTCTCCAAACCCAAGGGTTAACCCCTTTTCGTCCCTGATCTCGCGTATGGCTCTTCCTTCGCGCGGTCTTTTAAGAGAAAAGGGCCTTCTTGTGTTTATATGAGAGGGTATAACGGCGAGGGTTTAAATACGTAGACGAGAAGGGAAGGATCTACGGTCATGATAAATGAATGCGATATAAGCACGCAGAAAAGGCCGAAGTTTGTATTTCTCGTTCTTACGAAAAACCGAGCTGTAGAGACAACTGTAAACGTTACGAATTTCAAGTTCAACGTAATTTCTTAACAAGTCTAGATTCTTGAAAGAGTTTCTAGAGTAGGCTACTACTACTCTGCTCTATATTAAAAACCGCAAAATGAAAGCGTTGAACTGTTAAATCTGAATCTGAAATAAAAAGTGAGGATTTAACCCATTACAGGAGAAAAAATTATCCGAATCAAACCCAGTGTCGTGATGGGTGGTCGCTTTATTTCGAAAAAAGCTCTTCACTCCGAACGAGTGACGTTCGAAACAGGTCATTATCCGGACGCTTTGAGGCTGAGCCCGAAAATGAACACCTTAAAACCCCGTATCGACGGAGCTTGAAGGCTCTAGATTTGATTATGCAATTACGATCGTACATTCAAGAATACACGATTCGGGTGTAAAGACTGCGAAAATACTGTGATTTCTTTGTTTTTGGCAACCTTTAGGCGTTTTGTAATGCACCATGTGGGCTGCCTCTCGTATAATTTTTGACATTTTTATATCTTTGCTCAAATTCGAAAAGCGTTATAAAAATTCACGAATTACGAAATGGTTGTGTACAAGTCCGCAACTCAGTTAGGCATTTTCATGTGCTTCGCCAGCACCCTCCTCTGTGGATATCGTCTTGGTAGCGCAAGTACGATTTCCACAGAGGTACGCAACCATTTTCTTTTTTTTTTTACACGTTTTTTAGGTTTGAATTCTGGTAAAATGGTCGTCATCAACATTTATCCCGCATCAGAGATTCCTAATGGCACTCTGCATCCCCCCTCTCTTCACTTTCCTCTCCACCTACTTAGTCCTCTCAACTCACTCCGTTCTCTCCACTTACTTCGTTCTCTTCGGTCATTCAACTTTCCATTCACTCCACTCATTCCACACTCCATTAACTCTGTTCTCTCCTTTTAGGAACGTGGCTATCTTCTGTCACTCTTCTTTCTTTGTACTCTTCATTAATCTAATCACGTTGTCTTCCTATTCACTCAATTCAGCTCACTCTCTCCATGCACTCCACTCACTCGACTACATTCGACACATTCAACTTTCTCTTAGCACTCTGTTAGACGTTTCCATTAATTATACGAAATTACCTATATTCAGGTCCAAAGCTGACTAAGCTCTGCCCATTGGGCGAATTCACTTGCGGCAACGGCATATGTATCGAGCTCGAACGTCGATGTGACGAGGTCATCGATTGTCCTGAAGCGAGTGACGAAATCGGTTGCCGTAAGTGAGCAACCGTCGATGCAACTGAGTCTTTAAATCCATTGTTCTTACACAAAATTCGTCGTGCACAATCAACATTATATTTCCTTCCATCATTACCAATGTACTTTCTGGATTAATTTCGTCTGTATAGCTTGCTAGTCCTTTTTTTGCCATGCAGTAACTTAATATTTTGCTGTACCAATTCATTATATCCTGCGTTTAGCATTTTTAGTTCTGGGTTATTATTTTTTAATTCGATTATACACTCCCGCGTACATTTATTATGACATGTCGTAGCCTTCACCAAAAAATAAATTGATCAGTGACGCTAAGTTGACTAGTTTGAGTCTGTCTGTCCCTGTGTAATCAAATGGGACGCCGCACACGGTGCCACTGATTACGTAGCTACTGGTTTTGGATTACTCAACCAGAAGCAGCGTTTGCGCCTTAATTTGGATTCACAGAAAGGGGCTATAACTAGTTGGTAATTTGCTTCACTGATAAGCTCCATTGCAATTGTTCCGTGTGAAAGGACTGAGAGAGCCCAATTGTTTTTGAAACTGCTATTCATTATATATTTATATGTTTGCGCTTTTCTGTTTGATTTGATTGTTTTTTTTTTCGCATGCGATAGAATAAAACTTGGTCTGCTCAAGGATGCATTTTATTTCATCAACATAATTCATAACAGGCCACAAGCATTGTTAAGGTGGCGCTATGAGCTCGAATTAGTTTCTTGAATTGTTGTTCTTGTGTCTGCGCTCTTGAACTGAACACTAGTTTAGAATTGGTAATTCATTTTCCGACATGTGTAATCGGCTATCCTATTTACTCTCCCTTGTTCTTTTCAGCCTGCCTCTCCAGTGAATTCCAATGCGACGACGGCAAGTGCATCGAAAAAGGGAAAAAATGCGATCAAAAAATTGACTGTCTGGACGGGTCGGACGAAAGAGACTGCGACCGAAGTAAGAATGCAAACAATTCCATACAATTTTCAAGAATCTCTATTATTTGTGCATTTCCCTGAATTAATTTCTAGAAATGGGAAACTTAAGTTTTACATTCAATGTGTTCTACAATTCAAGCCAAAATTTTTATCCCATTTTATTCTATTATGTAGACTTGATTCAAGTCTGTAAGGATAGCGAATTCGATTGCGGAGACATATGCATCAGCAGGCGGATGAGGTGCGATGACATCGTACATTGTGATAGTGGTGCTGATGAAATTGGCTGCGATCGTCGTAAGTTGACTGGTATTTTGGGAAACGCTGACAAAGTTTGTGTAGCTTCGGGGTTTCTTCAAGGCTTTCGGGGTTATCAAATGAGTATCTGCATTTGGTATTTGCAAGGTGAAGGATAGATTTTATCATGAACGTTGGTATGTATAGCTAAAAAATACTGCTGCAATGAACATGTGCAGAATGTACATAGGACGATGCGATGGGATGTGCTGGTAATCCTAGTGGAGGGTAAGGGGAGTTCACATTTCCAGCTGACAGATCAAGGTTTAGGATAACGGTAAGGTTGGTAACAGCTGGTGGTGACGCTGGCCGTGGTGGAATGTCTGCGGTGAAACCCGACGAGATCTATCTGATGTGACAGTAAAAAGACAATACTTGTCAACAGATACCAGTGCTTGTTCCGTCGATAAGTACACAGCCATACTTATGATAAAGGGTCCTCATCTAGAAAGACTAGATTATGATCAATGTTTTAGTCCTGCGGCAGAAGTGGAAGTGTTCTGTAGCTCCGAACTAAACGGGTTTAAACTATCTCCCCGACTATATCTACGTTTAAATTTCATACCATGGGAGCTTCATCATATGTAATATAAAAACCCCTGCGTAACCTAGGTACCTTTTTTATACAGTTATTCGATACATGTTTTACAACCTTAGGCCGTATTTAAATCACAATTTTCTAAAGCAACATCCCCTCCCCCGAGATTTATTAGATTTCCGATTAAAACCAACCTGACTATTTGGCCTATTCTACTTAATTCTTGTACAGCGGAACCCATTTTGACGCCCCCAATTTTTTATCCATAGATCTTGGAATGAATCTACTTTTTACACTTTGGCAATTTTGCAGTTTGCTCACCACCTGAATTTAAATGCAGCAACGGGACTTGCATCCCGGCTTACCTAAAGTGCAATGGTAAACCCGACTGTCCGAACGGTGAGGACGAGAAAGAGCCGGAATGCCGTAAGTCCTTATCAATACGCATATCTATCTCTCGAAAATGACTAAATGTTCCGTTCAGCGATTTGTGTAATAGGAAAAGCGTTAGCTTTACTTGCGATCGCTGTAGAGTCCCGGTGAAAAAGCTTACTGCCCGCTTCTTTTTGACCCTGAAAAAAAAAAAAATCATTTTTTTTTTTGAATCGATGACGTATTCTAACGCGGATCGATTGGCAGCAATGATCGATTTTCAATGATAAATCAATTTAGCCCCAAAATATTTCGGTAATGACATGAATGAAGTATTTTTAATTACGACTATTCACCCATTCAGCGAGATTTATTTCTATTCATATCTTCACTTATATCCATATTTTTTTCATATAATTTCATATTTATGAACACCATAAATTAGTTGGTTATTTCTTCATTTTTCTCGACAAAAATGATGATCCCCTCTACAGTCATTTGTAGATATTCCATGGCAAGTACATAGTTGGCAGTGAACGGACATGAAGCTGGATTGTTTCTTTGACAAAAAAAAAAAAAAAAAAAAAAGATTGTAATTTGGTGAAATTGTGGCGCGGTTTGAGTATAAATCAATTTTCAACCAGTTAGAGATAGTCAGGTCTATATATCAATCGGTATTGATGAAAAATTATTTCACACTGGTTACGAGTTGATTTGTGATCGAAATTCGCCATTTTGTTTGCGGCATGTTTGTAATGTTTGCATGGCTAATTTACCAGCAACATGCCCAAACACTGCCATTTTTTCTGTTGCGATTTTGAGCTGCCCAGTTATTTGTAAAAATTGACATATTATATCGCGCTTTTGAGAGGTTTTAATATTTCGAATCAACAGCCACAACAAATAAGTAAATTATCTAATAATTAAACATTAATAATAATTATCCAATAATTATCTAAATAATCTAAAGTAATAATTTATCAACACTTAGGTACCTAGTTGTCGGTTGAAATTCAATCGGAGTTGAACTATCAATAGGGTTTTTCAATAGTATCGATTATCGATCATTTTTATTGGCTGTTCAATCAGGATTGACGAGATTCTATTTCATCAACGAGCAGTTTGTGGCTGTTGTTTCCCCTCGCGCTTTTGCCATTACAGTCCTTATGACATTAATCATGGTATAGAACTGAATTATTTTAGCAATTGAATATCCGCCTCATGTGCGCCGATTGCTGCTTTGTATCGTGGATTAAGCATCGTCTTGTGAATTGTTTCTTTTGCAATGTTTGTGCTAGCCTGTGGTTTCGTCCGGGTTTTGTCCAAAACGCTTTTTTGCAGCTAGCACACCTACAGCGTGCCTGCAGAATGAGTTTGCCTGCAACAACGGTCAATGCGTTCGAAGGCAGTATCTTTGCGATTCGATACCCGACTGTTCAGATCAGAGCGACGAAGATGAAAGTTACTGTAGAGGTGAGATGAGGGACCGATTTTGCCACTGACGAAGAATATTAATTTTTTAAAATTGTTTCCATCGTTCTGGGTGTTGGTTTAAAATATTCATAATAGACTTTCTTCCTTCATTCCACTACTTCATTTACCGACTTCGATAGGAGGAGGTTACTATCGAAGGTTGACTTGCAGGTTTTTTTCGGTATGTGTGTTGTCCACTGGCGTTCAGCCCCTGTAAGTTCGATTGGAATGATTTTTAATTTTGTTACACGAGAACTATCCAGGTTGGTCCCAAAAATTTTTTTAAATTGAATCCATCCTGTCGTTGTGCAATCTCAAATCCGGAGAAATACCGGAAAACGTAATTTTTGCAAAAACGGGAACTTCTGACTTTGCGAGCTTGTACAATTAACACGTTTGTTGGGATATGGAAATAGGAAAAGAACAACAACATCACTAAAAGACCTTAATTCGAAATTAAATTCGCAAAAATCGTTGAAAATTAAAATTAATTCAAAATTCAATTTTCAATTAATAGAACGGATTTGAGTACCAAATAATTTTATTATCATGCAAGAACGTGTGGTAAGTTTCTGAATTTGGTTAATTCAGTGTAAATTGCAGATAAGCTTGCGAAAGATATTATATAACTCAGCTATGACTTTTGAGAAAATAAAAAAATTATTCGATTTGTGCATTTTAAATTGTAATTACCAACAGTGGTGAAATAGGCAGTTTGAGTTTCGAAAGTTATGGTCAATGCTAAGGTATTTAATAGTTATCAATGAGTTTTAATGAATTTAATAGTTATCGGCGACTGAATTTTCTGAAAAGTTGGAATACTTTTGTTATTTTTCCTTTTCAATTTTTTTTAAAGTCTCCTGTATTTGTTTTTTGTTTGTTGTTACTCAGTTCGCTCTCACTATTCTCTCCACTCACTTCGCCCTCTCCATTCACTCCAGTCTCTTCGTTCTACACATTCACTTCAAGCTCTATATTCACTCATTCAGCACTCGCTAACTCTAGCCAACGTAAAAATAACTTCATTAAATTCATCTTTATATTTATATCAACCCTGACAGGCCTCATTCGTGTGTTTTTCTCCTACTGTATGCAAACTTTCTGATGGTACGTTATTAATCGTCACTTTTGGATACTTGATCCTTGGAGTTCCCTCATCTCACGTTTATTTACAATTTTGCTCATTTTTATGGTACTTGACAGAATTTTCGTGCCTATCAGACGATTTTTATTGTGGCTCGGGGAAATGCATACGGTCCGGTCAGCGGTGCGATGATGTCCAACACTGTGACGATGGCTCTGATGAAGAGAATTGCCCTAGTAAGTATGCCCTGATGGAGAGAAGGTGTTCTATAGTTGAAAAAGAGAGGAAAATCGTGTTATTCGCCTTGTATTTCCTCCCTTTTCCTATTTTCTTCCCTGTCACCCTCAATTTTTTTCCTTCATTAATTGATCTATTACATAACGAGAAATTCTGAGCTATTTGAGGATTGTAAATTGGAATATTTTTATGCAACATTGCATGTTGTGTAGTTGTGATCTAGACGAACGATTTTGTGTTCATAGTTGAATTGCGGTGAAATAAATTGTGTAGGGTTAATAATTCGTAAGTTTGAAGAATACTTTTTTACCATTTTATTTTTTTATTTTTGTATGAAAATTGTAGATTCGCTAAACTGTACATAGGCTTCGAACGAAGAAAAGTTAGAATGGAACG
This sequence comes from Tupiocoris notatus, assembly GCA_037159825.1. Classification (NCBI taxonomy): domain Eukaryota; kingdom Metazoa; phylum Arthropoda; class Insecta; order Hemiptera; family Miridae; genus Tupiocoris; species Tupiocoris notatus. The sequence continues at coordinate 126,152 of JASJUZ010000568.1, read as the reverse complement.
AAGCACCTTGTTTTAGCACTATTGAACATGATATTCAGCCAGATGCAGTTTGCATCATATTTGCGCATCATTCCAATCCTTTCATCTTTGAAAGTTTATGGTACCTTGCAACAGATTCCCAGAGTGAGGAATCAATTATCATGTTGCGTTTCTTCTATCTACTGATGACACATTTTGGCCTATTAATCGAATTTAAGTCACCAATGGCTCACAACTACAGAGTAATTTGTGTAAACATAGGCTCCTGTGCTTATACGGAGTACGAATGCGAAAGCGGCCAATGCATTCAGGCATCGGAAAGGTGCAACAACGTGCGTGACTGCGAAGATGGCAGTGACGAGAAAGGATGCTACAGCTCCGGTAAGAGTTGCAATAATTTTTCTTATGGTAACTGTAACTATGTTTCCCCGGAGGAAGGAATTAATGTGACACTATACTTTATTTTTCACCAATTTTTTTTCAAAGAAAGACCTGAAAATACCATACTGACAGTTCTATGCTAACTCATAAATATTTTAGGGGACTACAGCAATATCACAATGAGCATGACGCCAGCTGGAACTATTTCTCGCAATCGTACGGTTGAGCATTTCCACTGTAAATACACATCTACAGTTCCGGTACGCCCGGAGATCCGAGAGATACACGTCAATGTCTTCTGCGGCCCTCCTGGCCCATGTTCTCCTGGGGAAGTTACCACTTCACTGGACCTGTCGAGTTCATTGAAAATGCTCTGGAATTCCGGCAGCGTAGATAGAGTTGTCAGATTGACGAGCAATTTGTATGCTGTATCTTGTGTTCTTATCGACGACCACAGTCGCACTTTGGCCAGGACGGATACATTCATACAAGGTTCAGGCTATTAGCTGAATAGTGTTTGAAATCTGTCTTGTCTTGTCGTCCCTGAATTCGTCCAAGGGCCATTGGTGGTGGTAATAGATGCTATGGCTGTATGTATGTATAAATAGTCCTTTAGATATTCTTCATTGATTGACAATTTTGAACTTGGTGCAATCTTGACAGAGATACGGATTGTCAATGGTGGTCTCACATCATCACTATGAATGAATGAGAGGTTTTCAGGAGGTTTTCTGTGGAAATAGATGCTCTTGCAAGATTGATGCTTCAATGAAAGTGGGAAGCTGTGATGCGTTCGGTGCTGCTTTGAGTTGGCACTGTCTTCTAGCACTGGCGAAAATTCAACTGGCAAAGCAGTTGGTTCTCTATAGACCTGAGTCCGAAAAGGATCATCGACAGTTTTGAATGTTTCTGTGAGTTATGCCTTCAATGCTGATTTCAAACGATGTCTCGATTGTTCCATAGCACATCTCGATGTGCTAGACTCTGAGGAGTTTGGTTTGACGTTCAGGCGGTTGAAAATCAAACTTTCATCCGCCCACTGTAATGAGGCAAGGAACTCTGAAGCGTGAAATCCATAATGGTTTCAGCAGAATTTCGGTCAGAGGGATTGCTTGGGCCATCTGAAATATCCATCATCTTTAATATATTCAATGATGTTAACATCCTTGAAATGGTGGAGATCTTTTGATATCGACGTGTATTCAGAAAACTGACGTTCTGATGGAGGGTAGGATCTAACAGTAGTCGATGTGCGATGCCATGTCTTTGGGTGCTGACTACCGATGAAAATCGCCGTTCTAAGTAAAGGCTGCCTTAATCTGCACAAGTACTGACTGCTTTGATCAGTGGTTGTCAACTGTGAGTACCACTAGGGTTACTTCAGGAACATGACTGGATATCTGAATTATCTATGTCCTCTTGCTCAGGACCTATGCTGTGGAATGATGGGAGTTCCTCAAGGGTGGTGTATTTAAGTTTGAGCACCCCGGTACTGATTGTTTAATCCGAGTCAGCCCAATACCTGAGAGGCACAATAACAACCCCCAACCCCCAAACCCCTTTTTTCATGATCAATCATTTTGATGAACAGCATCGGGCAATCACTGGCCAGAGGAATCATGATGTGTGCCTTAAAGTCTAGTTGTTGTTGGTGGAAGAGGTTGTACGTCCTAAGCTTTTTATGTGGCAGTTCCTATCTTTGTACTTTGTGAAAGTACTGCACATGAGAAAGGGTAGGTTCACCGAGAGTATCTTGCTGCAGGTTAGTAACAGCCATGTAACTATTAACATTCACATATGGCCAATGTTTGATTCAGCTGTCGATGAAAAACGGGGAAATGAAAGGATGGTGGCAAATGCAGGAACCCCACTCAACATTACCGGCCTATGTTAGGAGAACCTTAGTTAACCTACCCTTTGCCGTGGAGGGTCTATGGTCATGATTCGTATACAACTACCAGATAACTTAGGATGCAATACTTGAGTTTATAGAGTAAACTACATGTACCACTGTAGTTTGAATAACTTTAAGTTACTGTTGCGCAGTTAATTGACACACAGTCAATCAGGTGTGATTTCTAAACGTTTCAGCGAACTGCAATCCATCGAAGCAATTCACTTGCGACAATGGCCAATGCGTTAGCAAATCGGCCAAATGCAACAATATCGAAGATTGTTCTGACGGGTCTGACGAAATCAACTGCATCACGAGTGAAATACAACTAATCACAAGTCCCACAAGTCAAGAAATTGAAGAGAGTAAGTTCTTATTAGTACTAAAAAAAGTTGACTATTGAAAAATAAAAAACTACCTGTTTATCAGTTATCTATTCTGGTTTACATGCGTTCAGTCTTTCAAGGTGAGGTCATAACCCAACTGAATACCTATTATCAAGGATTATAATATTATTGAATATTATACTCTTCATGTTCCCTTCAATTCTATAGAACGGTTCGTGTTTTCATAATATTCTATTTGTCCAGCCAAAGAAGCTGTCTTCCAATGCAGAGATGAAGGGCCGTCACGATACCGTGTTCGTTGGATACGTGGAGATGGCCAACCTTTGCCTGAAGGTTCACGAACTTTGAACAACGGCGCTCGACTCGAAATACCCAACGTCCAGGTGATGATTCAGTGTTAAATTTGATTTATGTTATTATTATGTTGAGGAGATGTACAAGGCGATTGTTTTTTTGGTTTTGAAGTTTGCGAGGGAGAAAAACTGGGCAACTCGTTCTCCATTTAGAGAACGCGTTGCCCAGTTTTTCTCCCCCGCAAACTTCAAAACCAAGAAGATATGAAGCGACTACCCAAAAACGAAGATTGTTTTTTTGTTTTGTTTTTTCATATCTCTTTTGTTAACTCAAACAGTTTCACCCATTCTGACATCCTCAGGGGTTGATGACTCTATACTGATTAGTCTATGTGGTACCAGTGACCCTTTTCAGAGAAGTTAGGTCTACCATGGCTCCTCATGGGACTGCACTGTCCTTAGGATGCTATAATCAGCAAATGGGCTTTACTTGAAGCCGGAGATGGTGAAACGGTCACCTCGTGCATGTACCTCTATATACCTATGGTAATGCTGACTATGTTGATGCTGAGTGTTAATTGTTTAAATGATTTCAACAGCTAAGCGCCACTGGTGCATATGTTTGTGAAGCTGTGGGAGCCCCGAGGACCGCATCTGGTGCTAGGGCTACCGTCTACTTGAAAGTCAACCCATGTAAGTGACACCTTTTTCGTCTCTGTTTAATTAGGCTGGAGAATTAGTTCAAATATTTTATGATGATTTTGCGCAAGCAGCTAACTCATCGGATTCATCTGCGGTCAGGAAATATGGAGTTTTGAGCGAAAAAGAGCTCGAGTTCTTTGGGACAGGTAAAAATTTTTTTAATTTCAAACTATGAGGGTTTTTATGGAAGACGAGGTAGATTAGTTCATTCAAAACATTGGCTTGTGTCAAGCTATGTTAAGCATGGTGCCGATCCTCTTGCTGAAATTCTTATCTAGTGAAGTCTTAGTTCTCCCTCCTTAAAGTATGCAGTAGGACGACGTGTGAAGTGGGTGGAACCTTTGGTAGTGTGGAGTGGTTTGAGGACTAGAAGTCCCATGTTGTGAATTCTTCTCCAGGATGGATGTGGGTGTCATCTTGGTGGACGTTGGAACGATATATATTTGCAATCACTCAGGCAACGTAAAAAGATGAGATAGATGCAGAGACTGGCCGTGTTCTAACTGAGTTGATGATGCTGCAATATCAAGAAGGGTTTTGTCTTAGTAGTTAGAGGGGTTGAATTTCCCACAATTTCCTGGAAGCTCATGATGGTGGCTATTATTATGCAATGCCAGACCTCAATGAGTCCTTGTGATTAACCCCAAAACAACACTAGGGTACTATACAATATAATGATTATTAACTAATTTTCATAAGAAATCAGTAGAAATAATAGCGATGTTTTTGACCAAAATTATTTGAAGATCGTTTTAGTAACATTCTAATCATTAATGTTTAACTCTCCCCTTGCAAACCGAAATCTCAAAAATACTGGTGAGTTTATTTTGATTATCGGTCAAATTTATTTTATCACCATTAGTGTGAATATTTTATTTTAAATCATAAATTTGCCTTTTAAAAATGAATCAAGTGCTGGCTTTATTTTTCCTCTACAATAGATAAAAACATGTAGTTGGAGAGAAATGAACCAAAGAAACTAGGGGATTTCCAATTCCTGCTGCAATGAGTGCTGATAGGGACCTCATTTATAAGATATTTTTAACATGATTAATGGATTTTATAACCTCAAGATTAAATTATACTTGAAAAATGAATTTTCTTTCAGTTATTCACATTCCCGAACGGATACCGGAGACAGCGTGTGATTACAATGAAGCAACTTGCTACAACCGACAATGCATACCTAAACAGAAAGTTTGTGACGGTGAAATTGATTGTTCCGACGGAAGTGATGAATCTCGTTGTTCTGGTAACACTGAAAGTTATGGTCAAACAGTCGAAACCTAAGAAATTTATTGCTTTCAATTTTTTAATTCATTAGTAGTATCACTTCTAATGCCAGCCTAAGTTGATGAAGCAAGTTCCATCTGGAATTCTTTATAGAAATTGATGGGATAATATTATTCTGATCCTTTTTTCTCTTAGTTTTGGAATCAAGTTAAAAATGTAATTGACTGTGTTTTCACAGCGCATCAAGTTTGTGAGGCCAATCAGTTTATGTGTGACAACCGTGAGTGCGTCATGAAAACCTGGAGATGCGACAATCAAGTCGACTGTCTTGACGGGTCTGACGAAAAAGGATGTGAAGTCAGCAAGAACGGTAATTTAATGAGCAGCAGTGGGTGTTAATTTTATAATGATTTTGGCTATTCCTGATAGCATTGCTACTTGTCTTCCAGGTACATGCTACTCGACCGAATTCGCTTGCACATCGGGGAACCAGTGCATCCCTCGGGGCATGCTGTGTGACAAGACGAGAGACTGCCATGATAACTCAGACGAAATAGGATGCAGTAAGTACAGCCATGAATTACGTTATGGTCATCAATTGCTCATTATTAATGAGTCCCTGTTAGAAAGCAGTAGTTGGGGCACAAGTCTGTGTTGCATTATTGCAGTCATTCAGTGAAGATTAGACCACTGGAGAATAAACACCAATGGGGAAGACGCCTACTTTTTATTTTCGTTCCTAATGGCCTGAATTCTGCTATTTGGTGTCAGCTGAAGACGGAATGACCAATTTTTCATGAAAATTGTGAGTTTCCGCGGAGAAAATCGCCAATGAAAACCGATGATTTTGAACGAAAAATGAATAGTTATTACATCATAACTAGTCCGTTGAACGTGAATATCGATACTAGCGCTTGTATCTTCGGAGAATAAACTAACATTGGGAGCAATAATTTGAGGTTGCTGTGAGATTACCAAACCCCCCTCAGCAATTTATTTGCTTTACGAGGCATTTTGGGCGGTACTAACTCGACGATTAAAAAAACCTAACAAGTAGCAGTGAAGTTAGCGTCACTTACTCGATTTAGCATGACTCCAGTCTTAAAGACCGTCTTGTTGTTCTTGTCTGTCTTTCAGCCGACTGCAGAGCGCTCTAGGGAGTTACTTCAATCGGTTGGAGTTACATCTCCGGGTTTATTCAAACCGCTGATTTTCCTCAGCGATTTTCTCCGCGGAAACTCACAATTTTCATGAAAAATTGGTCATTCCCTCTTCGGCTGACATCAAATAGCAGAATTCAGGCCATTAGGAACGAAAATAAAAAATAGGCGTCTTCCCCATTCAAGTACGGAGCCAATTAGAGTCAAGCTTTTAAAAATGTTCCAATGCTATCGGAAGTCTGAAGGAGTTCCTGTATGCCCCAATCCAACCCCTTCTTCAATGGTCACTGACCATAGAGCAGTGAATGTCTCTTGATTCTTCTCCGCTGTTGTTAGTAAGGGGTCAATAACAACGTAGAAATATTTGTAGTAGGTGGCAGGATTAACAAGCACACTGCACAGAGCAACTCCCAATGCCTTCAACAAAATAGTACTTTTGGTGAAGATGTGCACTGTCTTTTGATGGACTTACCTACTTGAGAAATTTTGCCTCACCAAATTAACTTAGCAAAAATATTATATTGGAGTTGTAAGTGGGGAAAAAAACAAGGCAACTCATTCTCTGAGCTACATTTTCATTGCAGAGGATCCAGAGATAACTTTACGGCCGGAAGCTATTGTCAGGATCTGCGAAGGTAACGAATTGGTCCTCCGCTGCCAAGCGACAGGTTTCCCAATTCCGATCATCAACTGGCGTCTCAACTGGGCTCACGTTCCTAAGAAATGCCGAATGATCAATGAAGATGGACTTGGAACACTTGTTTGCCCTGACATGAGGGTAAGTACTCCCTGATATTACTCCTTTTTTTCTAAACCTTCTGGAATAATTTCAATCACAGCTTCATTCGCTGTATTCTGGAGCCATGTGTGGGCGCAGCAACTGACCACGTTTGGTAGCTGTCGATTGGCCCTGTTGAAGATGAGGGAACCAAGCTAACTACCAAACGCTTGTAAATTCAAGGATTAATCGAGACTTCATGGAAGGAAGTCCCTTTGCAAAAATAATTGCAAACTTGGCCAAGCTCTAGAAGCTATTGGATGCAAACAGGCCGACCTAGCAGGAAGGTGGCGCTGTGCATAACAACCGAACCTGTCGAGAAGGTAGCGGTAGCGAATTTGAATAAATCCTTGTCATTTCTCAAGAAGATAGTGGGTGTTCCTCACACCATGTACTCACTAAGCATTTATTTTGAACGGGTCAGCGGAATGAGAAGTCTTCCGGGAGCACACGCTTTACCTCAAATGAACAATGAACTGCTGTGACCCGTGTAGTTAGAAAAGAGTAATATTGCCCAATTACAAGTGCCCATGCTGTAGCAATTGCAGAACTCATCATTTTCAGACCAAGATTTTTATAAGCTGTTCTAAGAGATCAAATTTGTATTAGGTTGAAGATACAGGAGCGTACTCGTGTGAGGCAATCAATGGAAAAATAAAATTCGCCAACCCAGACGCAAACGTGGTTGTACGCGATTGCGATAGCGTAGACAAACCAATTTGCCAACCCGGTTCAGGTCTATTCAACGACCGGGCACAATCTATTGACGAATGCATCAAGTGTTTCTGTTTCGGCAAAACTACCGACTGTTCATCAGCCAAGCTCGAAATCAAGAAGGTAAGTTACAAGTCATATATGGTGGAATGGTGGTATTTGCACATTACAGACAATGGAAATTTTGGTGGATCTGACTGACTGTGTTTGCTTCAGATCCCTATACTGAGAGGCACGTACCCACTTGTTCCTGTCAAGTTTGAACCTTCCATTGAGATCAACTCAGGGGAGAGATCTCCTGTTCAAAATTATCTCATACCCTCGAACAACGGATTTGAGGTAAATAGCATAAGACTTTCCCAGCAACAAGAGCAATAGCTGGAATTACTATTTCGCTTGAACAATGGTAATTTTAAATGTGTTCAGATTTTCCCCATTTTTTGCCATATTTTCAGATCTATCATTTTTATTCTAGATACGTTCATCGATCGGAGGAAACGGCTCTGCCTACTATTATTTCTCTATGCCCCATGAAACTCATGGCAAGCAACTGAATTCTTATGGTGGCTTCATCACATACAAAGTTACTCCAGGTGGGGACACTCGGCGTCCTTATATTGACATTCCTGATGTTGTGATTCAGGTGAGTAGTGATTTCCTCAAACTCCAATAAAATGTACAAATAAATCAGCTCGTTGTCCGCTATAGTTGAGTTCTCCAAATCAAGTTAAATTCTACCTGATTCTGTGCCTACCTGGATACGTGCTATAAGTAGGTCGGTTAGCTGTTGGCCATATCTTTCCACTTACCATATCTTTCCACGTGCGATCGTCGCACTATATTTCTATCTGGCGCACTCATCCTTATCTGTTCCTGCCAGACCAAGCTCCTGGTGTTGTGCCATCCATAATGGCAAGATAGATAGAGCCAACTTCAATTTACAATGTCATTTTCAGCTTGCTCAATAAATTCAATCACATAAGGGGAAAGACTGGTTAAGCATATTTTATCCTGTACAAAGTAAGTCTGAGAAGTATAAGAATTGATTTAAGAGTACAGCTGGCTTTGGAACTTGAGCATAAAGCACGGTTTACAGAGCTATAAGATAAATAGTAAAATATAAACGGTGGCTTTGGACTTTATATACTGATGAGGGAAAAACAGAAACGGGAAGAGCAGAATGGAATCAAATTTGTTACTGTCAAACGAGATACATTCAACTAATTTCAATGTGACGGCAACTGCTCTTGGATTTTCTACATTTTCTGTTGGCATGATAATCAAGTTTTAAACTCTGCTCATAGCGTCATTTGGTTTGCTAAAAAAAAAAGTAGCAGTACACGATGGGATAAGGGGATCGAAGGGAAGTTGTTACTCGTTTCCCCAAGCCTTGATGGATTGGTTATTGCTGATCGCAATCGAAGTAGTTGTCTGCATCTTCAGATGTAAGTTGCACTTTTGTCTTCCTATTCAGTTGTGCAAAATGCCATCAGTGTAGCCAATCGCAGAGATAGTAACTCTGTAACTATCAAAAACATTTGGCAGTATCAAAAAACCCTTGGATTGCAGTGGTATACATAGTCATTGTAATATCGGCTACAATTAGCTCTCTTAATTTCTACCCCATTCCGTGAAGTAACTATCCGGGTCATCCAGTTTAGTTGGTATGTTGTTTTAAGGAGAAGAAGAACAAGGCGATTCATTTTCATCTCAGGGAGAAGTAGAGTGTGTGGTCTGATGGGTTGGAGTCGGTTGCGGTGGTTTCTGCGTTTGATCTCGCCATTTTTGTGTTGATATTAATTTATACTTTCATTTTGCAGGGCAATAACCGTACATTAAGCCACAAGATTCGCAATGGCTTGGTCCGAGACAGAGAGAACGAAGTTCGAGTGCAGATTATTGATGGCGATTGGTTAATAACAAATCCTAGTGAAGGTCGATATAATGAATATGCCACACGTGAAGACATCATGATGACCCTGGCAGACATAGAGAACATTCTCATCAGGTACCAACGATAGGTTTATCAACAGTTTTTACTTCCATGTTTATTCTTGGCAGATTGAGGGGGAGAAAAACTAGGTGACTTGTTCTCCTGTTTTTTATTAGCTTGCCGAGCACTTTTGCCCCTTTGGGCATCATCAGGGCTTCGTAGCACCATTACAAGGTATCCACGGCCTTCCATGTTTATGATTGTAGAAAATGGAAGTATTGTGATTGTCTGAAAAGTAAAATGCTCAGAAACAGTTTCTGAACAAGTGTCTGTGAGTTTGTGGTAAAAAAATGGCTTCACCATATCTCCCTGAAGAATTAATGAAACTCAATGAAATTGCTTTTAAGGAAACGTTCCCCAGTAAATGTGCAATGTGCTTTTATGGAATTTTCTATCACATTGTGATTCAAGATTTAACCGTTCAACGTTTTCTTTTGTTTCTGTTTTTGCAAGCTATAGGAGTAATTTATTTTTTAATGTTTGAGGTCTTGAAACGTTCGTTACGGCGAGCGGATGACGCATAATTTTTATCTGTTGGCTCACCCGTCGTACTTCTACGTTATGAGCATTTTTCACGGTTTCAGTGTTGGCATTTTGATTTTTTGTCTTATTTTTTCCCAATGAAAATAAGACAGTGTGATTAAAAATAAGATACTTAACATACTGTATACTATATAGTGTGTACTATCGATATTAGGAGGGAAAGATCGTGTCCTCTTTCTCAACAGTAAATTAGCAATCAGAAATGGGAAAACTTTATGCACCAGGAGCGCTAGTGAGGTTACTTCACCTTCTTTTTCAGGTAACCTGGCAAAATGTTTTTAAAAAAAGAAAAATTTTGTGGTTCGAAATATTTATTATTTTATTGGAGAAAATCGATTGGGTTTTAGCTCAACTTATTACGCAGGATTCATCAAAATCACAAAGGACCCTACAAATTGTGAGCATCGTAGGAAAAATACGTTGAAAAATGCTAGCACTCTCTGCAGGAGCAAGTTAGGACCAATGCTCTGGTAATTTGCTGATATCAGAGTGCAAAGCTTTCTCTTCTAGGTACCGATATTATGTACAAGTTTGAAGAATGGAGGTGTTAAAGGGTTTGCTGGACAAAGTCAGTGCATTCAGGTATCCTCAGGATGATTTGGAACCATTGGCTTCTCAGCCCTTGAGTGTGGGCCCTTTATTTGCATATATTGTGGTTAGCGTCTCTTTGGACGTCTTTGAGAAAACAATTTATGTGCCTCAGAAACCTAATCGCCTCAAGCCATTTACAAATGTTTTCTTCTGTGTTGTGTACAGAGTGCAGTACATTGAAGGTCCAGGTATTAATACTGCCATCTCGGACATTGATATGGATACAGCGAGTAAAATTGTCACTGGTAGAGAGCGATCACAATACATTGAACAGTGTAGATGTCCTAGAGGGTACACTGGTTTGTCATGCGAGGTAATCCTAACCTAATGGTAATCTATTTTTGTTTGTATCTCTAACAACGTAATACTGGCGAAAGAAATTAAATGTAAAGAAAGTCTTCACTCCTGTTTTCAGTTTGTGTTTTTGTTTTTTCCACTATCGCTTAACAGTTCCATGTCCTATAGGTTTGTGAACCAGGATTCGTCCTTATCAGACAACCAGGCTCATTTTTGGGCATATGCTCTGATCAAGCTGGCCCTTGCTCACCTGGAACTTACGGTGCTCCAGAAAGAGGCATACCTTGCCGTCCTTGCCCCTGCCCGCTCTCATCTGTCCCTGGGTATGCTAATTGTCTTCACCTATAAAAAAATGAACCATTTCCTAATGATATACGAACAGGTTTTAGAGGTATAATTTCTTGTAGCCTCTGGTTTATTCCTAGTTCCCCCACGTTTTAGCATAAAACATACAATCGTGACAAGGTCAATGTTGATGTTTTAGTGCTTTGGGAACTTGTCGATTGGGACCATCGTCCCAGGCTATCTGTGACTGCCAGATCGGCTACGTTGGCTACAGATGTGAACGTTGCGATTCAGAACACGGCTACAGAGGCGATGCTAGAATTGGCGACTGTAGAAGAGAACAGCCTGGTGAGTCATCAGAGATAGCTATAAATATTTACATGTACCTAGAGCTGAATTAATGGAAACTAACGATCACTAAACTGGGAAATGTAACACATTGATGCCGTGACAGCTTGAACGGGCCAAGTTGTGAAATACAGCTTAAATTAAGTACCTAAAATCTGAATAGGTGATTAAAAAAAGGTCTGTTCATCCGCCATATGCCGTCAACATTTTTCTGACAAAACTATGAAAGTACGTACTTGAAATTTTCACCAAAAATCAATCTTGGCCTCACAATGGCTCAATTCTTTAGCCAAATCGTCACCACAATTCTAAGGGTATTTTTTGGAGTTTTAAGGGGGGGGGTAATATTTTCCAAGGTTTTTAGACAAAGGTGTGTTTGGTATCAATTTCTATGAATTTTCACATGCAGACTCAAATGAGACCATAACAGAGTCAATAGCTCACAATTTAACGCAGCTTTGCATGGCCTATTTGAGATTTTGTCAAGATGGTTTAACGAGACTTTCTGGAGCTATAAGAAACGTTCTCTACTTCTTAGAATGCTCGTCAATCACTCTATTTAGTTGCTAAGGAGTTTTCATAAAATTACCAATGTGTTGTTTGGTAGAGACGTCATGAATGTTTAGGATTGTTACTGTTACAACGGGATGTTCTCCTTCAATAATAATTTATCACTGACAATCATTTGAAGTTGTCGGGCCAAGATTGATGTTTGGTAAAAATTGTTCATGCTGCATACTGCTGAAAAGGATTGAGCTGACCTTGTATTAGGCGATTTTTCGGACCCATTATAATTGATGCAGTAACAAGAGTTCCAATATCCATCACAGTGATGTGTACATTCAACCCTGGTTCTCCCCAATTGGAGTATGTATCGTTGGTGTGGAGACCTTCTGACTATTGTCAGACTGATGCCTTCGGTTTGTTGCTTTTAAGCTCTTGACGAGGCTATCCTATTTTGCTAGGTGACAGTGGCCTGATTTTATGGTCTTGAAGACTGATGTGACGTTGTTCCAGAGGCTGGTAGTGGGTCCCTTAGCTCCTGCGCTTGAAGCACATGTTGGTTCGTTATTCAATAATAAACCATTGTAATCGCCCAAGAAAAAAATGTTTAACCCACTCAAAATTTGATGTTTCACATTTCAAGGCATGACGAATCCGAATATCCAAATAAAAAAATTCTGAATCCAGAATAACTGTGTACTGAACACACGCAAGACTTGATTCTTTCCTAAATAATTGCATTGTCGTAACCTTTTCAACAGGTATTTGTAACGAAGCTGGATCTCGGTCTACCGAGGCTCTGAGTGATGGCACCTGTGCTTGTAAGGTAATTATTGTTACTGGTGTTTTATTTATTTAGAATACCCAATCAAAACAAATTTTATCACTCATTTGTGTTCTCGTGTTTTTTGCTTTCCCTCATTGCATGGTGAGTATTATCTTGAAAGTCCATTTTCTGAATCATTTCTGACTCAAATTGATTTTGAATCTCTAGTCTTTTAATTTCCATGTTAACATGGTAAATAGAAGTGTTCTTATTGTCTTAAAGTCATAATCGGAGCAGAGGTGAATGTAGAACTATACACAGAAACACTTCCTGAACAAATAATGTTTGTGTGTCTGTGGTCTAAAAGTGATGAACGTTGAACCATATATCAGGGAAAATTGAATGAAATACATTCAGGAAAGGTTCTCCAAGTGAAGGTTCTCAATATATTCTATATTCTAGTATTTTTGTAATGATCTGACCACCTCCATATTGATTTGACCATCTCTCCTAATGATATAAAAAATAGTTCTGTCATTTCCCAAATGATTTAACGACTGACTGTCCAAAGTTCCTTTTCATCTCTCATTCGCCTCCAGAATGGTAATTTCTTGGAGTCGGCGCCTCTCTTATAACCTTCGTCTAGCCTATAGAATCTGATTTTGCAAGAATATAATCATCATGAGTTTTCACAAGTAGAGCGAGCCGGCATTTCAAAGTGCCAATAGTAACAAGTTCTATTTGTGGACGACTATTCACGCTTTCTTGTAAAACCCTTTTAGTATTTATTTATAAATATTTATGTCTACATTCGAACCAGATCGTTACAGTTATTCCGCAGTTTGTAATCATGAAGAGACGAAAATATTTTGGGTGATAAAAGTTTTCAAGTTAATCTACTGCAAATCCAGACAACATTGCGTTCTCAGTTTCAAGTTGCAGCAGTATAGACCCATCTCAGGTACCTAGTAATTGTAAATTCAAATTTATTTGTAACCATCATCTCAGTGGGTCTATCCGGTTGCCCAAGATCATAAATATGGTATTTATTTTGCTTAGCCCCTCAGCTGGGACTGGTTAATCTAAAGTGATTCTGCAAGAGAGGCGCCGACTCCAAAAAGTGACCATTTGGGAGGTGATTGAGTGGTGGAAAAAAATATTTCAATAATTTGGGAAGTAGTAGAATGAAATATCTATCAATATATTTGAAAGCTTATGGTCTTGAAATGTTTATTACAACTTGTGAATGATGCCTGATTCCTATCAGTTGGGTCACACTCCGTACTCCCAATTTATTCATTTTTACAGACCGCATCAGTTAGTACATTCAATAGCTCAGGGACTTAAAGTTTTTAAGTCATTTGAATGACGTTTGACTTTTATCATTGGTGTCACATACCCTTCTTCAACATGTTGCAACTGAATGTACTCGACAAGAGCTTTCCCGCTATTGTTAAAAAAATAGTTTCATTTATCATAATAAGGGACTAATTGAATTTTTCATGAAACTATGTTTGAGACCCCATAACTTCTGAATGAAAACTCATTTTCCGTTTTTTGTGGTTTTAAACTGTTGGAATTTGAGTGTAGTTTGCACTCAAAGTTTGGTATTGATTGAACAAAAGCTAGATACTTTTTCGGCTGTATTGCTAAAACCAGTGGTGTGCATAGAACACACAGTGCTTAAATGCAAACAGTGGTACCTGACTATAATATTGATGAATCCATTCAATGGCCGCAGAGTTAGTAAAATACAATATTGCTAATGAAAAACCTGTTCATTATTCAATAATAAACTATTGTAATCGCTCAAGAAAAAACAATTTCTAACCCCCATCTAAAAATTAGATTTGGTACGTAGAATCGGAATATTGAATTCAAAGTTTTGTGTACCTCCTCCGCACTCCGTCCACACTTTTCCGAGGAAACTATAAATATGGCATTGTTAACAAGAAAATCAGTCCTGGCCTGAAAATGGCTCAATTTTAGCCAAATCGTTACCTCAATTTTATAGGTATTTTGGGGGGTTTTATGGGAAAGTTGGCTAATTATTTTAATTTAAAGATCATAAATACGCAATGTGCACTGTTAAATTCACATTCTTATGGTTCAATGGGCACCATAATATATGCCATTTGTTATATGTGAGTATTATTCAATTTTCTTTGCTCTTCCAGACCTATACAACTGGTGATCGTTGCGACCAATGTAAACAGGGATCGTTTTTCCTCTCCGCTCGAAACCCATACGGCTGCACCAAATGTTTCTGCATGGGCACCACACAAGAGTGCTCTAGCTCCAATATGTACAGAGATAGCGTGAGTTTCTTGAGTGTTGACTTGGTTGTAGTAGTACCTTGACTCAATCTGACTTATAATTTGAATTGTAATTACAGATTGAAACCAGATTTAGAGGTAGCAGCCTTCAGGATTTTGTACTTGTGAAGAAAACTGATGACGATTTGTTTGAAAAGATACCACCATTCGTAGACCAGTCATCATTTGAACTTTACTTCGACAACTTTGATACTGAAGTAATTGTTTGCAGTTGCCCAAAAATATCCCACCTTAATTTTAACTGTACAAAACTCATTTACATAGAATCCGTTTTGACTTCCTCACCAATTCCTTTTGCAGCTTCCTGTTTTATTTTTTGTGCGCGTACCTACCACATGAATACTTCTAGCAATTAGTATCCTTTACCACCACCTCAAAATGTGGTGAGCAATAGAAAATCAGACAAATTGTTCATGCATTAGGTGTGATAGTGAGAGACTATCAGTCTTTGCACTCTTGCGTCTGTCGTGTTATACTGTTATCGAATCTGCTAGTGAAAAAACTGTTCAAACAATGTCTGCTTTAAGAATGCGGAGAGTGCATCCTTGGTTACAGGATCCTATTCTTTCTTTTACGCGTCCCTTTCTCTGAAATGTTGTACATGAGTCTCTTCATGACCGAGTTGTGATCAGATAGTGATCAGTTAATATTTATTTTTATCAGCTTGGGATTAGCACTGGCTAAATCTATTTCTACTGAAGTAAACCCTGGTACATGCAAAACCAACATTGAACAATTGCTCAATTTAGGAGTAGAATGACACTAGTTGAATTTAGCAATTAATCAAATGCTATGAGTCATTTTCTGACTTTACAGGTTTACTATTGGGCACTCCCACCTGTTTACATATTCAACAAAGTTGTATCATACGGAGGCAATCTACGATACACTATCCGTTACACTCCTTCACCAGGCGGCTTGAGCTCAAAAAACAGTGCTCCTGATGTTGAAATTAGAAGCGTTAGTATTCAAAAATATTTAATTACAATCGTGCCATTAATACATTCATCCAATATATTTGAAAACTCCCAATTTTCAGGCCAACCGTATCAACCTATACCACTACTCAAAACAAACTATTGAACCTGAGCAAGAAGTGACTGTGACTGTTCCATTGCTTGAAGAATACTGGCAAAAAGAATTCGGCCAAAAAGCTGACAGGGAAGATGTTCTGCAAGCATTGGCAGACATATCTGGATTCTATATTAAAGCAACGTATACTACCAGCACCACAAGAGCGGCGTAGGTCCAGACTTAATGGATACATATTTCTGTTTCTTTCTGATAAACTATTTCCACACTTTAATTTCTTCTACAGTTTGATAAGCGTGAGTTTGGACATAGCCACCGACCGTAACACAGGTAGGCCAAAAGCACTTGAAGTAGAACAGTGTCGATGTCTGCCAGGCTACATGGGTACTTCTTGTGAGGACTGTTCCCCTGGCTACACGCGAACTGAGGATGGTCTGTATTTGAGGATTTGCGAACAATGCGATTGTGGAGGCTACAGTGAGGATTGCGATCCGGACACCGGCGAATGCTATGTGAGTATTGCCAAAAATCAGATGAATAAGTCACATAGATATTATGCCTGTATGAGAATTAAGGAATCTCAAATGGGGAATGGATCAGTTTGTGTTGTAGATGCCGATGATTTTCATTTTCAGAACTGCCGAGATAACCGAGCAGGCACTAAATGCGAATATTGCAAGGCTGGTTTCACATTGGCCACTGATGGAACATGTCGTCCGAACAAGACTTGCTCTTGCGATGAAAATGGAACAATAAATTGTCGCGATGGTCGATGCAATTGCAAGGTGAGGACTCTGGTAACCTGCCTTTCTAACAAATCTATTGGAATTTGATTTTCAAAACGTTCATGTAAAATCGTATAGGTCAACGTGGAAGGAGAAAACTGTGGCCGATGCCGACGCGGAACATTCTATTTGTCTGCAGACAATGAAATGGGGTGCGAGAAATGTTATTGCTCAGAAGTCACATCCGATTGCCAATCGTCCTCCCTGTACATGGAACAAGTGCCTGCTCCGATACTCGACAACAATCATGGCTTCACGCTTTCAGATGGGTGTGTAAAAATTCATCAACCTTACATTAATATTTTTTAGATAACTTACAAATTGCATGCACTGTTTTAGATCGGCTACTGTCATTCGAGATGGTTTCAATCCTAATTTTGCCATGAGCGAACTTGGCTACAGATTGGGCTGGCGACAAGAAAGGTTGTTCTGGTCATTACCTTCTCGTCTTACTGGAGACAAAGTGAGTAAATGAACATTGCCTATCTTTAACTCGTTGTTTACATTAGAAATGGAAGTATAGTGCTGTTACCTTTCGTGCAACAAGCTTGAAGTTGCATGGTGATTGTAGTCTTTGAGGTATTTACAGTCGCTCAAATCACAATCGGTGGGATCAACTTTTGAAAGTAATAGAACATGTTCTCCACACTACAGCTCAAGACTATTGTAGGATACACACAAAAACACGCATGCTTGACAGGCCTCGTGATTTTCGATAGGTTGAGATCTTATACCAAAGTGGCCATTTGCATTTTGACCATACCCAGTACGCAGGCGATGAATAAACTAATAATCAATGAAAAAATTCTTTTTTGTTTCAGGTGCTTTCGTATGGTGGAACACTAGCTTATGTTCAACGTTACACAACCAACTCTCCAGACTCGGAACCTACATCCGACCATGACATTATTATTTCTGGCAACGGTCGGTCCATTTTCTACACGTTCGATGAACCTTTGAGACCTGAAGTTCGAAGAGTAAGATATTTAACGGTTGATTTCACTCAATTGATTTCTTGGTGTTAACTATCCTGCCATGATCTTTAGTCAGTTAGAGCATCTTCAGGGCTTTGAAAAACCGTAGATTTACAGCCGTCAATGCCAGGCCGCAGGTTCTGTCTGTTCGTATCTGCCCGTTGGTTCCTGTGGTTTCGCAAAGCCCTGAAAATGCCTCAAGTGGTTTGGCTGAACAATCAAGAGTTGGAGAATGTAACGTTGCTGGCTTCTCCCACTCAACCTCACACCAACTGGTATTACGAGACAATAAGAACACAAATTTGATGTTAACCCACGTTCCATGTTCACATTTGAAATATTCTGTTTAGGAAGCGTTGATTCCTATTGTCCAAGGAAAATGGCGAGTATTAGACCAGAGGAGTGGCAACCCAATCGCCTCCCGTCGGGATATTCTCAAAGTACGTGAACGTTCTTAATTCAAGTATCTTGTTCTGAGCCAATCGTCTCAATATCTTATCACTTCCAGATATTATCCAATGTGGATCACATTCTGATCAGAGCGACACTGGCAAAAGAAATTGAAGACTCCTACATCAGTGATGTATTAATGGAGACAGCGACACAGAATAGTTACGGACCAAGGGCTGAACAAGTTGAAGTTTGCAGATGTCCACCAGAGTACAGAGGCACTTCTTGTCAAGTTAGTAAATTGCTGTTGGAAATCCCTTAATTGCTTCACATTAGCAGGTGCACTTATATCACTGAAGACAGAAAGGGGCTGTAGATAAACCCCAACCATAGTATAAATTGGCACCACTTGCAATACACGATTCCTCAGCGCTTCAACTTCCATCTTCTGAATTTTTACAATTTTTCAGACTTGCTCCGACAACCACTACCGCAACTACGATGGCCGATGCTTGCAATGCCCTTGTGTCCACGGCAGGAGTTGTTTGCTATCCAATGATTATCAAGTCAAATGCAACTGTGATCCTGGTTGGCAGGGCGACTTCTGTGATGTGCCAGGTAAATTTTCTGGATTTGGAAGCACTAAAGATCAATATTTCTATTTTTTGTTGAATTGTACTTATTCCAGCACATTTAAGGAAAGAAGAGGGTTTTCAAAATGTGTAACTAGTAACCACTCTGCAGGTATCTTGAGAGTTGAATTGGGTAAGTGTTGGCTTACTGTTCATGGTTTCGGCTGTTAACTACCAGTGAAGATATTGGCCAGTGAATCCTGGATACCAGCAATGATAGTCGTGAGTGAAGTCACTGGGATTTGTTGTGTTTTCAACATGTGGTGTTTGTGCCAATTGAAGAGCTAGAATGTGATTGATCAGCCAACTTGGGGGATGATGCATTGATCTGGTTCAGTAAATGAAGCACGGGATGTGCAGTGATGCCACATATCTACAAGTTGTGGGGAGGGGGATGCAGCGGTAGCTAAACTAGAAGAACTGATGCTGTTAATTTATTGAATTTGGGGAAGGACTAGCTTCAGATGATATGTTGGTAGCCCTGCATCTATATCTGCTGTCGTCAAGATCAGTAGTTGGGGAAATCGACACATAGGTACCAAGCTCGTTATAAAGCTTTATTGTGCGGTCCTCGAATTCTTTTCTATTATACTGTAGTAGGCTGCAGTCGTTAGCAATGGAAAACAATGCCTCTAAGATGCTTGAATTTCACATTTGTAGCTTTGGTTTGAGTTTATTGACAATGAAACTCTGAATCGAACAATCTAATGCTCATACTGTTTGGGTGATGGTTGTTGGCAGTGGCAGAAAAAAACAGGTAGCTGCAGACCTGCCACCAGGTTGGAAAGATATATTAGTGTAGCAGCTACCTTTCACTTTAATTGTGTTCATCACGTAATCCACAGATGCTGATGGGTTGTTTGTGGAAATGGGCGTCTGATATCGGGGAGGGGAATGACAAAAGTTCAAGAGGAGGATTGAGAGCTGGCCGATCATCATGCAAGATGTCTTGATGAAGAATCAATGGGACAGATGCAGGCAGCAAAATGTTATGTATAACCACCAAACGTGTATGTCAATGTGCAGTGACCGTCAGGGCAGCAGAATATAGATGCTGGGTCATCAATCTACTAGTTTAAGGTTTGGGCAAGTGTTGAGGAATGACACTGATGACACAAGCTGTAGGTATTTATGTTATATGAGTCACAAGGAGCATAGACAGCTGTGCTCGTCTGCCAAAAATGAAGAATAGGTGTGGTTGGACGCAAAAAACTAAACTGAGCTCAGGAGAAATAAGTTTAACTGCTACACTTAAGTAGGGTTCACAGGCATACATCAAATGCGTTAATGCCTTCTGATTGGCAGTTGAAATTTCGAAGTAGTTTTCGTCGCAAACGCATCCAATTTCTTTCATTAAATATTTTCCCTGACCGATGAGCTCATGAGCTCTCGGCAACTAGGGAGTGTTAATAGCAACGGAAGAGCATTTCCGAAATTTTTCTTATCAGTTGCCTAGCTAGGTATCAGTTGACGCATTGTGTAGATTATTGTTTAAGAAGTGCCGCATTCAAATTGATGGAGCTTCTCAAGTCCCCACCAGGTTTTGCCGGATTCAACGCAAAACGCTTCAACGCATTTGGCAGAGGCCTGTGAACCCTGCTTTATTATATTGGTTGCCATTTGTCAGCAGTTACTAATGTGTTCCCTGGATGTTCCAATTGTGCTGAGAGCATGAATCGCTCATGCAATACAAATCATCTATTCTAATATACCAATCAAAACCGCCAACTGAACAATTTTAATCTTCTATGAGTGCTCTCCTTTAGTGCGCCTCTGTAATGGCTAAATGGTCGTCCTAGAATCCCTCAATCAGTATCAGTTTCCTCAGTTTTCAAATAAATTTTAACCTCAATTGTAGAAACTGTAATCCACAACGTGACTCTAAGCATGGAACCAGCTGGTCGATTGGAGTTTGCCAAAGGTCAAAGACAGCAATTCCGCTGTGAATACAGTTCATCAATCCCAGTGCACGCGCAAATCCGCGAAGTTCATTCATGGACTTCCTTCAATACCCAATTCAAAGCAATAGAGCCACCAGCACGTCAGTACTGGAGATTGGGTGAAGTTGTAAGGGAAATCGTCATCGGTCAACATTTGATTGAAGTCACCTGCGTATTAATGGATGATAGAGAAGAGATCGTCGGTCAGACGCAAGCTTACATAAAAGGTTTATTTTTTTGGATTTGGTGGAAGATCTGTGTTGTCTCGTGGATGTTTCTATCAAGGATATTGGGAGTTCGTCAAAATGATCTAAAGTTATCATCGATATACTGTATAAACAAGAAAAATGTTCACTCCCCTGTTGCTTTCAGTATCTTTTGCCCGTGGTAGAGGATTTTGACAATTTCTGAATCATGTTTTCCATTGACCACGCTTATGGTAACACTGATCAACTCTCATACTGCTTCATCATTTTCAACCTGCTCCGTTGTCTGTCTGTAGAACTTTTTGCTGAGCAAATCAAGCAAGTAGTTGCCTGCTATGGAAGTTGTCAAACTCACTTTTTTCACCTGGTGTAACTTTTGCTTTGTTAGGAGGAGTTTTGTGTATGAAGAGTCGCTGGGGACGAGATTTGAACTAACTTCTCACGCTGTGTCAGCCGAAGTGTGGCTCGAATTTTCTGAAGACCAATAAAATATTTCCAAACCCAAAGTGGGAGATTATATCGGAATCAGACGATGACACATTGCTTTCATATCTGAACCACCATTGCTGTTTTGAGAAGCGGAATGACAAGAGTTTTGCTCGTTTTCTACCACTCAAATTAATAGCATAACTTGCATGTATTTTGAAGGCATGGTGGGATGTTTCCAACCCCTCCTCCATCTGAAGATGGGGCGATAGCTGTTGTTGAAATCCAACATGGCGTTTCAAACCCAGCTTGGACGTTCAGCAGTCTCAAGCACAGTAACTTCACTCTCAAAAAAATGGCACTTGCAATCGCAAGAGCAATTGCGCATCTCGTATCATTCACAAATACGACTGTGACGTGACCGAAACCAGGGGTTTATATTTTCAAGTACTTTTCGATTTTTCACTTTGGGAATTCTGAAAAGTAAAAAGTAATATGGTTTTTTGAAACGATTGAAGACTGGCTAGCAGAGTTTTCCGTTTTTTTAAAGAATCGTCAACTTTTCACTCCGCTCTTCAACTTTGCTGTTTTGTATTGTAATGGTAAGTTTCAGAAAAGTGAGGAGTTGCGGAGTGAAACGTGAGTAGTTGAATACCTATTTCACAAAGTGGAAGGGATTGTTTTTGAGCAAAGCTTTTTTTACTTCCATGTTTACTTAGCAAATGGAAGTATTGTGATCGTCTGAAAAGTCCAATTTGGAACAGAGGTCCTGTTGGAAGATATTTTTATAGTGTACCTATACTCAGAATCACTTCCTGAACAAGTGTCTGTGTGTCTGTCAGTCCGTGTGTCTGTGGTCAAAAGGTGACATAAATCGCCATACCTCCCTGAAAAATTGACTAAAACTCAATGAAATTTTCAGATACTGTTTTCCCAGTAAATTAGCAAAGTTAACATCTTTTTTTTCAAATTTTGTATAACACTCTGTGAATTTGAGATATAATGGATAAAAAAAATTTCTGTTTAGATTTTTACTGGCTATAAGAGTCAATATTTTTCTTCGTTTGAGTCTTAAAATGTCTTTATTTGGCAGAAGAATGACAACAGATTTTTACTGTTAGTGTCACACATACCCTACTTCCTTGTTTTTGAATTATTCTTTGCATTCTTTTCTGCTGCAAAAATTATTTGAACGCTCTAGGTCTAGGAATGTTTCTTAACGACTGGGGATCACGCTTGATTTCATATAACTAAATCTATATATAAAAGTGATAATATAAAATGATTATAATGGGTTTTCGTCTCGAATTGAACTAATCCAACATAATAATAAACAAATAGGACATACCAAAAACGTTATGCCATGAAAGAAGGTGGATTTATTAACAATAATCATTCCATCGTCCATAGAACATAGGAAATTATTTTGTCTGTTTGTATTTTTTATATAATTCAACAAGGTTTAAAAAGCAGAAAAAATACCCTCAATATATTGTTAAATGTCTTCAGTGAGACTTCCTGATGACAATCAGCGACCGCCTGATGACAGGCCTCAAATTCGAATGGACATCTCCGTTTCCCCTCAAGACGTCATATCAGAAGGGTCCAGAGTCACACTCACATGCACAGCTGAAAATATTTCTAGGGTAAGTTATAGCGTAGAGATACACACTACAGCTAATGCCTGCTAACCAGCTACTACCATCGACCAGTGGTTCCAAGGCTGTATATAGTTGACTTGTTCTCATTTATTCACATCTTTAGGAACCATTAACCATTCGGTGGAGCAAGGAAGGGGGCCGGCTTCCAAGAGTCATTGACGACAACCGTGGACGTCTGACCATAATCAGTGCGCAAAGCGCTGACTCGGGCATCTACTATTGCACAGCAACAAGCAAAAATGTCTCCGAAACCAAATCTATCATTATTACTGTTGACAGTGAGTTCAATCAAGTATTTTGATATACATCTTCAAGTTTTACTTTTCTGTCATGTCTGAAATTTTCCATCTCTTCTTCTTCTTCTCATTTTTTTCTCATGCTAGTCATGGACCTCGTACCAGAGGACAACCAGACAGGTAATTATATTATTGCTTTGGGTTTATTTTACATCCTTGATAGGAAGTAATTATTAACATCAATATTCTGCTGACGATTGATTTTGAGGTTTTTAGGGTACATTTTGCTACAAACGACTTTTACGATGATGGTTTAACAATTTGCGTCCGACAAGCACTATATCCTTGAGCACTGTTTCTACATTTTTCTCTTTATGGAGCAATTCTGCTTCCAACACCAGAGGAGTCTACAACTCTTTTACCCCTTCGAAAGTTGCTTGAGAGGAAGGTCTATTCATTATCCCTACTGCAATTATTAAGCTGAATGAATTTCTGCCATACGACTCTTGATATAATCATCAATCTCAAAAAAGGTCTGAGCAAAGTGGATACAATCAATTATCTTCGAATCCTCCATGGTCGCTTGTAGAACTATCAATGCAAAAGTCGTCCCTTGATAACATAACTTTACATTGGTTTGTGGAGTTTTTGCCAATGTCTAATGTTTGCACATTTGCGCTTTGGTTTTTAAAATTTATGTTGGTGGATTTCTTAACAATCTATGCTAAAGCCGCAACGTCTACTGCCTTGCCACCACAGGGTTTCACCACAAAATTATGAACAACTCTAAAAATTTTATTTATGTAAAAATATTTTTGCAAGCCATCGGAGAGGGATTGTGTATGGGATAAAGGTGAACGACTTTTCTATACTTACAGCTCAAGTAGTGGCATCCGTTCAAGTCGAGGTTCCCTCATGGCCTTCTTTAAGGGCATAAAGACACCAATGATGTTATTATGATAACTAGTCCTGGTAAATAGGCCTGTTTCACTCCTCCACTTGTGCAGGTAGATAAAAATTAATCCTCTATGAGCGTGCGGAAAGGTTGCTTTATGCCAACATTGGAGGTTTCAAGGAAACTGCCTTAGTGGTTGCCTCCCTCTTGATGGTGCCCTAACCTCCTGACCATATCTCAATGGATTCATTCCATTCCAGGGATAATGATTGCTCAATATAATGTTGCCGAGGTGTTCAAACTATTACTTTCTGGTAGACAGGATTGTAACAGGCAATGACTTGTTGCAATCTCACTGCACATTAGCGCTCATAGCATTAGCAAACACTTTTAGCTGCTTTAAAATGTTTGGTTGTCTACAAGAGAAGATCATTCTTCTGTTTGACAATTATGAAATGGTTGTATTATAGGATTTATTCATAATTAAGTTTGGCTGCATTATTTAAATTTTATTTAAAAAAAAGTTTATTAGGTGACTAATTGAAATTTAGTTGCCAACAATTTCCCGAATCGTATACTGTAAGAAAAACCTGTTATTTTTATATTTGCAGAGAAAAATAATATATGGTTGATACTCAAAAAGTAAACCTAATTCAAAACCTAATTTTTGAAAAATTGAGGAGTCAGAACTCAAAATGTGTGCATTTTTCCACCTAATGGCTTCAATTTTTTACGCCAATTTCTACCTGACCAGTCCCTAGGTCAACCGCATTCCTTGCATCCTCCTTCTTGTTGCTATGTGGTTTTATAGAGGTTTGACTTGCAACTATTGTTCTCCAAGTGCATTGAATGTATTTTTGGGTTTTGAAGGTTACAATCACAGTTCCCTAACTCAATTTCTGTTTGAATTTTTACAAACACGCTTTCTAAGGTTTATTTCTGTTACATAGAGCAAGTAAGGGCTCCATCAATACAGATCTCACCATCAAGCACAGTTGAAGCATTGGAAGGCAGTGAAATCAACGTACAGTGCATTGCAACTGGTTACCCTCTACCAAGCATACAGTGGATCAGAATTGATGGAAGACCGTTCGGTCGCGATGTAAGTAGACCTAGGTTATAGAGATAGCTATAAAATAGGTTAGGTTATACTTCTATATTCAATCTATTATGACTATTTCTGTTTTGCCTTTGTTGCCGTTCGGGTTTTGAGGGTTGAATTTTCTTAAATTTTTTAATTGTTTTCATTGATGTGATTGGAATTGCAGGTGGAATTCGTGGGTGGTGACATGAGAATAAAGTCTGGCAGAAAATCCGACCAAGGTGAATACGAGTGCCGGGCTTCTAATCCAGGCGGTTACGACAGTACTGTGGTCACTATCTACGTCAGGGGTACAGTATTTTCACTGTTGATTTATCTTTCAAACTACATGAACTGAGCTAATTGTAACAGATTACCCAGCCTTGAAAGTGTTGCTATATTTTGCCTTTTTTTTCTTGGCAGAAATTGTGGGCAATTTGATTGTAAACCCACGTGAGATTATGGCGAACACTGGTCAGACGATCACGATCACGTGTAGCATTGAACCACCGACGGATTCTGTTCAGTATGTTCAAAAATTCACATTTTCTATTTCTCTATCTCATACATCCATGATGTTGTTAATGATTAATGTTTTAGGCTTGAGTGGAGCAGGAACGACAAGCGAGATTTCCCACGTAGAGCTGAATCATACAATGGTCAGCTTACTATCAGAAATATCGGCCCAACTGATGCAGGAGAATATGTATGCACTGCAACAATGAGCACCACTGGTTATAAAGTGTCCGAAGCCAGGGCCTACATACGAGTTATTCCTGTTGTCAAGTGAGTTGAACGAATTGCATGCAATAAGGATATCCATGGTTTAACCACTGTTTGAAAACTGCTGTGAATGAGGGCATCCTAAGTTACGCTTGAGAGTTTAGTCAAATCAGATTCATGGAAAATGTTTCAATCGTGGGAGCTTGTGAAGGAATTTGTACAAATATGTTTCTGCAGCTGGTACCAGAAAGCACATGTGTAGTTGATAGTATGCAGGGGTGTATAGCATACGCTGCTCAAGGACTGATTGAGTGATTAGGGCACAAGGACCAAACTATGTTCTCTGTGGCACAGTTTTCCCCAGCAGATTTAGCTTGGTTTAGATAGTTTCTAAGTAGCCTGGTTTAGTATTTGTTGTAGAAGGCCTACGAAAATATTTGTTGAATAGTGTAAATCTTGTTAAATTTGTATGTTTCTTTCCAGTCCTAGACCATTCAGAGTGATTGTCCATCCAAGCCGGCTGACAGTCAGCGAACATGAAACTGCTGTCATCAACTGCACTAGCTCGTTACCGGATGCAACCTTCACCTGGACCAGAGCCAGAGGTGGTCTACCTCGTAAAGCACAGGTAATCATAATATTGAAATCACATCTGCATGTTGAGCGAGAAATTTCCGTCTCCATCATTTCAGGAATGTATTTTGTGGGCCATAAAAGGGCTTTAGAAGCTGGTATTTGATCATGAAAAAGATAACGGTGCGATTGGGGCTGTAGAGATCAAGCGTTGCATTGAGACTTTTTAAATAAATGTTTGGGGCGATGTTGGGCCTTGCCTGAAGCACCATGATAGGAATTTCCTAACTGGGACTACCTGAGTCCACGGGTATTTATTACAATTAGCTGGCTTCACGTTTTGAGCGTTTTGGCAGGTTTCGGTTTTTCTTTTTTCTTGCAGAGAACTGGGGGTCTCCCTTTAACTCTAACAATTCAGTGTTTTGGTGTATAGTACTAATGATACAAAAGCTCATGAGCTACCTAGCCGTGCTGTGTTGTAATAGAGAGCCATGAGACAGCACCATATGAACAACGAGCCCTATTAGTAAACGAGAGAAGACGCATTGATACATATCTGCCCCTAGTTAGAACTACTGGATCCTCTTCAAGCCAGTAAACTAAAGGACCTTGCCTTTGAAAACCCCTCCATACGATATCAATGACTTTACTGGCTCCACGCGAAAGGTTTAGTTCAAGGAGCAAAATCGACTGCAAAAAAGGTTCTCAGAACTATTGTAATGGTACCTAGTTTATACTCAAGTTACATGTTACCATGAGAACTGTTGTAATAATATAATAATTATGTTGGTTCAGAGTACATTGTACAACTTTTTTCCCCGATCAGGAGGGGTAAAATTTGTACTCCAAATGTCTGTTGGGGTCTGTGCTTGTCTGTTAAGGTAATACACAATCATTTGTCCTAGGTCTTGGAAAACATTCTGAGGATACCCAATGTAGAAAAGAGCGATCGAGCTGTCTACGTCTGTGAAGCTAGATTGGATGGCCGTGTTAGCAAAGACCACACATTCCTTGAAGTGCAAAGTAAGCCATCATCTGTGCCTTTTAACTTTTTGCGTTAGGTAATTTAACACAGTGGAATCTTCTTGTGTCTAGGGGGTTGAGGGGAAGAATTTTGGCTGGGGCTTTCTCTGTTGCTGTTGGTATCTGGTTCCACAAAGCCCTGATGATGCCCTAAGGTGAGAAAGTGGTAGGCAGGCAATCAACGCATTGGAGAAAACTTTGCCAAGTATCTCCCCTCTAACCTGGCGCTGTATAATGTTTCTCCGATAGCATTTCAAGCTCCAGACGCTCCAAAAATTGTGAGTGGGGGCGCAAAAAACGCCACCCGCTCTAGACTAATCGGGCCATGTGTGGAGCGCTCTTGATTGCGTTGAAAGACCCGCCTGATCGGAAGACCTAGACCATGCTGTTAGAAGGTTCCCCCAATCACAAACTGTTCTCTGACACTCGCTCCCTTCTTTCATTGTCAAAACGTGACTAGGCAGCTTATGGATTGCAGCAAATATGCACCATTTCATAAGGACTGCAGAACGCACTATCGCAAAACGTTTTATTACTGTAGTTTTTTATTTCACCATCTAACTTACGATTTTGCTGCTCTAGAACGAGAAGTAGTTCCAGTGCTGGAATTGACGGAAACGTCTCTTCTAGTCATAGAAGGAGGTTCTGCTCATGTTGAATGTCGACCGCAAGGTGGCAGCCCTCCAGCTCGTGTCATTTGGACCAAACGTGGCGGGCAACTACCTAGAAATGTCAAGGCGGAAGGCAATCTTTTGAGGTAAGGGTCTGGACCTGAAACACCACCTTTCTAATTGCATTTCTGAAGAATATAATCTTCTATTGTTTAGGTTTAACGCTGTTATCCTCGCCGACGCTGATGATTACGTATGCACTGCTGAGAATTCAGCCGGGAAAACCTCTGTCACTGTACGCCTTGAAGTCCACCAGCGTCCAAAGATTCGCACTGAGCCCAAAGGATCTGTTAGGAAAGCTGCAGGAGAAAAGTAAGCCATTCTTTCAGAATTAGGACGATTGTAATCTCTAAGCACGGTAATCATGTTTGGGAAATCTTTCAGACTTTTGCTAACGTGTCGAGCTACGGGAGTTCCAGCACCAGCTGTCAAATGGCAGATCAATACTCAGTCTACCGCCATCTCTTCGTACGTTCTCTTTTGGTTGATTTTAAAGAAAAATTTATCTCTATGCATTTCTGTAAGTGTTTTCTGAAATGTTAGGCGAACAGCTACTACAACTTCGGAAACGGGTGTGGCTCAAGTAGAAATTTTCCGACTGTCACTTGAAGACACTGGCTACTATACGTGCCGAGCAAGCAGTCCAGCCGGGGAAGCGGAGGAGAGTGTATATGTACGTACTTTGAAACATGAGAAATTGTTGATTATTATTTTACATTAGTGCTCCAATAGTTCTCCCAGCTAAGAACTTTTGATTTGAGTGCCTTTTGAATGAGCTTTTCTGGGACTGACTTCAATTGATGGCTCTAAACGAACAGAATAAAAAACCTTAGAAAGTATTACAGCTCTGTGATTTCCAGGTGCGCGTCTTTGAGAATCTGCGTCCAGATGGCCGAGCCCACGGTACATTTGAAGTCGACTTAGGGGGGGATACTGAAATCACATGTTCTCATCCTACCAACGGTAAGTGCTGGCAAATTAATTTTTTCCCATAATATTACCTAGTACTTCTACCGCGACTTATGTTTTACACTTGCAGAGCGCGATATCACATACACATGGTCGCGGAAAGATGGTGAGCCACTTGGAAGGGGAGTTGTCGCCAACGGATACAGTCTGCGGATATCTGATGCTCAGTTGTCAGATGCTGGTGATTATGTGTGCGAAATAAGTGACCGCAACGGTTACCCTCAGAACAGCCATGTGGCCACACTTCGCGTGATTGGTTGGTTCAACATGATTAATTGATTTTAAGAAGATTAGTGATGCATATTAAATGAAGTAATGTGCTGGACATTGTTTCCAATAGGTTTGTGACTCTTGAATCAATTTTAACACCAATTGTTGGCTTCCTTGCAGAAAGGCTCAACATCCGTTTGACACCAGAATCACAAATAGTCCACCCTGGTGAAGATGCATATATACGCTGTGAAGTTATTGGAGACCGCCCTGCAGACCTGTCGTGGGAAGGAGTGGATCGACCGTTGCCATCATCTGCTATTGTCATTGGTGGTCGAATCACTGTACGTCTAGTTGTGTCTCTAGCTATTGCCATCCCCTTAGATTCATTGTTTGTTACAGGATTTTTTTTTTTTTGTTTTTTTGTTCTCTAGTTCAACCGCATTGCAATAGAGGATGCTGGTAGATACGCATGCACAGCTGTGGATCCAGAGACTCAGTATGTCGTGAAGGCTTTGGCCCGAGTCACTGTCAAACGTAAGTAGTTAACTTCAATCTACATTTCTTGACCTTCCACCCCAATTCCTTCGCTGACTGTTTGTGAAAGATGGTGACGCGTCTGGGAAAAACCAGCAGGTGTTTTTCAAAACTCTTCAATTTGGGCTGGGCGCGACCAACAAACTCATTATCGTAGCTCACAATTTATCCAATTTAAAATCATTTTTCTTCCTCTATGTGTTCTGTAACTGTACTTGTATGTTTGGGCGTCATGTTTCTTGTCTGTTTAAAAATCAACTTTTAGTCTAGATTATAAAAATGAAGCTTCTAATGTGATATTTCTTAAATTGTACTCTCCTCATTGTACGTACTGTCCAAGGTGTGGCAAGTTAAGGTGGATTCACATGCCAATGGAAAAAGGGGACTGGCATCTGATGAAGGTGGTCAAACACAATACTCAATTCCTTTGACTTGACCAATCAGATTGCATTGTCTGTTTCCCATTTACATGTGAATCAAGCTCTACTTTCCTTTTATTGCTCACCATATTGGCTGAAGAAGTGATAGCAGTGGGCGGAGGGCATGGTCTTATTCGACAGATCAGGTTCAAAGCTCAATCATCTCACTCTGTTAAGGATTTTCAAGTTGATGTTCTTTGCCTGCTATCAGAATTCTTTCCACAATCATTAAATTCGACTCAACGATAGGCGTGAGGCATGGCATTCACGCTTTGTGAGTTTCCCATGTAGAATAAGATCATCTGTACTGATGTTCTGTTTTACAGTCACCACATGCGCTTACTTTTGGGATCTCTGATCGAGGCAGGCGAATTCGTGCAACCTTTAATATCAGTAAAAATTGTTGATTGTCCAAGAGCTATTGTGAAGTCGCTTGAATTCCTAGCAGTAAGATAGTGAGACGCTTTTTAAATACGTTTTTATTGATATTCACAGTGACCTCTGAATCGGATCTATTGTGACGCTAGATCTGTGGACATTTTTGCTTTTTGAGGAATGCCAGGATTACCTTCAAGCTATCTGTTGTGGTTCAAGGAAAGTTTGTGAGAGACAGGGATGCCTCTTGGCTGTAACAGCTGGGCACTGGCAGACAACGTGTTCCACTCTGACCTCCACTAACTTACCAGATGTTAAGATGATCTATTGATGAGCCTTGTCTAGTCATATAGCCTCTCAGATGCCAACATCCCTTCTGCCCAGCAGCAGTAGCCCTCTTGCTGTGTAATGCCCTAGGAGGCCATGCCAGTACTAAAGTTGAATTGAACAATTGGCTGAATTAGATTTTTGGGAGAAGCACAAAAAAAATCATACCCACAGGAAGGGTTTCACTCCTCTCTTTCATGATGTAAAAACCTTGAAGGACTCAAATTTTTCAAGCAGCCACCCATGTCAGTGTGATTCTTAAGGACTGATTTGGTCTCAAGACTTTGAGGGCATTCCCAGGTCAGCCTTGACGGAAGGGTGATGAGATGATTGCTTTCTGTACAGTAATTCTGGTTCCTTGGCAACAACTTCAGCCTGAAGTTGTGGAATGCGTAAGATTTCATATGAGACAAGTTCTCCCCCAAACCAGCCCCTCAACTTATCACCCAACCGTCCATGCTATTGTGCCCCCACTGCATTGTGAATAAGAGGGACATCTGATTTTAAGTGAATGGGGCAACAGCTCACACATCAGTTTTGTTAAGCTCTTGAGGGAATGCTCCCAGAGGGCCTCATCTCAGATGGTTCGGAGTTGCCTCTTGTTTGAAACTTTTTTTGGGGTTTTTGAAATTCCATGTTCATGTCAAGCTCAAGGACTCTGGAATACCAGAGAGGCCACATCTAAGTGGAAATCACTGGCGTATCCCCGGACATGGCAGGATGGAGGAGGCTCTCCACTAGAAGGTTTTCAAAAACCATTCAATACCTAACTTTTGATGTGTACCAACTTTTAAAAATGGGTAGTTATGAAAAAAGAGAGCAAACTTGCCACTTTCACCATTTTACTCCATGTGGTCAGCCATTACCAAGGGTTCTTTGCTTATTCTCTCCCTTCTGCTTGCATTTGTTCTGTTGATAGATACCTATGTGCAGCAATTGTGTCTATTGTATCTTGGTCATTCCGCCAGTATGGCTTTGATGTCAGATCTCTTCCTTTGTACTGAATATCATCTTATCTACAATATCAGCAAGCCTGTGAACATTTTGAAAACAGCAACGTTGAATCAACAGAGTTGGTCAACATGAAATGAAAATTTCAAATCATCATCTGATTTCGTCTCCTGTTCAATTGTTAGTGCATTTGAAACGCTAGCTATATGTCTACCATGTTTAGCTGCTTTTGGAATTCTTGTTATGTTTCTTTATAATGTTTATCGCTCTCTCTCTTTCTCGGTTTTACACCCCTCTGTCTACAGTCCGCAGTCATATAGACCGTCCGGTACTCTCCTCAGTATTTTTGGCTTCATCTTCTCTTCCTCTGTTGTACTTCTTTCTCTGCTTTGTCCATTGCCAAGAAACCACATGGCAGGTGTTGCATTTCAACGCGTGATGTCACCGGGATAATGTGTCTACTTGATTGCAGCTTTATCAGCTTTGGTCGACCCTGGGTTCAATCTTATCAATAAAGTTATCCGCTGAATACGAACTTGTATTTTTTTTTCATGTAGGCCCACCATTAAGGTACAGCTATTACGACCGGACTCACCAATCGCTGACTGACCGTTCTTCAAGTAGCTGCCTACCAGGGAAATTTCAGTGTCACAATGGAGCACAGTGCTTAGAAAAACGTCAGGTCTGCGACAGAACGTTCGACTGCAATGATCGAAGTGACGAGTTGAATTGTTTTTTCCCCAATCCAGCAAGTTACCTGCAACGTAATTTTTTCCACATCATATTGAACTGATTCACAAGAACGATTAATTTGTTCTAGCTATGAAAATATGGGAAGAATATTCACACTATTTGATCATTTCTTTCCCACTGAAAAGCATTCAAGGGGCCGATTCTCATTTTCTTCTGGCTGGAACCATCATGATTCAATTTCCCTGTTGAAAAATTTCTTTCAGACCATTTTCAGGTTCCTCGGCGTTTGTTACCCACATGAAAATGTCTTGCATGCCCTGACAAGCTTAAACCAGGGTTGTCAAAAATAACTCCATCCAATCCTGTTCATATCCTGAACACTATTTCTCTGGGTGATTTTAGGGTACTATTGGTCAAAGACGCAATGTTTTTTAGGCAAATTACTATCAAAAGTAGGGGGGTGAGAATATCTAAATGCTAGTAATGTCTTGAATATGGGCAAAGGCGGGCTCATCTCAGCATCAAGTACTAGGATCGTCTTCATATGTCCAAGGCAGTATGGGTGAGTTTCAGCCGGTACAAGGTGGCACCTTAGTTATTAATGAGCTATAGCTGTCACTACATACCCAAAAGACAAAACAAAGATAACAGCCAGTCTAAGACCAAAGTTTAGAAAACTTGGTTCGGATCTAGTGGATTAAATCATAGAACTATAGAGGGAAAAAAAACAGCACCAGAACAACCGCAGACAGAAAACTACACTGCAATAACATAACACGCAACAATAGTAACATCACACAGCAACAGTCTAAACAACCAGACCTAAGCAGAGATAGAGACGGAAAGAGTGGACTATGATCTGACTTTTCATCTGCCCTAAACCCCCTGCAACGGACTTCGTCCCATCAGACTGCCGTTTACTCTTTCTAGGTTCTATAGGCTTAGGAATCAAGCATAAAAGTGTGGGTAAAAATAAAAACAAAAAACAAATTATCAATAATCATATTGAAGTGAGCTTTGAGCTTTCTTAATGTTGAAGCAGCTGAGATAGAGATTATATGTATTCCACTAATTAGCATTTCCATGTTGCCTATATTTCTACTTTCAGAACATTTTGACCCGTCAGACCATAAGCCAATCGTACGAGTTGTTGGTGATAGAAATATAACAAAAATGGAAGGCACGTCGTTGTTCTTACAGTGTACTACAGACATTCCGAACGCCAAAGTGAGTTCTTCTAACCAAGTCTTGAGTATTCAAGGGTATTGAGCTTTTCTATGACGCTTACATCCCAAGATAACCTTTCTTGAACCACGTTGAAATGTTTCTCTAATGCAGGGTGCACAGGGTTCTGTTGTGCGTTATAGGTAGATTTGCAGTAAATTAGAATGGAGAAAACATGAAGCCTGTATCAGGGGAAGCTTTTCCTATAAGTTCACATAGAATGTCTTTGGTCACGAGGCACTTGGAAACATTCTAACATGCGTCAAGTTTACCTCAGTTAGTCTACGCTTCCCATGGGCGAGTTCTATCACTATTTTTCTTGTTCCAATTGTTACTTATTAATGCCATATCTGTAAGATGTTTAATAAATTCTCTATTTTTCTCTATTCACTGACACAACAAAGAGCGGCAGATAGCACTTGGTCTAAACTTTTTAATGTTTAGATCGAGTGGACAAGACAGGGTGATGTTCTTCCTTTGAATTCGGACCTCCGCGACAACGATTTGCGTATCAACAATTTATACCCGGAAGATTCAGGCGATTACATCTGCACTGCAAAATCAAGGACAGGCATACCCGGCTCTGATCGTGTCACTGTTACTGTTGAGCGTGAGTTTTCATTACAACAGGGGTTTCAACCCTAGTTATGGTTTAAAAATGGCCTGAAGATGCAACCATATCTCAAGAATTGAATTTCTTATCCCAGCAATAGCTACATGTCATGTCCGTACAGCTCCTGTGAAAAAGCTAATTGTAAATATCAATTGCTAGTAAAAATACCTTGGAACAGTGCTCCAACTTGAATAAGAAGGCAAAACCAGAGGAATAGGCTGAAACAATAATAGCAATCTAATTGGTCCCCCCTCGCCCCACTGACTTCAACCAATCAGATTGCTGTTGGCTCTTTCCATATCTGTGTTATTATCAGCATCTGTTTTCTTTCCGTAAGAGATAACGATCACACTCCTAACAAAAAAATAATGAGATTTAATCGCCTATCGAATTCACTCTCAAAATTACCATTCACATGGAAGATTATTATCAAATGCTTCTGTTTTTGCCGTTCAACCGCCTTAACATTTCTAACATGGTTGTATCGTTTATGTTATTAAAGTAAATATTCCACTTGTCATTTGGACAAGAAATACGTCACAGTCATTGATAGTAAAACGAATCGCGTCATGAAAAGAAGCATTCATTCAATGGGTTGTAGCGATAGCACAGAAGAAACCAAGTAATCACTGTCACGATCGTCTTTATTCTTTACCACTCTCTGCACAAACGCTTGAATTTTATTTCTACTTTATTTTTAATTCCCTCGCTTTTTTTATTGTTTATTCCTATATTTATGTGTCGTACTTCTATCGACTCCTTTTGACTAACTAGTCTCCTGCTAGTAGGCGATTTTTGGGTGTGATTCGAGAAACGAAGTTTGGCACTGTGGGTTTCTTTTGGCTTTCCGATCGTTTCGGTATTTTCCGTATAAATCTTGGAACTTTCTACTTCGACCTTTTTTCAAAATTAGGAAATTCGATGCTCAATTTTCTTGGGTGATTCTTCAGTTTCACATTTCTTTTGACGACTTTTGCATGATATGGTGTTTCTTGAATTTCATTCTAGGGATACCTGTAAGAAATGGAAAATATCAATGTAGGTGCCTAAAGTGCGTTTAGGAAATGTATTTGGCTAAAACGAGACATTTTCAAGTGCCATAAAAATCTATGTGGAAAAAATCTTAAATGAGTATGGTAAAAATCTCAGAACAGCAACAACAACAAAACGTTACATTAGCAATTCACAACAGTAAAAACCCACAACAGCAAAAATTCAACACACAAGTAAATCTGAAGGAACATCAAACAAGGAGTTTCTTCAAATTAAGTCAGATTCAGTTGGAACAATCCATATCCGAATTTCATAAATTAGTAGCTGGTTAATTCCTCATACAGGTATCATCTTACCATCCTAAATCAGTACCACCTGGATACGTCATGCTACCTCCCCGTACTAATCCTATCCTACTCTAGCCTGCCCAAACGAGCTCCAGGTAGACCTAACCACCCCTGAACAGGCCTAACTGGACTTAACCAGAACGGATTTACCGTATGCTACCCTGAAACTGCCCTAATGGGCTAAAATATTTGAAGAAAAAAGGAAAATCAGTGGAGAAGCAACCATTTCGCCATTCTCTCCTTCCCCTCGGAAACAATCTCTAAACAACGCTGGAAGTAGAAAGAATAGCATTTAGTTCCAACCAAGTGATACTTAAGAACAGTTCATGGTCAGCGAATTCTCATAAGTGCCACCCTCGTCTCTCCTGACACTTAAAAATTGACTGCTAATGAGTAACATAAAAAAACACCTTATTTTGCATGCAAACATCCCTCTTATTTTTTCTCTTTTTTCCTGTTTTATTTTTACGTCCTCCTTATAGAAGGTTGTTCGAGTTGGGGCAAAATTGCCTGCAACGACGGCTTAACGTGCTACGATAGTTCGCAAATCTGCGACGGTGTTAATGATTGCCCGGACGGCGGCGATGAATTGATGTGTTCAAGGCGCAAAAGAAACCACGGTTAGCGGTTTGATAATTTTATTTTCAGTTAATTAAAACTAAGTATAGTTTTTTTATTTCCACTATTATTTTGCTAGACTTCTGTCTTCTTGGGTAAGGCTGACCCAATAGCATACAGCGAATTTGCCTATCAGATTGTGTGTGCGGGCTTTGAGCCCAGTGTGAAAAGGGCCGTTAGAAGGTCAGACCCTGGACTGACTGATAGAGCAGCGCAGTAGAGCCTCTTCCAGACTCCCATGGGAAGTATTCTTGCGAAGCTCGTCCAAAGTTTTTGTGACTTGGGGTACAAAAACTGCTCTTCAAGCAAAGAATTGTCGGACGAGGAATGACAAGCAAAACACCTTCGCATTCTAGCTCTTTAGCCTTCAACTGAGTTGTACAGAGTGAGAGGAGAAGGAACAGAGAGGTCCATGTACCAATTTCATTCCCACTCCTTTGCTACTCTTTGAGAGGACTTTAGGTCTTTGAGGAGACTAGTTGAGGTATCTTAAGAATACTGAGCTATAGGAAGGCAATCTTTCTATGAACAATGATCAAAATGGATGGTAACAGCATATTGGCTTGCCAAGTTGGATTCAGTATTCTGTGGTAATTCATACTTGAGTAGGCAGAAGGTTGCTTGCTTGCTTCAAAGCTGAGTGCTGAAGCTCAATTGAAGATATTTGCTGAAGCACGGAAGTCAGAACAAATAGAATTGTCAGCAGCTCTACATGTACTCGCTTTTGCCAGTATGTGAGTGAGGATCATTAGTTTCACACACATACAAGCCCTGGTGCTCAAAGAGCCAATGGCAACTAAGCTGAGGAGCCAATAACCTGCCACAATCAGCCTCAGAAAACAAAAAAGTGTTTTGATCCTCGAGTTTCCTTAGCTTCTTCATGTATTGTGTGGCGCTTGGAAAGGCCACCGACAATTTATTCTTTTTGAGGGGCAATCCAATTAAAATCTACTAATCACTTGAGCGTTTTTCGAACCTTCAGCTTCCCTAGGTATTTTGTGGCCCTTGAAAGGGATGCAGATGGCCCTTGGGCTGTAATATTCTAAGTTTCACACAGGCTGATGGTTCTCCTGCAGTGCTTTCTAATTTGAGAGCAATTTCTTAAAACTTTGCTGAGTCAAAGTTCATTCATTATTCTCAGTGAATTGGGAAGAAATGCGGATCTCACTTCCGATTATTATATAAATATCAATTCCATTCATTCTCATTTTGTTTCAGTATCGTTAACATTTTTATGTACATTTTGTCCTGAAAGTCGTCGATAACAATGTTTTATCAGCCTGCCCAAAATGCCTGTTAATCGACATTCAAGCTTGTAAGGGATGTGCAATATGTAAAATACCAGAGAATGTTTTAAATACTTTGGCAAAGTGTGTTTTTATTGTCTAACTGAGGATCGCTCGAGGTAAAAACAATCATTATAGCAGAAACCGTGGAACTTGGCTCTCAGCACATACTAACAATCGAATGGCAATGAACTATGGAGAAATCTTATCAGATGATCTTTTATTTTTTTATTTTCCAGTTTCTGGGTCACTGGAAAGATACAGCAATCCAATCAGTTTCCCGTTTACGGAAGTGTTCCATTTGCAAAGCTTTTATTGTTTCATCAAATATGCACTTCCAGGAAAATATTCATCGCCATTCTTGACATTTAAAAGGAGTAGTTGTCGGACAAACTGAAATAGCTAACAGTTATAATCTTGAATAACCAGTTACATTTGAATTTTCCAGTATCTACCTTAGCACATTTTAACCCTGTAAACCTCTCTATATTTAAATACCGTTCATATTTTAAATTAATTCGCACACATTTTCCATTTCAAAAGCACCATTCTTCTTTCTGCTCCGCTTCTAAAAAGCGCACTGAATTTTTCGTCCGTCTTGTGACTGTTGCATCTTGTCGCTGAAATTTCAAAGACTGTCATGCGATGGTATAAATAATGCATTATCACTTGAATTGTTTCCCCTTGCAACTTATTCTATTTGTCTGATGGCACGTACATTTGTTTTGCATTGTTGAAGAGGATGGGTTGAAACACCATCTTTATTTTCACAGCTTTGAATTATTTTGAAGTGGGCATGAGTTGAGAGCTTCGTAATTAAAATCTTAGCTGTTGAGTTCATAGAGATTTTGAAAATTCAGCAATATTTAGCATAAGGTCTTTTGAATTGCGTGGCAGGTTTTTTTGTAAGGTTGGCGTCGCTGTATATTTTATTATGTTGATAAGGCGACTACTGCACATTTACTCCTCCCTAGCACTTTCGCCCCTTCAGGCATCCTCTTGGTTTTAGGGCAATAGATGCCTCCTGTACAAGGCCATTGTTCGGAACTCGTCTCCCCAAATCTGTGTTAACTGACCTAACCTGAAATGCTAGATCCCAGATCCAAACAGCATACTTGCTATCAAGTCATAGGCGACCTACATCAACTGAATTATATGAAATCAAGTGTATAGATTACAGATTTTGAACTCTCACCTCAAAATGCCTTAACAGGGTCGTAGACAACCATGCGCTGCTATCATAATTCAGGCTCTCTGTCCCCACACCTACACGCTCACTGCCCTTGTTCAATATCCTATTTTCTGTATCAAATTAACCTATGTCTATAAAGAAGGAGCCTAAAATCGACAAAAAATGCATCCTGAGTTTGACCCTCCAACAGTTGGCCACATGTGGTCAGGTATCGCCTCGTCAAGGTCATGTGAATAACAAAAGATGGTAACACTGCGGTTACAGACATTTGTTCCTGAACCTAATCCCTAATGAGTTGTATTCTACTTGTGCATGTAGCCAGCCTTTCCATTACAATATTCTAATAAGTATATATTTTTTTTAATTGCCACATAATTCAAAACGCCCCATTATCGACTCAAGCTTCAATTTATTTGATTTGTCTTTTAGGAAAGAGATCAATGTGTGAAACAATATCAGACATATTGATTAGCACATTTTATTTCAATATTCATCAAACTTGAACTGCTTCCCCTGTAGGAGCCCTTTTGGCTAAAGTATCGATTGAGCCAAGCGTCGATCGTATCCGAGTCGGTGAAACAGTCGATTTGCGGTGTATGGCCGTTGGCGTCTTTGCTTCTG
This sequence comes from Tupiocoris notatus, assembly GCA_037159825.1. Taxonomy (NCBI): domain Eukaryota; kingdom Metazoa; phylum Arthropoda; class Insecta; order Hemiptera; family Miridae; genus Tupiocoris; species Tupiocoris notatus. The sequence continues at coordinate 86,385 of JASJUZ010000568.1, read as the reverse complement.
AACTGCCCACTTGGGAAAAAGTCGGAGGTGGCATTGCCGACAATGTCAACATACGTGACAACATTTTAAGGTGAAGTCATAGAAGTTGTAAAACATTGGTGAAAAAATTTCCCCCATTATCTATTATATTTTTCTGATTTTTGGTTGTTTGATGATCAGCTTTTATTGTTTGATATTAACGATATTTCTTCAAATCATTCCAGGATACACGACGTCTCTACTGATAACGCAGGTCCCTATCGGTGTTGGGTGAAAAAGCAAAATGGTGAAGTCGTCGAAGACATATACCGCCTCGAAGTGCAAGGTAGTTGGCTTCATACATCAGCCATTTACAGGGTAGCGCAGATAACTTGACCACCTTTGTTTTGCTACTTTTAATATTTATGGTTAAAAAATCTTTTTGTAGCATAGGATGGGAATCTGGGCAATTTCACAGCGGATGGCGTCCATCAATTCGGCTAGTCAAAGTGGTTGCTCGTGCGTCTTTAGGATTCTCAGGTGCCCAATGACAAAAATTTTGTTTGTTCACATACCCATCCAAGTGAATGTGCGCTTCATCCGATGCCATGACTACAACCTCTAAGTCCTGCAAAATGCTCAACATTTGCGTTGACAATTGTTCCCTTTGAATGTGATCCAAAGGAAGGATCTTCTCGACGATCATTCTTGTTTTGGGGTATAGTAGGGAATGCTTCTTCATGACTGAAGCTGACATCGTGAAATGGTGAGTGCTTGAGCGCCATGTCGTGTTGAACGTTAGGGCTGGCTTCCACTGATGCAGTCAACATTCTCGGGGATATCGACAGTCAGCATTCGTGGGGCTCTTCTTCCAAACAATACACCTTGCTCTGTAAAGGTGTCAACCCATTTGGAAGACTGTGTTGGAGCTAGGTTAAAATGAGAGTGAAACGCCCGAAGTGTAGCCTGAAAACACTCATTATTCCAGAACGAAGGTTTCTATGGAAAACAGTCGATGCTCAACGAACCAATTCATCTTGTGAACTAAACTTCCAACCATCCCAAACACGTTGAGGGGGGGCCTTGTTGGTCACCCTCCTTGCGCTGAAACATTATCTGCGCCATCCTGTAATTAGTTGGCTTATTGTCGTTTAAATAGTTTAAATTTTTCACTAAACCAGCAATAATTCCATGCTTTACCTAATATGGATATTGGTAAGTCGGTTTCAACATATATGATTATAATTTAAATCAAGTGAATTAATGACTTAGGTAGCAGAAAATTAAGAGCACCGCAGCGTGTAATCTTAGCTAAAAACCTATTAGCAATTGTAGATGGCGATTTTGCGCGTTGTGTTACCACACCTGGTGTTTAACTTTCTACAATTCTGCTATCATGATTCATTTCTAAACATTTTCATTTTCTCCAGATTTTGGATCACCACCTAAACACACTTCTGTGACACGTTTAGCCGAAAAGACAAAGACCGCTCAAATTTACGATCCGGTCGACATTGAGTGCGACACTGGACTTGAACCGCCAGTGACATTTTTGTGGACCAGGCGTAACGGACAGCTTATCCTTAACCAGACGGTAAGAAGTCCAACCTCCAAACAATCTTTACCTTATTAACGGGATGAATTACATTACATTTATCTTGGTGTAAGTTAACGAATAATCATTTTATGACATCAGGGCGTCTCTTTTTGTGGTTCTGCTCCCCTTCTTACCAGATCATCTGCCTTCTTTATGCTTCCAACCTCGAAAGACACCAAACCCAATTGAAGAGTACTCTATTGGTAGTCCCAAAGCATGTCTTCCAGCAATCCTATAACCAAGTAATCAATAGAATGAAGATACATTATTTTCATTGCAGGGCTCGAAAATCCATCTTGACAACGTGATGCCTTCAGACGCCGGTGAATACCTTTGCGTCGCATCGAATGGCGAGGTCAAAATCGAATTTCCCACATTTCTGGTTGTGAAAGGGCTTATACCTAGGTTCACCCAACAGTCTGTGTCTTACCTAAAACTGAAACCCATGGCAGGCGCTGGATACAGGAAATTCGACCTTCTCTTATCCATCAAACCTGAAAGACCTAACGGTGAGGATTCCTGACACTTCACTTCTGCTATTGAAGCGTTTGATGACAAGTCTTTCTTGATAATTAAATTTTGAATTAATCACATGTACGTAGGTAGGAGGAACTCACTCATGAATGCCTGTTCTAGGTCTAATTTTATACAACGGCGAGAAGAAGGGGGAAAAGAAAGATTTTATTGCCATTGGCCTAAGGAACGGCCATGTTGAATTTAGATTTGACGTAGGTTCTGGCGCAGCCATTATTCAGTCTACCAACATCACAGTGCCGATGAATAAATGGAGCAACATCACAGTCAAGAGACATCGGAAAGAAGGTGATATTCAGATGCTTGGTTTAGTTATCGGAGAATTTTTGCAAAAAATGATGCTATTTGGCTTGTTTGGAAAAAATAGACTATCAAATTTTGATCATGCAAGTACATACACAATACATTTCATGCATCAGAAAATTGAATTCTAGAAAGAGAATTGTATACATTACCTCCCAACCTTGAACTTACCCAAAAATAAAAAACCGTCAATTTCAGATGTACAGGGGCATTCTGGGTACCTATTGAAACTCATGTACTTTTTCATGGTAAATCGATTGAGACCTTTTTTAAGGGCTCTTGGATTGTTGTAGTTTTATGGTCATTTTTGAATTTTAAAAATTCCCAAGTTCGTTATTGAAATCTATTTATTTTTTAACTCTGAATTGAATGAGACAAGCGTGTTCGGTATCTTTAACGGTTCTTGAGTTATTGCTGTTAGAGGAATTTTTTGAGTTACTTATATTACTTGAGCATTTAAAACATTTAAAACTTGTTCATGTTTGGTATAATATTTATTCTTCAAATAGTCCCCTCTATAATAGGTGTCAAAAATTCGCTTGTAAAGCTATGCTGCTAGGCTGGAACTTTTATTTTGATTAGAATTGTTCTCGAACTTTGAAGTGGGGAACCAACGTCGACTAATATATTTTTCAATTTTACTACCTATTTATTTTTTTAATTCAATTCAATTTTTTTATAGGGCGTCTTTGGGTCAACGGTGTTGGACCCTTCATTGGCACCAGCCCTGGCCGTTATCAAGGTCTTGACCTAAATGAACCAATGTTCTTGGGTTCTGTGCCTGATTTCAATGATGTCAGCCCGGTGACTAAATTTGATACTGGATTCGTTGGTAAGTAATTTTTTATGAGGAAGGCAAGATTATCGACACGCAGGTTTGACTTTATGGCAACTCATGATCATTGACATATTATGACGGACTGTTTCTTGATTTACATGCCAATGAGAATGGAAAGCTATCTAAATGGTTGCAGTGACAAGCAATTAATGTGAATTTCGCTTTTTAAACCGATGAGAGGAAGTAATCAGGGATTGTTTCTGTATCATCAATGATCACAAGAGCAAATTAGCTGAAAATTGCACTATTGAAACAGTCTGATGCTGCAAAAGCAATTGGCTCTCCCAAACTTACTAGTCGCTGGCTGAGCACATTCACCCATTTCCGCACCATCAGGGCATTGTAAGGCCAACCAACTCTAACTAACTTAACTGCGAAAAAAAAGAAATCTAGACTAGACAGTATTTCCATGTTTGAATTCTAATCAAATCGATTAAACAAATTAATTAACTTTGTTGTGGATTTGTCGCTTTTTTCGTTCTTCGTTGTTGGGGTTGAGGGGGAGAAAACCACGGCGACTCGTTCTCCTGTTTTTTATTGTTGGCCTGCCAAGCACTTTCGCCCATTCGGGCATCATCAGGGCTTCCTATATAAACAATTCATCTCGATACTTTCAATTACATCATGGAGGTACTAGGTTACATATCCGGTAGTCTAACTTACGTAGCACCATTACAAGGTATCCACGGCCAGTCTGGCTTACCAGGCAGACGACAAACTTTAGGAAATAAGCCAGACTTGGCCGTGGATACCTTGTAATGGTGCTACGTAAGTTAGACTACCGGATATGTAACCTAGTACCTCCATGATGTAATTGAAAGTATCGAGATGAATTGTTTATATAGGAAGCCCTGATGATGCCCGAATGGGCGAAAGTGCTTGGCAGGCCAACAATAAAAAACAGGAGAACGAGTCGCCGTGGTTTTCTCCCCCTCAACCCCAACAACGAAGAAATTAATTAACTCGAAAACCTCATCCACTGGCCGCAACATTCGTAAAATACAATATACAATATTGTCTCAGAAAAGCTAGTCAGGAGACCTAACAACTGAAAAATTCATTAATTAAAATTAATTTAGCTGAGTTAGGGTGTTGCGGCTAACGTTACAATAAAGGTTCAGTGAAATGGATCATTTTCACAGCCCTGGGACGAAAAAGAAAACAAAAACACGGATAAAATAACAAAAACTGCGACCCACCCACATTGTATTAAGGTATGTGACACTAACGTAAACCAGTGGTGTGCATAGATCACAGAGTTCTTCCATAATTGAGTGGGTAACAGGAATAACGAATTATAAAATCAAGGAGCTCGTACTAAGGGTGCAGCGTTAATACTCTCACCTGTTAATTAAAAACTAGGTTGTAGAACCCAAAAATACAAATACACAAAAATTAGGTTAATAATAGAAGTACAGTGTGTGACACCAATAATAAAAATCAAACGACATTCAGCTGAGATAAATAAACTTTTCAAGTCGCTCAGTGTTAAAATATAATCACTCCAAATCCAAATATAGTGAATATGCGTATAATGCACTGTATGTGACCCACTTGATATAAATCAGACTTCATTCAATTGTCGTCCCAAGCGTATCATGACCTTGAACATTCAAATATAATGATTTATCTGGTCTGTAAAAATCAAAATACAAATACGCTTTAGCCAAATCGTGAAACAGGCTCATAACGTGAAGCTACAGTGTGTGACCCAATATCCAAAAAATCAAGCGTCACCTGCTCGCCATAACGAACATTTCAAGACCTCAATCGTAGAAAAATAATTACTCTTATTGCCTGTAAAAATCAATGGAAGAAACTTTGAACGCATATCTCAGAAGTACTGTATGTAATCAAAAAAATGGAAATGGATCATTTCCTGGTACAATTACTGGAAGAACATTCTCTGAAAATGTCAGTGAGTTTCATTCATTTTATACGGCTAAAATATACAGTTCTTTATCAGCTCTTTATACAGTAAAGTATAAAGAGCTTTCAGGAAACGGTTAATTTTGCACATTCACTTGGAGAACATTTTCTAAAAATTTCATTGAGTTTCATTCATTTTTCACGGAGATATGGCTACTTTTGTCATTTTTTTCCCACAGACACTTTTTCAGATATTGTTCCTGAGTATATTTATGTAGTAATGTGAAAATTTCTTCCAAATTCCCCCCCGATTCTAAATTCAACTTTTCGGACGATCCCAGAACTCCTATTTAATACCTAAACTTGGAAGTGAAATCGAGCGTCATTCACTCACAATAACATACATTTATACACCTAAGTACACAAATGTATACAATTTTAGCGGTCTGGAAAAAATCAAAATATTTTCAATATGCGTGGAAGTCGTCATTAAATCACCATCTAAAACATTTTAAAACTATGAGCGTTCAAATATAATGATTTTGTGGACCTGTAAAAATCAAAATACAAACTAGTGAAATAGTAAAAAGGTCTTAACGTTTAAGTACAACGTGTGATGTTTGAGTCAGTAACAGGTTCAACCAATTAATGAGTCACCTGGGTTTTCTCCCCCTCACAACCCCTGGAAATAAAATCAACCGTCATTCATCCGCCTAGAAAAGATCTCATGGCCTTGAACATTCAAATATATTGACTTTTGGGGGCTGTGAAGATTTCTAAACACAAAAAACATGGGAATTGCTCGGATATAAGGGGTGACTCACCACTATACACTTGAAGACCTCAAGGGTAAAATATATTGATTTGCCGGCCGGTTGAAATCGAATTGGTGGCATGGTGCATAATGTGGAAGTACATGTGTGAGCCAAACGATAAGAAACAAGTTGAGGGGGAGAGTAACGAGACGACCTCTTCTCCATTTTTTCTTTTTATTACGCCGAGTACTTTCGCCCGTTCGGGCTTCTTCAGGGCATTATAGGACCAATGGACCTATGGCATCATCGGCCATAGGTACCATTGGTCCTATAATGCCCTGAAGAAGCCCGAACGGGCGAAAGTACTCGGCGTAATAAAAAGAAAAAATGGAGAAGAGGTCGTCTCGTTACTCTCCCCCTCAACCTGCAGAAAGAAGGAATACGACCACCTGGAGAAGGATAAGAAACAAGTTTTGTGAAATGGGGTCATTATTATAGGAAGCAGACCAAAATAGACTAGAATGCTCAAATCAAATAACTTAAAATGTGTGTTACAAAGAAGTACGGTGTTTGACCATGAGTGTTATCCAAAATTTAATAAAAGCTAATTTTGCACATTCACTGTGATATTATTTTCTGAAAATTTACCAACCTGTTCAGAAAGTGTTTCTGAGTACAATGCTATGAGTAACCTCTTCCTTTTGAGTCAGTTAAAAACAGGTCATATTCAGCCAATAAGTATATCATGTGCTTGTCTTAGTTGTTGTTGAGAGATGCATTACCATTTCTCCTAAGCAATCTACTACTATATTTTATTTATCTTGCTCTAAATTTTTTTTTTTGTTGTAGGTTGCATAAGTTATTTGAAGATCAACGATCAAGTCGAAGAGTTGGCAAAAGCCTTGGAAAAATCAGACATCTCGGACTGCGATACTTGTCAGAATTCCAGATGCAGCAACAACGGCGTCTGCCAAGAAGCTCCCAATGAACGTGGCTATACTTGCCTGTGTCCGCGTGGATTTTCAGGCATCGATTGCCAGACTACTGGAGGAACGTCCGCTTGCTACCCAGGTATTCATTCTCTCGTTACTGAAGGATCGTGCTAACAGAATGAGCACTGTTAGCATGGACTTGCCTTTGTTGATCCCCCCAATTGGGTTTAGTCTTCATGAGGGTGTCAAGTCTAGCCAAACACGTTCAGTGCGGATGACGCATGTGCTGCGTCATGAAGTATCTTCCCACCAGGCAGATGACGCCATGGTCCCCGTTTTGCAAAAATCATTCTACTCTTTTCCCAGCTTGATGAAACGTCTCAATCGTTTGACATTTCAGCTGTTAGTTACCCGGACAACCAACAGAAAGCGTCGGAGTAGTTTTTTTTCGTTTAATTCCTATCATATTTTTATTGTAAATTGACTTCCGGGTCCAATGTGCAAGAACGCGGAGGCGTCTCAACGTTGATTTGTGTTTTTCAAGGTATCTTTATCAGTTTTCAACGAGCAACAATTCGATGCAAGGTAAGAGAAATTATCTCACAATTTTCATCGTTTGGGAGTGAAAATTGGTGATGATTAGTAGTTAGTTATCGCTCAAAATTTATGAGGTTTTTTTGTTCAATAAAAGTTCATGTTTGTAAAAACGTTTTTCTGAGGTGCCCCAAAAGATACCGAAACCCTTCACCAGCCGCTCCACTTCGTACAATATTTGTATTTATACTTTGAACTACCTGTTCCTGTTGATTCACAATAAATTTCATGTTCATAGAACAAGTTTGTTTTATTCTGAGGAGCTCACAATACCAGAAACGTCCTCACCGGGCGGATGGCCCATACAGTGTGCCAAATATGGTCAGAAACCCATGATTTGGCCCTAGTTTCAACTAATTACTAAAACTTGATTCGTACTGGGTTGGTGAGGGGGAGAAGAACCAGGCGACATGTTCTCCGATTTTTTTTCCAACCCAGTACGATGAGAGATGCGACGACTCAACCAAGAAGTAAAACTTGATTGTTTTTGTGCCGTTTTGTACAACAAAAAAAGGTTTCATCCTGGTGGTTTTTCTTCTATTTGGCAATATACACTGAACGTATTAATGACATCAACGGTTGTACTTCAACTCAGGGAAGAAAGAATGAACAATGGAACAGATGAATTAACCTCTCCCCATTCACTGATGCTGCAGCATTACAATGTATGCAGTCCGCGCCAGTTCTTGCCAACAGCCTTCTGTTTGTATGGAACTTTGAACCCCTTAGAAAAAGTTCTTTTATACTTTTATAGGTCTCTGCAATGATGGAAAATGTGTAAACGCCGGTGGCTCCTATAAATGCCAATGCAGCCTGGGCACAGCTGGTGACAACTGCGAGCTTCATATCAAAGTGAATACTCCTGCATTCAACGGTGACGCCTACTTAGCTTACCCTCTCCCTCACACATCTGCCGAGTAAGTACTTTGTTGGAAATGCTACTAAAAATCTTGAACCTTTGAACAACAGATTCGATTTTTTGTTTCCAGTTTTTCAATAGAAATGGAAATTAAACCGGATGACACTCGGAATGGACTTCTGGCATACAGCAGTCAAAACATGAATGGCAATGGTGACTTCGTGCTTCTTTTGATCAGGGATCAACAGGTTGAATTCACAGTTGACACTGGTTCTGGTAACTACTAGTTTTATCACCGTAACTATTTTCAAGTATTTACCAAGAGATAATGTGACCATAATGGGAAATTCAGATCGAACTTTTTTAACTACAACTTTTTAACATTGAACCTCAAACGGAGGAGGTTACTCTTGTTGGCATGCAGACTGTGGAAATTCCAGGAAGGAAAGACTTATATAACGATGTATAGTGGGTTTAGTATTTTTTCTGCTTTCGAAACATTGTTACAAAAATCAACTAACAGACGGAATAATTTCCACTGTTCTACAAACGATGAAATGATTGAAAATAAATTCACCTCCATTCTCTACAAAATGTTTTCGGCCTGTTGTCTTCTTTTATTATTTTGGATTAGTTCGAATCGAGATGAAAACCCTAGTACATTATCATTTCTGAGTATCAATTTAGTTATATGAAATCAAGCGTGATTCCCTGCCATTAACAAACATTCCTCGACCTTGAGCGTTCAAACAATTTTTGTGGCCAAAAAGCATTCTAGATGCAAACAATATTTTAATAACGCGGAATTACATTATGTGACTTTAACGATAAAAATATATCGTCATTCACCCGCCAAAGAAAACATCTCATGAACGTTTAAACGATCAACTATATTGACTTTAGAACAATGTGAATAATTCTGATCCAAAAAACGACTAGATAGCACGGATGTGAGGCGTGTGAAGATCAGGCGCCATTCACTCGCAATTACAAATAAATATTAAAGACCTCTAGCGTCATGTACTAGCGTTGAAGATCAGGCGTCATTCACTCGCCAATACCACAAACCAAATTACCACACAATCCACGAAACAACTGAACTGCACTCACTTGACTGAACTATTTTAAACTGAACTGTCGTTGGTTGTTGGCTGGCCATTTTTATAGGCGAGCTCTCCCTCCTTCTTAAGTGGTTGAAGTTCGCTACCTGTCTATATGTACGGGGGTTGTTAAATGGAGAAAAACCAGGCGACTCATTCTCCAATTCTTTATTGGCTGGTCGAGCACTTTCACCCATTCGGGCATCTTCTGGGCGACCTGATTCCCTGAAGATGCTCGAATGGGCGAAAGTGCACGGCCAGCCAATAAGGGATCGGAGATTGAATCGCCTGATTTTTCTCCCCCTCACAACCCCCGTAATCCTTCTGGGGATTGTTTCCCTTTTCTACCTGTCCAATACCTCCGACCAAGTTCCATTGGCACTTTCAAAACAAAAAACGCTGCAAATAATGATTGTACAGTGGTTTATTATACCTTCGCTTAAATGATGAGTTAAGAAGATTATCCATTTGTGATAGTAATTATTCCGACCATTTATAAATGCTCCCACCGAAAAACAGCTTGGTAACTAAAGGCCGTATCACACGACAGACACTTCCCCCCAGCAGCCCACAGTGACCGTCAACCGGCACGCCCCCTCTCGTACAGGCCGTATCACACAACAGACACTTCTCCCCAACAGCCCCCAAACCGGCACGACGACACGGACGCACTTGAGAGAGGGGCGAACGGATCAGCCAATCAGAGTGGCTCGAGTTGTACTCGGCTCTCCCACCAACTGCAACGTGCAAAAGATTCCTCGGAAGAATCTTTTTGCTGTGCCGTCGGTTCTTATCGCGATACGATTCCATGTCAGGTTCACGTACACTCGTTGGGCATTTCATCCCCGCTCTCGTACGAGGGGGGCCGTGCCGGTTGACCGTCACTGTGGGCTGCTGGGGGGAAGTGTCTGTCGTGTGATACGGCCTTACGAGAGCGGGGATGAAATGCCCAACGAGTGTACGTGAACCTGACATGGAATCGTATCGCGATAAGAACCGATAATCGATCATTGAACTCGATAGTTGATTCTTCTCCGCCGCAGAATACAGCCGGCAGTTATTAGTCGCGTTCCTCGCCGGGTGCATTGGGCTCAAACAATTGTATTCTTTATATTTACGCATCTTGAAAAATTGAAATAAAGAATGAAATTGTTCCCAACAATCTTGAAAAGGTAAAAAAAGAATACGTTTATTTCTAAACTTTTAGGAAAAGTGGAAAATAAGAGAATTAATTTATTTTCACGCATCTTGAGAAATTTGATATTATAAATGAACTTATCCCTAAAAATCTTGAAAAAAAAAAATAAAAATCAAGAATTTAGCTTTTATAATTTTGTCAAAAAAAGTCATTATGACACCAAAAACAAAACAATCGAGCAAGTATTCTAGAAGTTATAAGCTTGCAAAGTCAAAACTTCCTTTTTTCGCGAAAATCACGTTTTCCGGCGTTTCTCCGCGTCTGGAGACGTAACTACTGGATGGACTCAATTGAAAAAATTATGGGACCTACCTGGATAGTAACCCTTTCAAACAAAAAAAAAAGTAACCCGATCGGACGTACAGGAGCTGAACGCCGGTGAACAACACATACCGAAAAAAAAAAAAAAAATCCCGCAAGACGACCATAGTAACCTCCTCCTTGTTTGAAGTCGGTTAAAAATCAAGCGATATTCAGCTGTCATATAGAAAAATTCAAAGTCTAAAGTATATTCACTCTTATGGTCTATAAAAATCTCAAAAGCTTAAAAACGGCGTACGCCGGAAGTACTGTGTGTTACCCAAACCATACAAAACAAGTTTTGTGAACGAGGTCAAAGTTGTTCATATTTATAGCAAAGAGACCCTAAAAGTACAATAACACTTAATAAAATAACTGAAAATTCGTTTTACGAAGAGGTACTGCAGGTGACCCCAATAATAAAAATCTAGCAATATTCAGCTGTCATATAGAAAATTTAAAGTCTAATGTATGTTCACTTTTGCAGTCTATTAAGATCTCAAAAGTTAGAAAATGGCATATTGCGGAAGTACTGTGTGTTATCCAAACTATGCAAAACAATTTTTTTGAACAAGGTCAAAGTTGGTCACATTTAAAGCAAAGAGACCCAAAAAATACTATTAAAATAACTGAAAATGCGTTTTACGAGGAGGTACTGCATGTGACCTCAATAATAAAAACGCTGCAAATGATTGTACAGTGGTTTATTATTATTTCGCTTCAATATTGATTTAAGAAGACCGTCCATTTGTCATTTTAAATATTCCGAAAATTTGTGAACGTTCCCACCGAGAAACAGATGGTAACTATAGAAGAAAAATCCGTAGCAACTATTGTAATTTTAATAATTTTTATTTTTCTTAATTTCCTAATTAAAAGCTAAATTTTTTGCCTTACCCTACAGCTGGAGAGAGTGTTTGACGACCATTCCAATGAGTATAGAACGATTTTTATAGCTCCAAGAACTCTTGAGTTATACCCTCATGTCAAATTTCTAAAAATCTCCCGAATTCGGCACAAAAGCTGCGATAACTCGAGAACCAATAAAGCTATCGACCCGGCGATGGTCTCGTTCGATTCAGCGTCCAAAAATCAATATGATTTGATACCACGTACACATTTTTCTGAAAAACCTTGGAAAATATGAATTTTCTCCCCCTCAAAACCCCCCAAAAATACCCTTAAAATTGAGCTAGCAAGTTGGTTCAAGAATTGGGCCGTCGTAGGACCGAGATTGATTTTTGGTGAAAATTTCAAATTTTTAGCTCTTACAGTTTGGCCGGAAAACTGCTAACGGCGTACGGCGTACGGCGGACGGCGTACGGCGGACGGCGTACGGCGTACGGCGGACGGCGTACGGCGGACGGACAGAATTTTTTTTATTGGATATTCGGATTCTACATGCCTTGAAACGTAAAACATCAAATTTTGAGGGGGGGTTATAAATTTTTTTTTCTTGGGCGATTACAATGGTTTATTATTGAATAATAAACCAAAATCAAGCGATATTCAACTGTCATATAGAAAAATGGTAAGTCCTCCAGCGTTCAAGTATATTCATTTTTGTGGTCTATAAAAATCAAAATGTTGCAAATGTGCAAATAACGCAGATGTACTGCATGTGACCCACTTCATAAAAATCAGGCATCATTCAATCGTCAACCCCAACATTTTAAGATCTCAAACATTCAAATACATTGAGTTTTGCGGCCTGTAAAAATCAGAATACAAAACATGCACTTGCGAAATCGTGAAAAACGCTCATAACGTGGAGGCATTGTATGTGACCCACTATACAAAAAATCTAGTGTTTTCCGCTTGCCATAACCGACATTTCAAGCCCTCAAACGTAGAAAAATATTGACTCTCATAGCCTGTAAAAATCGAAACAGAAAAAACTTTGAACGCTTGTATCTCGGAAGTACTGTGTGTAATTCAAAATCCGGAAAAACCTAATTTTGCACAATCACTGGGAAAACATTCCCTTAAAATTTCATAGGGTTTCATTCATTTTTCAGGGAGATATGGCGATTTATGTCAGTTTGTGACCACAGACAGACGGACACACAGACACTTGTTCAGAAAGTGTTTCTGAGTATACTACTATGAAAATTTCTTCCATCAGGACCTCGGTTCCGAATTCGAATTTTCAGACGATCTCAACAATACTTCCATTTACTACGTAAACATGGAAGTAAAAAAAAAAAATGGTTTTCTTACTGCGCGATCTATGCATACCACTGTTTGGGTTTATTATTCAAAATAATGAACCATTGTAATCGCCCAAGCAAAAAAAATCTGTTAGTCCGCTGTACGCTGTCAATATTTTTTGTATTTTCCAACGTTTTTCAGAAAAAGATGTATTAGGTATCAATTTCTAGAGACTTTATTACGTTGAATCGAATGAGACCCTCTTGGAGTCGATAGCTTTATTGGTTATCGCAGCTTTCGTGTAGAACTTACGAGAATTTCAGAACTTTGGCATGAGGGTAAAACTTGAGAACTCTTGAAGCAATTCCATACTCGTTAGAATGGTCGTCAAACCTCTCTTCAGCTGTACCGTGGGACAAAAAATTTATCTTTTAATTTGAAAATTAAGAAAAATAAAAATGATTAAAATAATAATAGTTGCTATGGAGTTTTCCCTTTACACAGATTATAACATAGCATATAATCCTAGGATGACCAATGAGAACTCATAGATTATCCTTAAATTGTTTCAGGCTTGGAAACGGTGAATAACCCACATCGACTATTGTTTGGCAAGTGGGTGAAAATTTCTGCAAACAAAACTGCCGACGAATTGAGACTCACCGTCAACGGTGATACCACTGATAAGCCTCTTGATGCAAGGAAATCCGTGAGTAATTTACCGGCACAATCACTCCTTTCCTTGATGAACATGAAATTTATGTCAGCTTATTGTTTTAGCACGCTTACAAAAAGAGCCTGAATCTCCACACCCCTCTTTATCTCGGCGGCTATGATGACACAACTATTTCACTTCATCCGTCTATTTACATCAAAGAAGGCTTCAAAGGTTGCATAAGCTCACTGAGAGTGAACGGGCGTCCGCCTACTAATCTGCTCAAAGATGCGACCGGATCATCCAATGTGGGACAATGCCATGGCACCACTCACGGGTCGCTTAATCTCAACTCTGTTTTTGATGACAATCTGTGTGGCGAACAGTTGTGTGAAAATGGCGGTCGCTGTGACCATTCTGATGGCACACCTGTCTGCCTGTGCACATCCGACTACGGGTAACGTTATTTGGTTGAACCATTATGAAAATGTGTAGGTTAGTGCATTGATTGATACGGAACTTCTACATCCATCTGGAAATTCTGCATGTTTCAGTGGCCAATACTGCGAAGTACGAACCAACGAATGTGGCCAGTCGCCGAATCCGTGCGGTTCAAATGGAGTCTGCCGTAAAGAGAAAACCTCTCCTGAAGGCTACATATGTGATTGTATCTTCGGATTCACTGGACCAACTTGTCAAGAAAGTAAGCCTTCCATTAATTACTAGAAGGGGACTAGCACAATGATGCTGGCTGTTTGTTTTCAGGAACTCTGGTCTAACTATGAACATCAATATTGCAATTTCATTTGATTATTTGTCTCACAGAAGCACCAATTACCACAGACGTCACATTCAGACGCGATTCTTTCATTGAACTCCCAGGACATCTGACTCAACAGCTTCGAGCTGATGATGAGATTTCAATATCGTTCACTATTCAGACCGAAGAGCCGATCGGTCTCCTCTATTGGCAAGGCAGCAATTTGCAGTACATGTCTATCGGAGGTAGTATTTTGGTTTATCATATTTTGGTAATTATAAACCATTGCAGCCATCCAAGAATTTTTTTAAGTTGAGTACGGGCATAATGTAAGCTGTAGGTTCATTTTGAAAAGGATTCTGTTAAGGCGGCGCCCTCTCCATGACCTTATTTCGTGCCAAGTTATTATTGGAGATCTTCAGGGTGGTAAACGTAGTTTGTACTGTTGCCAGAAGAGTTATGTAGAACAAATTGCATTGCCTTTCTATTGCTTTATCTTTGACCTGAAGCTACTAAATAATCAACCGAGCACCAAAAGTACATATGATGGCATTTTGTTCACCGTTTACTTTGTTTTACAGTAATTGATGGCATGATTGAAGCCGAAGTCGACCACAACGATAATCCACTCAAGGTACGGTCGCGTGGACGCGTTGACAATGCACTACCGCATAATGTCACTGTGACGAGAAAAGCGAGTGACTTGCAAATCCTCATGGATGACATCACTGTTGCCACTTCCAATGGTCAACCTCCTCGTCGCATGTCTACTGAAGAGAGTATATTCATCGGTAAGAATAGAGCTCCGAGAATATTGCACTGTTAGCGTACTTCATTATTTCTAAATCTATTTGATTCGACGTGGGGATGAGGTTGAGATGAACTAGGTTCAATAAGCGGGCTTATTTTAGAAATTTCCTATTCGTGACAATCCCAGCCTTGTGAAGAAGATGTTTCCTGAAGAGGCCTTGAATGGCGAAAGCACTCGAAGTATAGAAGTTCAAAATGAGATAACGTTGCTGCTTTCAACACAACCTCATCCCCACCTCGTTATAAAAGTAAGTCCCAACTATTTTCATTCAGCTATTCCACCAAAAAAACGAGGATGTTTATGTTGATATATCAGGGCACTCAATTTTTTAAGCAGACAAACCAGCATTCAGTATTCAGCATTCTTGATTTTGACATTAGGTAAAGAACTCCACTATCGGATCACTATAAATGCTGTGGAGAAATTAAATCATACCATCCATCAGCTGACCTGTTTCTTGATATGCTGAATTATTTCAGAGAGCTAGAGCCCTGTCTGCCCAGGTTCCACTTGACTGGCGTGCACAAAAATATTGGGCAAGATGCAGCTTAGAGGTTTTTATTGATTTACCTCTGGTGTTACCAGAGCTTCTGACTTGTGAGATTGACAAACTCTCAATGTGGCCCAAGTTGTCCTCTTCTGGGAAAGTGATGGTACCCTGGCGTCGCTCAATGCTTGTAGGACATTTTGACTCCTCCCTACTCCCCCTACAGTGGTATCAGTAATCTATCATACTCTTAAGACTATGATGTTGAGGATCGGAAATGTTTTCATCAACCGCCTTGGTTGTGATTTTAGTGGTATCGTCATTCTATGTGCAGGCTATTATCATCTGGCTGTCCAACATCATATGAGGAACCCCAGTACATTGTAATAGGAAGGCCAGCTTGACCCCCTGCAGAGACCCCTGGCTTCCTCTCCTTTTGTGTCAACGAACTCAAAAGTTCATTCACGAAGATGCTTGGGTGACTTTCTCTTGCGAACTCATGGGAGGTTGAGGGCAATTCTGGTTGGATGAAAAGAACGCGTGTGATTTTTCTCAGTAGGAGCTGCTTGGCTGTGCCGCAGAGTCAGCTCTCATTGATAGGCGTTACTGTGAACATGGTTACCTTCAAGAAGATCTGAAGATGGAACTCGAGTCTAACGTATGTACCCAGGCGTCGCTCTGGGACACCATAGTGGTTCTATTTTGATCAACTGGCTCTTACTTGAGGGATGTTAGAGATCTTACTGAGGGATTCATCCACCAGCCTAAGACAATTCACAATACCTAAACACGTTTTAAAGTATCACTTGAATTTCCAGGTGGCTTGCCTGACCCATGGTCAATTACAAATGGCCGGTGGAAGGAGAATTTCGTTGGCTGCATTTTGAGGCTAAGGATCAATAATGGAGAGCCGATCAATTTCTCAAAGTTCCATATCAGCGGAAGAAACGTCCGATCCTGCCCAAGGTTTGTATTAGGTTGGTTAGGCAATAATGCTCTTTTGGTTTATTATTAAATAAGGAACCATTGTAATTGCTCACAAAAATTTTTTCTAACCCCCTCAAAACTAGATTTTTTACTTCTTCGCTTGGTTGTCGTCGCATTTATTGTAGTAGAGGGGTTGTGAGGGGGAGAAAAACCAGGCGACTTATTCTCCAGATTTTTAATGGCTGGCCGAGCACTTTCGCCCATTCGGGCATCTTCAGGGCGACGTGGAACCATGAGGGCTGTGGACCTCCTGTTTCAAGGCATGTAGAATCCGAACATCCAATGCAAAAAATTCTGTCTCTCCGCCGTCAACACTTTTCTGAGGAAAATATAATAGCTAAATTCTTGAACTGTTAATCAAAAAGCATTATTGGATGGACGGTAATGGCTCAATTCTTTAGCCAAACCACTACCTCAGTTTTATGGGTATTGTTGGGTGGTATAAATAGGAGATAATTCGTCCTTTGAAAGGTTTTTGAAATATAGGTGTGTTAGATATCAATTTTTCTAAATTTTTTTTACGCTGAAACGAATGAAGCCATAACAGAATTGATAGCTTTGTTCTATAGTTATCGCAGCTTTTATGTGAAATTTTCGTGATTGGAGCTATTTGGTGAGTTGATATAACTCGATCATTTGTGGAACTATAAAAATCTTTCTATACGCGTTGGAAAGCTCGTCAAACACTCTCTTGTATCGTTAAGCATTTAATTTTACTTTAAATGAAGTAATTGGGAAAAATAAAAAGATTTAATATTACTATAGTTGCCAAGGACTTCTCCCTTGGTTACCAATATGTTTGTTTACGTACTAAGTATAACAAGTGGACGGTTTTTCTAAATAATAGGGGTATTCATGGTCGGTGTCGAGACGTCGAGAAAGTCGAGATTGATAAGTTTGCCATGGAAACTTTCTCGACCGGACATGCGCAGTACTTCATTTCACTTCTCGATCGAGAAATCGAATTCGATCCAAAAAAGCGTCGAGAAATCCGTCGAGAAGTCGAGATTCGGCGTGTCCATGTAAACAATTGTAAACAAGCGAGACTCCGATTCACATTTCCACGATTTCCGATTTCCATTTTTCAACTGCAATCTCTTTCCGACTTTTTCTCGGCATGCTGACGGTCGATTAGGCACTTTTGGAAATTGAAAACCACGAAAAGCAATGCTCGAAGTGACGAACAAAACAAAAACAAATGGCGGCAACGGCTTCACTATCATTACATCGGACGATTAGATATTGTAGCCATGGAGCCCTTAACAGATTAGTCGATTTCTCGATCTCGACACGGGGGATCTTCATGGTACGCGCGGTTCTCGACTTCTCGATTTCTCGACATCTCGATCTCTCGACACCGACCATGAATACCCCTATTGATTCATGATGGAAGCAAAGGAATAATAAACCACTGTACAATAATTTGCAGTTTTTATTTTTTTACTAACTGGTGCTTCTTGTTTTCAACTGCTCTCGTGGAATAACCTCGCATTATACGTCTAACTAACAATGACCTTAGTTCGGATTGGGTCCCATCTTCGTTAGTATTCACAAGAAAAAGCAACGATCGTCGGCCTACTGCTCCGATGCTTCCTGGCGCACCAACTGCGCCCGTCGAATCATCTACTGCACATCTGACGGCTCATGTTGCTGTCACGTTAGCTGCTTCAATATGCTTAGTCACCCAGAGACATCATTGTCTCTTTCCATTTAACGTTGAGTTTTGTTAGTAGATGTGACACTTGTGACGTCACAATTTATGTCACTTAACTGCGACATGATACGATCAGATGGTGCCAAAAGGAGTTGTGAAATTGAGGTTATCTATATTTGCTCATCATATTTGTTTGTTGTACAGTTTGCGTGCAATAAAAAACGGGTAAAATCGTTGCTAGTTAAAAAGAATTAAACTGGCTCCTCATGGCATCCCCTGTTTCGTTTCCATTGCCAATGTGAAATGCAGGTAAATTTCTTAACGTTGAATGAATTAGGACATTTATTTATTTATATACCTACACCATTAGGTATTACAAGGACTACACACGTTGCATTTATTCTTTTCTCTTTCAGTTTTATTCTTCCATGGACATCGTTTATTCTTTTGTTTGTCACATTTTACATAGTTGTTTGGATGAGGGGGAGATAAACTTGGCAACTCTTTTTCCATGGTTCCTTTAATGGCCTAGATCTTTTGCCCATTCAGGCATCTTCAGGGCTACATAGGTCATCAGGTATCTATGAGGTCATAGCTACCAGGATGCTAACTACATTTGTCTCGTCCAACATGTTTTTCATTTGAAGTACGATTGAATTTAACTGGTAGGTTAATTCGATCTTTCCTTTTATCTTTCTGCCCTTTAAGTCGTAAAAATGTCGCAAATGTGAATGATTTCATTCCCATGCAGATAGGACTTTTTACTCGTCCTTTTTTCATTCATTGTTAGACTCCTCTGCCTCATGTTGGCTGCAAGAACTTCATGATGAGGGATGTATCCTTAATTTTATTCACATTCTGCCGCTATAAAAAAAAGCATGACCCCGACTCCAGAGTTGAATGCGCCATCATCCAGAGCGAAAGTCGAATATGATTAATGTCTCTGACTTTTGAAAATGTGGGTCAAGAACAGCTCCAGGGAGTTAACGTGGTAGGATTCCTGTCAGGTAATCCACATACAGAATCTCAGCCCTAATCTTTCATCCTCACAATGGAAGCAGGGTCATTATAACAAATGCAGTTCCCATTGCTATGTTTTGCGAAAATAGCTATATTTTTCCTGAAGGACTGATCTCCCCCAGTACCTCCACTTTTTCTCCGGCAGCTGTACACAATGGAAGTATATCTAACTCCAGGCCTGATTGGTCAAAACACCTACATTTAGGTGAGTTCATATCAATAACCAGTGAATCTTATCATGGAAATTACCCTCCAATAATATAGTGACCAGAGTATTCTGATCCCTCGCGTCAGCCTAGTCTCCTTGAAGGAGTAACGCTACCGACTCAAAGACTGTTTCTTAATGAGAAATACTTGAAAATTAATATGTCACGTTGCGGCCGAGTTTCCACATTATTTAGATGAACCAATTTTACTCCGTTTATAATGCGGGCTGCGACGTTGAATTCTAATTATGATGTTAATATTGTGGTAGGTGAGCAAATTTAACATGAAACCGAAAGAAATATATTGCTGTAATATGAAACGGAAAAGAATTTTAACAACAGACTATTTATATTACGTAGGTATAGACTATTGATGATGCATTGTGACGTCCTAAATAATATGTACATATCATTTAACATACGAGGCGTACGCACAATTCGGCCCTGGCAGAGATGGGTGTGTGGGTGGAATTCGACGGATGAAAAACTTCACTAAAGGCTGTCACAGCTTTCTACTATTCACAGAATAAGGAAGGTCGAACGATTGATTCTTTGTGTGCCCTCCAATTGGAAACTGAATTTTTTTTTAGTCACGTTCAAAACTAGTGTTATTCTCACATGACGATTGACGTCAATTATAACTCATGTTTCATCAACAACAAGAAATCCAAATAGTACCCAAAAGTAGAAGGTTAAATACAATTTCTTCCTACGAGGAAAAAAAAATCAAATCCCATCTAAATTTCTGAGATTTGTGTTGTGTAGTACCTACACATTGTCGTCGCATTTTTTGATGTCCAGGGGTTGTGAGGGGGAGAAAAACCGAGCCACTCACTCTCCTATTCTTTATTGGCTGGCCGAGCACTTTCGCCCGTTCGGGAATCTTCAGGGCGACGTGGAGCCATAGAGTCCACAGCCCATGTGGCCACATCTCCCTGAAGATACTCGAACGCGCGAAAGTGCACGGCCAGCCAAGAAAGAATCGGAGAATGAGTCGCCTGGTTTTTCCCCCTTACAACGCCTGAATACCAATGTAGGTACTAGTATCATATTATAGGTGCCATTTTCATTGATATAGTTTATTTATTTCTACTCTGCCTGGTTGGCTGTAACCAGTCCTAACCAGCTCTGGAAAGTTAGCGTTCTATTTTCTACTAATTATAATTGTCTGTGCTGTGACTCAAAGCTTGTTTTTAGACAGTAACATGTTAAAGTCCCTCAAAGCACAATAGATTGAACACAAGCACAATAGATTGAACGCGAAAAGACGAAAACGAGTATAACTTCCTCTTGAGAGAGAGAAATAATTACTATTTTCTATTACTTCCAATCTATAGCCTAATTCCTACATCTTTTCTGACTCTATTTAACTATAAAGAAGTGAAGTCTTTCGTCTAGGTTCCAATACCATTCCAATCGTCGCCCGTCGCCTCAGCCTTCCAAAAATAACAGCGCTTATAGCCTCTTTTTAAGACTGGTGCTTCTTCCGTTTAAGTTTTGTTGGAAAACGGTTTCGTTTATATTATTATATGTATGTTTGCTATCGCTATTTTTACGTTTCTACATAAAGTTTATGACGAAATTTTATGCGTTACTATGAAAGCATATTGTAAATACGGATTCTAAAGAGATTTTTGGTGGTGGATTGTGGCGTGATTTCCATGCAATGTCAAGTATTCTAAACTAATGGGTTGTTAACCTTGTTTGTGCTAGTCAGTTAAATTGTCTTATTTATTTTTAATAGCTTCTTTCCAATCTAAGATTATCATTTCTCCGATTATGGCTGTAAAAATCCAGTCGAATTATAAAACAGTTATTTGGAATACAGATGCAAACCAATTTAGAAGAAAAAATCTATTTTCCATCTTCCTGATTTTCTATTCGTCCAGAGTTTCAACCTGAAATCGATTGCATGAGATTCTTTTCAGTTTGTTGCTAGTATTGAAATTTGGGCTGGGAAACAATTTTTAGCTTGGTAATTTTTTGTCGGCCTCTTAATTCTGATTTTGTCTGGTCAATGATCCTTTTTTAGATAACCTTTTTTCATCTAACCGATTTCTTCTGGTGGATTTCTGCTACGAAAACGCTTGTTTCCGCTTATTTATTTATTTTTTTTCTATATAGAAACAGTTTGACCCCTTTTTCATTATCAAGTGCTTATTTTAAGTTTTTTTTTTATTCAGTCGACGTTATAGTTTTTTCACTATTTATTTATTTTTTTATTTTAATTTTTATTTTATACTGCACATCACCATTTTTGTTTCTCTTCTATTCTAGATCAAACAGAAAACGTAGAAACCGGTTCTTGAAAAACAACGAAACTGGCTGAACCCGATTGGGACGAACTGACAATATTTGCCGCTGGACTCCCCGATGTGTTCATTTTTCGCTATCACGTTGTGCTACTTATTTGTTTTCATTTTGAAACTAGCCGTTTTTATTGAGCTTGACCTCAGCTTTTTTTTTTGTACATTCATCCTACTTCTTTCAGTTCAAAACATGAGAAATATTTCATTTGAAAACAAAATGATCATTTGTGCCATATAGCAGTATTAACAAGTGTAATTCTAATTAAAAAAAATAGGTCATAGGGAATCGAATTGAGGAGCAGAAAAATATTTTATAAAGAAATTGTATATAGGGGGTTTTCTACTGAAATCGATATCAGTACACGAACGAAGTAATCGCTCCACTGTTTTTGTGTGCGAAATACCGTGTACCTTTCTCAAAGGACGTATGAATATTTCTGTTTCATCTTTTCTCTCCTAAAGCGGTCGAACTTAGGGTGTAAATTGTTAATATGATCTAACAATAATGAATAAGACGAATGGACAATAAATAAATTATGTATTGACAATCATTTTAATCACTTTCCATGCCGTCCTGTTTGAAGTGGCTCGTGTGTAAGGTTTTCCATGAGAATAGGTTGAATGAGACTATCCCGACACAGGTTTGAAAGTGTCAAGGTGACCGGTTACCATGGACTCCCAACACAAACACAGGGTCCGCTGGAGCTTACTAAGCAGTATATTATGCAAAACGCACCTTGCATTTGAGCAAACGAACCGAATGAGTTAAGCAGAGTTCGCAGGCCTCCATGAAATGTGTTGGATCCGGCAAAACATGGTGGGGCCCAAGCTCGACCCATCCGAATGAAGCAGTTCATAAACATTAATCTACGCAAAGCTTCAACTAATATAATGCTAAGCGACTGACAAGAAAGTTTTAGGAAGGCTCTTTCGTTGCTATCAACAATCGCTAGTTGCCAAGAGCTGATACATCAGCGCAGGAAAATATTAACTAAAGTAGTCGGATGCAATTGCATCTGTAGCAAAATCCACGCAATCCTTGAAATGTCGACTGCCAATCAGAAGGCCAAACGCGCCCAATGGAGGCCTGCGAACTCTGCTTTTAGTGGTGTCAAGCAGGGTTCACGGGTACCCACCATTGCATTTCATATTCTGATTGACTTGGTGATTCTCCCGCGTCGGGTAGTAAAATAATAACAGAACAGAGAAACATAAACTCATTCGAACTGTGAACCCTGCTTTATGCTCAAAGTTGCACCCTGTGGCCCAAACTGAATGGAACGGCTCAACTCTTTCGGAGTGTGTGTTCAGCTCATGCTTAGGTGGGTGCATGAGCAGACCTGACTGTCTATTCATACCTAATTCACCCTCATCTCCTGCAATGGAACTCTTCGGACAGAAAGAACGAACGAACTAAAAAAAATTGAAATGAACGAACTAAATGAAATTTTCAGAAAATGTTCTACCAGTGAATGTGCAAAATTAAGTTTCCAGATCTTTGGTTCTCCCGGCTAGTTTTGGTTTACTTTTCAACAATAAACCATTGTAATCGCCTAAGAAAAAAACTTTCCAACCCCCCTCAAAATTTGATGTGTTACGTTTTCAGGCATGTGGAATACGAATATCCAATAAAATACTTCCATTTACTACGTAAACATGGAAGTAAAAATTCTGTCTGTCCGCCGTATGCCGTCAACACATTTTCGTCCTAACTATAATAAGTTACATTTTTGAAATTTTCATCAAAAATCAAACTCGGTCTCACAACCAGTGAGTATATAAAAGTTAATAGAACGGCCTAGGCGGAAACCGGTGTGTCAACCTTCCCCCACTCCTTTGAGGTCAAGACTCCTCGTTAGGCGAATCTGCGCTCTGCACTACTTTCATCTTTTTTTTTTTAATAAATAGGTTTATTTATGGAAATTGTGGATTGTTTTAATAGATTAATAGGAATTGTTTTCCTTGGGACGCATTTTGTTCATCATTTATCTGTCTATAAGGGCCTACCTTCAAATTTCGCTCGGTATTCTGATATGGCGTGTACAGAAGAAAGTGTAACGACAAACGTGATACGGATTTTTACATTTTTGAGGTTTTTCGAGAACCATTTGCAACCATGTCGAGTAAAAAATAAGAACATTACTGAATTTGAAAGTGCTCAGTAAAAGCTTCCTAACGATGGTAAAAAAACAACTTTACATGGCATAATAAGGGAGCCATCGATGTTTTTATAGACCTATTTTTGAGACTCATTAATTTCTGAATTGAAACTGCCTTTTCATTGTTTGTAAACTTATACTGGTTCAATTTGCGTCTAGTTTGTACGATTGGACTGAAACTAAATACTTTTTAGGCCGCATTTATAAAATATTGTTTTTTAATCACGTTTTTCATAATATTTATGACTGTAGAAAAAAACTTAAAAAAAATAAAAATAAAACCGACTTCAAAAATATTTGTCTATAAAATAAACTTTGAAAAAGAAAAAATAACAAAAACAACTTCGCAGCAACTCATTCGCCAACTACACATTTTAAGGACTACTTTCCTACTCGTATTGACGTGACCACTTCCTGATTGATTGGATCACCTCCCCTAATAATATAAAAATCACTATTTCTCATTTTTGATTTGACGATGACTAGTTACGCCTTTTCCTAAAAACCATTTCAGATTTCTCTATGAATCTTCACGTCCAGACCCAGACTTATTACCTGGCACCTACTAATTTGTCGTAAATTCATATTTATTTGTAACCATCGGGTAGTCATTTTGCCAGACCCCAAAAAAAAGGTCAATCTGGAGGCGATTCAGAGGTGAAAGGAAAGTCTTTTAATCATTTGGAAAATGAGAAATAGTAATTTTTATATTATTAGGGGAGGTGATCCAATCAATCAGGAAGTGGTCAGGTCAATACGAGTAGTAAAGCAGTCCTTAAAATGTGTAGTTGACGAATGAGTTACTGCGAAGTTGGAAAATTTGTATTATTTTTTCCTTTTCAGAGTTTATTTTATAGGTAAACATTCTCAAATGATAATAGAGTTATGATTTTCTCAAGCGTATCCGCAATCACACTGAATGAGAGAATCCGAACGAAATTTCAGAAATTCGCCAAACGTTTCTGCAATATAATGAAGTTATTTGCCTTCAAAACCATGATATTTATTGAAAATTTAACGCTGAATTCTAATCTTTCAACGACAATTCTATGACTAACGTAGTTTTTTTTTTCGACAAGCATTAACTAGTCCAAAAAACGTGATTTTGAGACAAATTTTTTAGAAATACGGCCTAAAAAGTATCTACTTCTAGTCCAATCAATACCAAATTCGGGTTACATAAACTAGAATCTACTTTGAACAATTTAAGTTTACAAATTATGAAAAAACAGTTTTCGTTTGGAAGTTATGAGGTCCCAAACATAGGTCCATTAAAACATCGATTGCTACCTGACTATGCCACCTAAACTTGATTTTTACCATCGTTGGAAAGCTCTAGCTAAGTGCTTCCAAGTGCAATAGTGTTCATATTTTTTTTTTTCTCGGCATCACGTGTTTTGTTACAGCTTCTTCTCTACACGCCATATGAGAATGCCAAACAAAAAATTGGAGCTAGGCTCTCATAGGCAAATAAATTATGAACAAATTGACATGAAAAACAAAACAATGGAGCAATTTTTCTAGAAGTTATAAGCTTGCAAAGTAAAAACTTCCCCTTTTCGCGAAAATCACGTTTTCCAGCATATCTCCGCGTCTGGGGACGAAACTACTGGATGGACTCAATTGGAAAAATTATGAGACCTACCTGGATAGTAACCCTTTCAAACAAAAAAAAGTAACCCGATCGGGCGTACAGGAACTGAACGCCATCAGACAACTCATACGGGAAAAAAACCCGCAAGTCAACCACAGTAACCCCCTCCTTTTGAAATTGGTTGAAAAGAGCGGACTGCAATCCAATTGCTCTTTCCATCTCCATGTTTTCCACGGCCTTGTGAATCAGCTGAAAATTCACACTGCTGTGTAAAATATACTGTAAAATATAGGAAGTCAGGTTCATCAGAGAATTTGTAATTCATTTCGTATTCAACAACAAAAACACAACTTCCAAAGATGATTTTCAGTTGTCAAAGTGATACAATCGGATGTGTAAAAAAAAAAAAAAAAATCAACTCCATATTTTACCTGCACAACATGAAAATAGAACATAGAGAGATTATATGAAGAGCATAGTGTCAATTATGAGTATTACTGTGTAACTTATGGCTAAATACAAACTTGCCATTTATCCGCAGTACAAGCGGGACTGGATTTTGGCACAACCCCAAGTCCAGGCTGAATGAACATCCTTACTTGCAGCCAATTGGTCAAAATTCGTCTAAACTAATCCATTGACGACGTCATTCTAAAGGATTATCACAGGTTAGTAGAGCTAGGCGGAAAATGGAGAAAAACATCTTGAATAATGGTATCATCCAAGACCTGTTCATTATTGCTAATATTGCTGTTGCTTTCATTTACTGAACTTTGATCTAGGAGATTTAACTGAGTAACAGGAGCATCTGTATCAACATTTGGGTGCAGAATTCCAAACAAGTCAACTGAGTCCATGTTGGGATTTCCAGGGGGTATGATTTTACTCGGAGCGGTTGGTTCAACATCTTCCGTTTTGTTGAATAATGAAGCAACAAAAGCAGATTCAATTTCACTATTACAAAAGGCAGCAGTTCGGCATGAACTACTACTGGACAGTGATGAGCTGGATTGAGGAGCCCCTTCCCCTTGGTCAACAGGAACATCTTTGATGTTACCAGTTACAGCCGAAATTGGATTGTTTTCTTGCATCAAATTTACTGACAACTCGGCATTTTCAACACCCCTGTCTTCTAATCTGTTTTCAGCGTTTTGTTCAGAATTATCTGGCGATGCTGAACAACAGCCGTTGGATTTTGTCACTCTTGAAGCCACAGATGCCTCATCGTTATCTCCTAAATTCTCACCATCGACACCATTTCCACCAATACTAGCGGCAACAGTTGATGCCACGAGTTCTGAATCTGCACCATTTCCTAAATCAGTTTTATTATTGACTACTTCTGAAGCCTGCAAGGTTGAACGCTGGTCAGTGTAAGTAGTTGTATCGCCGTCAATGCATCTCTTCAATCGAACAACGCCGCTTCCTTTCAATTGAACAAGGCTGTTGAAATTCCATTCGCTCTCCTTGGAACTTTCAACAATCGTCAAATTATCGTCAGTCGATATAGTTGTGACGTCATCAGGTGGTGTTGTCGATTCGTCAACGTCGATAGTCCGTGAACCATCGCTTGATTGTGAGACACAGCCGTTTTCTTCATTTAGGTCCCACTGGAAATTCATTCGAAGGGACGCATAAGGAGTAGCTGACGTTGGACTGTTTGTAGACGATGATTGGCTAGATGTTGATGATGGGATTGAACCAGAGCCTGAATCTACATCTTTTTCAAAACCAGTACCTTCAGGGATACTGCCATCTCTGGAATCTGCTAACAACCAGACAAATTGTCAGTAGGATTTTCTTCAACTCGGAAAATGAACTGAACTCTCTTATATTGATATTTCTTTCATAACAAGAAGTTCTTACCGTTGGAATATTTTTCTGACTCAAGTTCAGCTGGTGTCAGCGGCATTGGGTATGTAATTTCTGCAGCAGCACATGAAAATAAACAAATAAATAAATAAAAATGATGTTTTTCTTCTCCAGGTGGTCGCATTACTTCTTTCTGTAGGTTGAGAGGGAGAAAAACGAGGCGACCTCTCCTCCATTTTTTATTCAGCCGAGTACTTTCGCCCGTTCGGGCTTCTTCAGGGCATTATAGGACCAAGGGTACCTATGGCCCCATAGGTTACCTTGGTCCTATAATGCCCTGAAGAAGCCCGACCGGGCGAAAGTACTCGGCTGAATAAAAAGTGGAGAAGAGGTCGCCTCGTTTTTCTCCCCCTCAACCTACAGAAAAAATGATGTTTTTAGTAAAACTAAATCTTGGGGTGTTGAGAGGGTAGACGAACATGGCAACTAATTCTCCAAGATTTAATTGTCAAGTTGCCCACATTTTTATTGAGGCATCCTCAGGATGATGCAGCATTACGCATTAACGACAACGATGCACCGTCCCCCTCATCAGCCCTCCACCAACACAAGAATAATGCAACAAGAAAAAACGCCGCAAATGATTGTACAGTGGTTTATTATTCCTTCACTTCAATAATGATTTAAGGAAACTATCCATTTGTGATAGTAATTATTCTGAACAATGGTGAAGGTTCCCACCTAAAAACCGATTGGTAGGGGAAAACTTCGTTGCAACTATTGTAATTTATTTATTTATTTATTTTTAAATAATAATTTATCATTTTTAATAAAGTAATTTATTTTTCTTAATTTCCAAATGAAGAGCTTAATTATTTTTTGGTCAACAATACAGCTGAAGAGAGAGTTTGACGACCATTCCAATTATTATAGAACGATTTTTATAGCTCCATGAACTTTGCGCGTATAGCTGGCTCCACGTTCAGTTCCTTTTTTGCTCTGCTGCCTCACAATAAGGAAATAAGTGGATACCTTGAGTATGATATAGGAATAAACTTTAAAAGACTATTAGCTCAAACTAGAATGGCTGGGTCGAGGTTCGCGAAGCTGAGTATCCCCAAAATGTGCGTTCGATTTATTAGTTCAAACCCATGTCCTTGTTGCAACTGGAATGAACCCGACACTCCAGAACACTTTATTTGTGCCTGTCCTGTATTTCGAGGAGTAAGAATAAGTTTTTTTGAGGAAGACCGCATCAGCCGAGAGAAACTGAAAAATTGTCTGGTCTCCAATGAAGTCCTGACTTTGAAGAAATTGTACTTTTTTTTGAGAATTCTGATTAAAACTAGGGTCTTCTTCTTAAACGAGGGATTTCTGTACTGAACGACAAGTGAGAGTCGAGGTGTCTTTTCCTGATTTGATGTTGTGCGGCAGTAATTACTTAATTATTTTAATTGTTAATTATATAATTATTTAAGAATTGTAAATTGTATAAAAAAAACCCTTGTAATACCTTACGGTTGTACAATAAACGATATTTCATTTCATTTCATTTCATTTCAGCTCCAAGAACTCTCGAGTTATACCCTCATGCCAAATTCCTGAAAAACCTCCCTAGTTCAACACAAAAGCTGCGATAGCTCGAGAACCATTAAAGCTATTGACCCTGCAATGCTCTCATTCGATTCAGCGTCCAAAAATCTAAAGAAATTGATACCAATTACACCTTTATCTGAAAAACGTTGGAAAATACGAATTTTCTCCCCCTAAAAATTGTGGTAGCGATTTTGTTAAAGAATTGAGCCATTGTCAGGCCACGATTTATTTTTGGTGAAACTTTCGAGAATTTATCCTTTATAGTTTTATCGGAAAAGTGTTGACAGCTAAGGGACAGAATTTTTTTTCTTCGATATTCAGATTCTTAATACATGCCTTGAAACGTAAAACATCGAATTTCGAGGGGAGGTTAGACAAGTTTTGGTTTATTATATAATAAACCATTGTATCACCTTAGAAAAAAAATTTTCTAACCCCCCTCAAAATGAGATGTTTTACGTTTCAATAAAAAAAATTCTGTCCGTCCGCCGTCAACACTTTTCCGGCCCAACTATAATAGCTACATTCTTGAAATTTACATCAAAAACCAATCTCGGTCCCACAACGGCCCAATTCTTGAACCACATTGCTAACTCAATCTTAAGGGTATTTTTGAGGGGGAGAAAATGCATAATTTCCACTGTTTTTCAGAAAAAGGTGTATTTGGTACCAATTTCTACTGATTTTTGGACGCCGAATCGAATGAGACCATCGTGGGGTCAATAGCTCGATTGGTTCTCGAGTTAACGCAGCTGTTGTGTCGAATTTGGGAGATTTTCAGAAATTTGACATGAGGGTATAACTCGAGAGTTCTTGGGAGCTATCGAAATCGTACTATACTCATTGAAATGGTTGTCAAACACTCTCTTCAGCTGTACTGTAAGGCAAAAAATTTAGCTTCTAATAAGGAAATTAAGAAAAATAAAATTGATTAAAATCACAATAGTTGCTACGGAGTTTTCCCCTATCGTTACCATCTGTTTTTTGGTGGGAACGTTACAAATGTTTGGAATAATTACTATCACAAATGGATAGTCTTCCTAAATCATTATTGAAGCGAAGGAATAATAAACCACTGTACAATCATTTGCAGCGCTTTTGTGTGGCGATTACTATGGTTTATTGTTAATAAACCAATAAGAACACTCATACAGCATCACACACCGTCATTCTCGTCGTCACTATTTAAAATGATGACTTCTTCGATTATCTGGCAATCTGAATCTCCACCTGCAATGGAAACCAACAATCCATAATTCTATTTTTTTATTTATTTTTTGTCTAAATAGGTTTAATCTTTGCAATACGCTTCTCCTTCTTGAAAGATGGCTAAAGGACTCAGATGAACGCTGGTTTGTTAGAAATCACTTCTGCATGATTTTTTCTTCACATATCACCTAGGGTTGAGCCTCTTTACACAAACACGGAAAAACCATCAGAAAAAATACACACCATCTTCATCAGACCCAGAGTTTGGGGGTTCCTCTTTGCCTGAATCGGGATTCGGTGATGCAGTCAGGTCAACTGTATCTACCGGCTTCTCACACAATATAACATCACTGTCGTCGCTGTTGATATCATCTTCATCCTTGCAAACCAAAGTTTGTGGAACCTCCTAAAACAAGCCAGATTTATTCATGTTGCTATTACCGTAAGAACGGACAATCAAACAAGCCCAGTCCATGTCCTCTCCAAGAACCGTTTTCAGCTCAACAAGTCTTTCTATCATCCAATGAAGTTGATGATTATGTGCTACATTTATCATACTTCTACTACTACTACTACTACTACCTCTTCATCTGTTAAAGATTCGGAGCTTGAAGAATGGCATTTTTTCCGCTTGGAGTTCTTCTTGGAATGGCAGTTTGACGTTTGTTTTCGTTTTATTTTTTCTGGGGCTGGAAACAATTGAGGCAAAAGTTTAAAAGGCAATTGAAGAGAAAAATGTGCAACTGATCAAAGTACAAGATGCTGGAGCATTTCTCAGTACAATTCAGGGAGGCTGGAATACCATGGAAATCTCAAGGCTGGAACACCATCAAGCTCGTCAGACAAGTCCTTTGAAATTTTTTCACTATTATGGTTGGAAGAGAATATTTCAATAGGGAATACATTAAAATTACTAGGAGCAACAGAAGTTCCTTCGTCTGACGATAAAATTGTAACGCTTCCATTGTTGTCTTCATTCTGAATTTGGCTCCTGGTCACACGTTCTGCCTGAAACATTACAATGACAAATAGATGTATATTATTTCCTAATCTGAAATTAACGTTTACACATAAAGAACACTGCAAGTTACATAATGGAGGTTAAGCTGTTGATTTACCGTGGTCTCAGTGGACGGAGATGGTGAGATGGCGAGGAAGTGTTCCCCTAATTTTTTCGTCCACAAAAACATAGATGGGACGGCCTCATCGCATAACATCAAGTGACCAATACCTGAAAACATTTTCACAGTGGAGAGGCGATTGGAAGAAAAAATGCAGGACTATTTTGAGGAAAATCATCACCAAACCAGTTATAATAATTCCAATTTCTTCATGTTTTCTGAGAAACAATCAACTTACCCTGAATTAAGACCAAAACTTACCATTAGACTGTTCAGAAGACTGGAAAGCATCAGGTGCAAAATGTCTGGCGCAGATGATCAATTTCGAGGATGGTTTCATGCTGGGCTCAATTTTAAGAGCAGACAGCCATTCCTGTCGTAAACAACCACTAGACGGTAGCCGATAACCACCTAAATTGGGAAGAAATGTTCCAATAACTATACACAGATACACTGTCTGAACAAGTAGTGTCTGTGGTCATAAAGTGAGATAAGTCGTCATATCTCTTCAAAATGAATAAAACTTTCGAAAAACGATCTCCAAGCGAATGTTAATTATACTTCATTGAATTTTGGATAACAGGCAGTACTTCCGAGATATATAAGCGTTTTGAAGTTTTTTCTATTCTGATTTTTACACGCCACAAGAGTCAATATTTTAAAACTGTTAGGGTATTGAAATGTTTGGTATGGTAAGCAGATGTGAGTTTTTTCTGCTTTTGGGTTACATAATTTATTTTTGGGTTTCTTTTCTATAAAAATAATTACAACTCACAAAAGGTGTCTTGTATCGTTAAGACATGGAAGTACATGTGATCAAACCACGCCAGTGCATTTTCTTTAAAAAATCAATTTTGGCATAGGTAAGTAATTACATGTTCGTGTGAAAGCTAAATTCGAGAGGAGAATAGATTTCAAACTGGCAATGTAGTTTTCTCTAGAACATAGATACGACCATTCTTCCTTAATAAGACAATGTAGGGTATTGAAATCCATGTACTTTTTCAAGCTGAATCGTGAATGAGACAAAGACGGGGACGATCGTTTTTACTTCCATGTTTACATAGTAAACGGAAGTATTGAGATCGATCGAAAAGCCAAATTCGGGACGGTGGTGAATTTGGAATTTTTTTTATACTACTATACTCAGAAACTAATTCTGAACCAGCGTCTATGAACAAAAAATTACATAAATCGTCATGTCTCCGTGAAAAATGATGACACTCAATGAAACTTTTCAGAGAATATTCTCCCAGGCATTGTGCAGAATTAGCCGTTTCCGCATTTTGGATAACATACAGTACTTCTGAGTTAAGCCTTCAAAGTTTCCTTTATTACTATTATTATTTAATTTTTACAGGCTATAAGAGTAAATATTTTTCTACGTTTGAGGTCTTCAAATGTATGTTATGGCGAGCAGATGACGCTTGAATATTGGAACACACACAGTACCTCCACGTTATGAGCCTTTTTCAAGATTTGGCTAGTACGTATTTTGAATTTCGATTTTTACAGGCCACAAAAATCGTGAACATGAAATGAACATATTTAAACGTTCAAGGTCTTGAAATTTTTGGGACGGCGATTGAATGATGGCCGATTTTTATCAAGTGGCTCACTAACAGTACTTCCGCGTTATTTGCATATTGACAATATTTTGATTTTTACAGACCGCAAACATGAGTACATTTGAACGCGGGGGGGGTGGATTTTTCTATATGATAGCTGAATATCGCTTTTTTGGTTTGTTATTCAATAATAAACCATTAAAATCGCCCAAGAAATTTTTTTTTCTAACCCCCCTTGAAAATTTGATGTTTTACGTTTCAAGGCATGTAGAATCCGAATATGGAATAAACCAGTGGACTGCTAGGTCACACAGTACTTCCATGTTTGAGTTGGTAACAGGTATAATCAATACTAAAATTAAAATAATCGTACGAAGGCCGCAACGATAATTTACAACAACTCAAATTTCAAGAATTTTTCTTGGAGAAATGAGAATATTTGTTACTAGGACAATAGGTAGATGGACGCGAGGACAGACAGACACTCTGACAGATAAACAAATGGACGTACACAGACACTTGTTCAGAAAGAGAGCAGAGCGCTCTAGGGAGCAGGCGCGCGAAACGGTCAGTTTCAGATAAAGCTGAGAGAGGATTTCGGAAGGAAAACACCTCTACTCAGACAGTTTCCTCTTATTTAACAATGTATTGTGGGTTTCGTATTTTTTCTGCTTTTGAAACCTTGTTGAATTATACAAAAATCAACAAACAGACGAAATAATTTTCACTTTTCTATGGACAACGTTATGATTGAAAATAAATCCACTTTCATTCTCCAAAAAACGTTTTCACCATGTTGGATTAGTTCAAATCAAGAGAAAACCCACGTATTTATAGTAAACTACCTTATACTATATACTAGACCTTGAGTGTTCAAACAATTTTTGTGGCCAAAAAGAATTCTAGATGCAAACAATATTTTAATAACTGGGAATTACGTTATGTGACTTTAACCATAAAAATCTATCGTCATCCCCCCCCCCCAAAGAAAACATTTCATGACCTTTTAAACGTTCACCTGTATTGACTTTGGGGCAATGTGAATATTTCTGATCCAAAATCTACTGGATAGCACGGATGTACGGCGTGTGACCCTAGCGGTGAAGATCAGGCGTCATTCCCTCGCCATTACAAATATTAAAGACCTCTAGCGTCAAATATATTGATTTTTGCGGCCTGTAAAAAGCTCAACAGCAAACAATGGCTTAAGGTGGAAGTACGGTATGTGATCAAAACAATACAAGTGTTCTGAACGTAGTCGAAATTGGTCAAATTTAGAGCAAAGTGCCCGAAAGTTACAAAAGTGCTAGAATAAAATAACTGAAAATGCGTTTTACGAGGAAGTAGTGCATGTGACCCTATAAATAAAAATCAAGCAATATCCAGCTGTCATGTAGGAAAATTTTTAGTCTCCCAGCGTTCATGTATTCACTCTTGCGGTCCATAAAAATCTCAAAAGCTAAAAAAATGGCATAAGGCGGAAGTACTGTGTGTTATCCAAACTATACAGAACAAGTTTTGTGAACGAGGTCAATGTTGGTTATATTCAGAGCAAAGAGACCCAAGAACTACTAATAAAATAACTGAAAATGCGTTTTACGGGGAAGTACTGCGTGTGATCCCAAAAATAAAATGAAGCGATATTCAGCTGTCATACAGAAAAATTTAAAGCCCCCCAGCGTTCAAATATATTCATATTTGCGGTCTGTAAAAATCAAAATGTAGCTAATATGCAAAGAACGCAGAAGTACTGTATGGGACCCACTTGATAAAAATCAGGCATCATTCAATCGCCGACCCTAACATTTTAGGACCTTGAACGTTCAAATACATTTGAGTTTTGAGGCCTGTAAAAATCAAAATACAAACCATGCACTGGTAAATTGTGAAAAGGGCTCATAACGTGGAGGCACTGTATGTGACCGAATATATAAAAAATCTAGTGTTTTCTGCTTGCCATAACCGACATTTCAAGAAACACCTTGAAAAAAAATAATAAAACCGACTTCAAAATTATCGGCCTATAAAATAAACTCTGAAGAGGAAAAAACAACAAAAATGTCCCAACTTCGCAGCAACTCAACCACCAACTACACATTTTAAGGACTACTTTACTACTTGTATTGACCAGACCACTTCCTAATTGATTGGATCACCTCCCATAATAATATAAAAATGACGAGTGAATGCCGAATTTCATCAGTAAGATCATAATATACCATACTTCCGCTAAGTACAAATGGTCGTGATTGAATTTTAGATACCTATCGTACAGTACCTACTTCCGAGGATTAAAATATACTTCCATGTTGTTTATATAATATGATTTATATAGTGATTGAATATTTTTGAAAGGACAAAGTCTCGAACATGTTATTTATGGCACGCAGATGACGTTTGACTTTCATCTTTGCTCACACACTATACTTCCGAGTTAGGAGCTTTTTTGAGAGTACATCTTCAGCTAGCAGCAAAATCAATAAATGTGAACGCTTGAGGTTTTCAAATTTTTCTAGCTGTGAGCAAATGAAGCTTGATTCCATCTTCAGTGCTGGTTATTCATTTTAGGGCGTCCTTGCTTGTGTTTTTTTTTTTTTTTTTTTTTTTTTTTTTTTTTTTTTTTTTTTTTTTTTTACAAAACTTGGCTTCAATTGTCAGGCTCACATATAATGTAATTTAGTTCCGCATTAATATTCTAATTAGCGGTTTCTTCTATGTTGGGTTTCTCTGGCTAGTTTTCCAATCATAGTTGAAGAGTATTGATGTTGTGGCCTTTGCATGAGTTTCTCGATTTTATGATTGGTTATAGCTACCGACTCAAACAGAAGTACTGAGTGATCTATCTATGCACACCATTGGTTATCATAATAAATTGTCATCCAGATTTCTCAATTACCGTACTGCTTTTGCAGCGAACTCATAATGTTTTCATGTACGATTGAGCACTGCTCAAGTGTGATGAATAAATAAAGTAACGATTACGGGCATTTTAAAACAAGAACTCGATTTAATATTTCACATCAAACTACTTACGGCGGCTTGTGCACGCATCAATCGAACATTTACCAGAAACACTTCGCTTGTGATTGGAGGACTTTTTTGGAGTCATTTCAATGCCATAAATCAGGTGGAACAAAGTAAAAAATAAAGTCGCCAATGGTACTCAGTTAAATAGCTTTTAGGACGAACTCAACACAAATCACAAACACAACATAACGCACGGAGCAGAGAATAATGAGAAATGAGATGAAGGTGGGAGCTTGCGAAAAGGTGTTTGTTATCTTATCAGTCTCAGTGTTGCCACTAATTTTCCGCATTTTCTGGTGGAAAATGACCGATATGGGACTATCGATAGGTAGAATTAGGTGTTGCAATTTATTGTAGACTTTTAAGCCGGGCAGTCCTTATCTAATTAGTACCTATAGGATTCTTGAGGAGCGGGAGAGCGGAGCGGCACATCATAAGACCAGCACCGTCTGGAACACGGCCGGTGATGCTAGTGCTACCTCACTAGCGCTCGTAGAGACCGTGGTACTTAACTACCGAACCCCAGGGACAGTCTCTACTCGTCTTGTATTAGACTTTTCCGTTATCGTTGGAGTTTCCGTGAATTCGTATTATTTAATGAACAGATCTGTAGATCTTCTTTTCTTTTTTGTTCACAGGTGTTGTCAATGTTAATTGAATTATGACTATTGCCTGGAGAGTGATTTAGTAGGCCATATCAGAACTTTAACTACATTTTTGTGAATTGTGTGTCCCTTTGCAGAGAATAAGTACATTTCAATTACATACTCAAGTTCAGTCCAATTCGACGCACGTATCAGATCAAGTAAATCATTCAATCTCGTTCATCTATAAATCAAGCCACCACGAACCGATCTCAAAAAGTAAAAAAAATTCTAAATCAGTCCAATTCTATGTACGCATTAGTAAAACACAGTTCAAGTGAGTTCTTGAACTATCTAGGGTTCATAGAAACCAATTAACCTCATTTTTCCCAAGTTGTAGCAGGTACGCAAAATTAATATTCGCATGCACAGGATTGTACACGCATCTAAGCTACGCAGTAGGTAGTATAGTTTATGGTATAAAATTAGTTTGTTCCACCTGTCTCCCGTAACGATAGCCCTGTCGTTTCGCTTGGTGCCACGGCCGCCAGGAGCGCTAGTGAGTTCGCAACACCGGCCGTGTTCCACTTGTTCCAGACGCTCCTCCATTTCCACTGTGAACGAACGAAAGTCAGTTGGTATCAAGGTCATTTATACACCTTGAGTTCTGAGTTGGTATCGGTATGTTTGTTTGTTTGCTGTCCGGGTCGGGTGGATGGTTGAGTTTGAACATCGACGCCTCAACATCGATGTTCGATGTTTAACATCGAAACTTCCCAACATCGATTGTATGGATATATTGACAGAAAACATCGATGTCATAAAAACTATACAACAATTAAATCGTAAAAAGATTACTAATTTTATTCTGATGGAAAAATAAACCGAAAGAGGCAAAATATCAGTATTATGAGTTTTGACTTACCACCGAGGCTGTGACACTTTCACTACATTCATTTCCCGCAAAAACCCTGAAATTGGAAAGTGATAAAGGTAAGATTTCGGGACTCGAATTCCCATAGTTTCCATACCGATTGCCAAACCTCTCAAATGATTTACACATACACACACACACACACACACACACACACACAAAAGAGCTTCTGTTAAAAAAAAATCAATGCTAACTTAATCAATGCTTACTTCTGATCCATCGATACCTGGCTGTTTACTCGTTTAAATATGAATAGTTTTTTTTTCGATTAGGGGTAGGTATTCTTAGTCGGTGTAGAGAGATCGAGTTGTCGAAAACCGCGCGTACCATGAAGAAATGGACTCATCTATTAAGGCCTCCATGGCCGAATGCGAACCGAATGAATTTGGTTTCTGCCTACCTATTCGGTGACAATTCCATTCGTTTTTGGTAACACATATCATGAACATCGCGAACGCTGAATAAAATAACGGATAAAAATCGGAACCCGAAGAAAGATTTGTCGAATAGCCGTCGTTTCGCGTTGTTGTTTACATGGACATTTGGCGGGAACGCCGAATCTCGACTTCTCGACGGATTCGATTTCTCGATCGAGATGTATTGCGCATGTCCGGTCGAGAAAGTTTCCATGGCAACCTTCACGATCTCGACTTTCTCGATGTCTCGTCACCAACCATGAATATGAATATGAATACCCCTGATATAGCTGATACAGGTAAAGCGTGCTTGCATGCGTGAATGCGACCCTTAACTTTTTGAATCGGATTATTTTTAGGTGTGTATTTCATGATCTTTTCAATAATCACAGTAATTATATTTTTTAACTGACCTGTTTTTGAAAATATTGAATTATGTTTTTCAGATTGGTTCTATTAATAATCAGCTATGAGCTCCAAAGTCGAAACCTATTTGAAAGAAGTGAGTAATGTTTTGCTTCTGAGCAGGATCGACTAAGTAAATACTTGTAAGATTTCAAGTTTTTCAATCCATTTTCATTTTGTATGAAAGTGATTTATGAAAATTCTCGCCCATTGGTCTATAATTCTTTAGAATAATAACCGGCATTCGTGATGCGCTGAACTGGTTCAATTGTGATAAAATTCTTTAATATGATAGGCAGAGGATGTCTGTCTGTTTGTTACTCTTTCACGGTCAAACGAATGGTTACATGCTGCTGAAACCTTACCTTATTTAGCCGCGTCACATAGTTTCATTAGAGCATAAAGAAAACCGGCGGTGTGCATAGATAACACTACTTCCATGTTAGAATCGGTAACAGGTATTATAATCAATTATGAAATCAACAATGTCACAGAAAGGCCGTAACGTTAGTAGACTACTGTAGGATTATTGGAACTGTAGGACTGTTATTGAAAAACTATCCAGGGGACAAGGATATGAGTGATATTTTGATAGTCGCAAATTCTACTAATTTTAAATGAGTTTTAAATATCGATTTCGGTGAACGGTTAAGGTGGTTATACGGTGTTTGAGCCAAACGATACAAAACGAGTTCTGTGAAATGGACATTTTCATGGTGAGAATATTCCTAAATAAAAAATAAATAAATAAGTAAAATCTGATTGCACAACCCAAATGCGAT
Organism: Tupiocoris notatus; assembly: GCA_037159825.1. NCBI lineage: Eukaryota > Metazoa > Arthropoda > Insecta > Hemiptera > Miridae > Tupiocoris > Tupiocoris notatus. The sequence continues at coordinate 47,301 of JASJUZ010000568.1, read as the reverse complement.
TTTAACACTCATCAAAAATTTTAAAAACACAAATTCACAGCCATAATCTTATAAAACATTATAGTTATCTTTCCTTGTTGTCGCATTTCTTGATGTCTGGGGGCTGTGAGAGGGAGAAAAACCAGGCGACTCATTCTCCGATTCTTGCTGGCTGGCCGAGCACTTTCGCCCATTCGGGCATCTTCAGGCCTATGCAAACCGAAGGAATTTGGTTTCTGCCTGTTCGGTGACAATTCCATTCGTTTTTGGTAACACATATCATGAACATCGCGTACGCTAAATAAAATAACGGATAAAAATCAGAATCTGAAGAAAGATTCGTCGAATAGCCGTAGTTTCCGTTGTTGTACATCAACATTTGGCGGGAACGCCGAATCGCGACTTCTCGACGGATTCGATTTCTCGATCGAGATGTATTGCGCATGTTCGGTCGAGAAAGTACCTATGGCTCCTCGTAGCCCTGATGATGTCCAAACGGGCGAAAGTACTCGGCCAGACAATAATCAATTGGAGAATGAGTCGCCTGGTTTCTCTCCCTCTCACAACCCACGATCCACAATTTATCGTTAAATAAGAGGATATTGCCTGATTAGAGGTGAAATTCCTTTAAAATCCTCTGTCCGCGTTACCTGAACGTTTTGCGCGCCTGCTCCTAGAGGGCTCTACTCACTTTCTGAATTTGTGTCTGTGTGTCCGCTTGTTTGTCTGTCAGTCTGTTTATACGTCCCCACATCTGTCTATCTATGTTCACTGTGACAAAGATAGCTAAATCTCCCAGAAAAATTCTTGAAATATTTTCAGAAACTGTTCTCCTAGAGCAAATAAGACAAAGATATCGAAATTTAGATTCCCAAAACACACAGCTTTAGAGGTTTAAGAATTAAAACATTATTCCATGTTGTTTATTGTGATTTTTACCAGCCATGAAAGTCGAATTTTCGGTAGGTCGAAGCCTGAAATGATTCTTGCGGCAAGCAGATTGCCAGATGATATGATTTTTATATTGCTCTCACACCGTCTAGTTCTATAATATGAGTTTTTTGGTGAGTATCTTCTAATGGCTCAAAAATCAATATATTTGAATGCTTGAGGTTTTTAAATGTTTGTAACAATGAGTGAATGACACTTAAGGGCTGGTGACACATTTTTTGGTGTCGTTACTATAAAAATGATCTCATTTTCCAAAACTTAGCGTACATAGTTAGGCTCACATACTGCGGAAGCATTATTGACCTAATTCGTTCTTTTTTCTATTTTTGGGTCTTCTGGTTAGTTTTTCAATTACAGTTGTTGTAAACTAACGTTTTGGCCTTCTTACTGACTCAAAAATAAAGTACTGTGTGATATATTGCACACCACTGGTTTAGGAAATGATATAGTCCAAATGCAGTTCTGGACACCTCCAAAATGTTTCATGAGGACATGAATCATGATACGTAGAACATTAATTTAATGGACTGGTGATTAATTTGAGAAAACTGTTTGTTTTCTTAAAACAGATTGATCAAGAGGAATCATGTTCTGAGAACGCGGGTTTCTTTTTACCTCCATTTGACTGCAATTTTATGATTTGATTGATTTGAATTTTGATCTAGCCCCCACCCTTTTTACCTCAACTGGCATTGAAGCTATATTAATAATCATCCTGAAAGTATGTTTCAACTATCCTCCAAATAAAATGATATTTGGATCATTAGGTTGCAAGGTACATATATTTTTGCAGTTAACAATGAAAGAATAGATAATTTTACGTTTATGTAATTTTAGTGATATCCTAGAAAAATGAACTCTAATAATATATATATATATATGCACAAAGTATATATATTCATATATATGATATATGATGTAGTATATAATATATGATGATATAACTTATGAAATTATTAGTGAAGCACATTAATTTTCAAATACTTCCTTCCAGGCTGATAACTTGCTTGGTCAGCGTTTCAGAGGCATTCTTGAGAGCCTCTCTCCGCAAATATGGTCCTCAAATAAGGTAATGGTAAAGTTGTTTTCTTAACGGGATTCGGCCATAGGTGCCTTGGAGGAGAACGAATCAATAGATGGTGCTGAAAATCACTCAGGCCAGATTTGTTACTCTAACCTACTCTCCATAGATGGCAGTATTCCAGACCACCTCCAACCCTCCACTCATTCCTCAGTGTCAACTTCCCTTTCCGCGGGGTATTTAATTCTGTGTTTCATCATTGTTTGGTGTTGCGTTGTTTTTCGAAAAATCGAGTTTCGTAGGTTGAAAAATATCTCTTCCCAATTCATCATAAAGTTAAATAATAATACATTCATAATTTATGTTTAAACTTTAAAAAAATGTCAATAGGTAGGTACCAAATTAATTTGGAAAGTCATCTTTATTTATCCTTGCATAACTTCATAAAACACTATATGGATAAACTCCTCAGAGTGAACAAGAAACACGTTCTTCTTTTTCTTGTCGTCGCATTTTTTTATGTCCAGGGGCTGCGGACCCTATGGCTCCACGTTGCCCTGAGGATGCCTCAATGGGCGAAAGTGCTCGGGCAGCAAATAAAGAATGGGAGAATGAGTCGCCTGGTTTTCCCCCTTCACAACCCTTGCAAAACACATTTTGCAAATATATAGCTAAATCCAAAAAGTTATGCAATGTTGAAATCCTGATAAAACTTGCCTATAGAAGTAACACTTCTACTATTGACACATTCTACCCCGTTGTAACTTGTTCAATTATTTTTTAACATCAAACCTCCACGTTATGAGCCTTTTTCACGATTTCACTTGTGCATGTTTTGTATTTTGATTTTTACAGGCTGCAAAACTCAATGTATTTGAACGGTCAAGGTCTTAAAATGTTGGAGTCAGCGATTAAATGGTCCCTGATTTTAAAATAAGAAAACCGACTTCAAAAGTATCAGCCTATATAATAAACTCTGAAAAGGGGGAAAAAATGTCCCAACTTCACATTTTGAAGACTACTTTACTAGTTGTACGTATTTACTACGTATTACACGGTATCCACGGCCGTGGAAGGGAAACCGTAGGAAAACTTGGAGGATCAGTTAGCACCATATGAGTACACCACCAACGGAATGAAGAACACAGATTACCGAAAAGGACTAATTTTTTTTTATAATCAGTTTTTGGTTTGTTGAAGGACTGGATATCGTACATAAGTGGTACATAATAAGCTTTGGATTGTTCTTTTTTCAGATTGATGACTGGCAAAAACGGCTATGTTCGTACATCGAAGTTGTAAGTCAACCATCTTCTAAACCATAGAAATTTAAATCACTATACTACGCTTACCAACTTGAATTCACATTCTCTGAGTATAATTTCATCTAAGAATAATTTTTTGCAGGAGGACCACAACCTCAATCTTGGCGAGGTAGTTTTAAAATGATTAATGTCATTAGTATTTTATTTACCAGCAAATGTTTTAGCAGTATCAACTGTTGTACTTTTATTTCTTGCTTCGATAATTCCAGTGGGAAGAATTGGAGGCGAACTTGCAGAATTTCCACAAAATTGTGAGTAGTGCATTGTTCATAGTTCTTCATCTGTGATTTCGTTTTGCTGATGAGCAATTAATTTTTTACAGGTTTTAAAACAGTACAAAGAAGGGAGTGAAGATGTAAGTATGAAAAGCAATCTCCTAATTTGATGGTTGAATGTGGTACTTGGGTCAAAACCATTCTGTTACTCTGACCAAGTTTAACTCAGCCTTCTCCATGGGATAGGTTGCCCAAGGTTTCTAATTATGTGTGGGCGAGAGACAGACAGTGACTTGGCAGGAGATGGTTGACAATTCTGAGCATAGGTTGAGGAAAAGGAAAAGTATACTGCAGATGTTTGTCTAAGTAGATCACACGGTGGGGTGATGAGAGCCATCAGCCAAATTCAACAACCCAGGCTTCGTGCCTAAATTAAAAAAAAATCCTAAGATTTGCCTAATGAAAAACTGACTGCATTGTGGGCTCAGGTTGCTTGCTTGCATGCTGACTGGTAGCAGTAAAACTACTTGAAAATTCCATTTCCATAAGTTGTGGCTCCTGCTGCTGAACTTTTTTTACTTGGAACCCTAAATGGCAATGGTTTTAGATTGCTTAGCAGAAAATCCCTTGTGTCATTTCACGTCAACTATGTCAGAGACTTAGAAATCATGATCTAAATGGCCCTGAATTGTTCACAATCTCTTATGTTATCCTCAGCCTTGCACTCACACATCTTTAGTTCCTGGAAACTGAAAATCCAAGATCGTCACTTCATTTGACTGTGTTTGGAACCCAGTATATTCAGACAGACATCTACAATCCATTGGGTCTGCTTGTAGGTGTTTGGCTGTTTAATGTGCAATATTAGTCTATATATGAGCTTTTGAGGCCACAACTTCCATGCTATCTATAGTGTGTGGACCACTAAAGGATTTATTTTTCAGTATCAGCTTCCACATTATCAATCTATGTTTAAAAATCCTTAATCGTTATTCTCCTCTCTCAGTTCATGGAAAACTTTGGTACAGCTTCTTAGAATAATTACAGCAAACCAACCTTGTTTTCAGAGCATTGCCAACCTCTCACCCAATGTTTATGCCAAAAAGGCTGTGGACGCAATAAAAGTTCTAAAAGCCACACGATGGAAAATCAATGCTGTAAGTGTTCAGGTTTTTGTACTATTTTTAGTCAAATTGGGGTCTTGCACTGTATCCTTAGGTGTGCAGTTGAGGGTCGCACTGGGCAACTTGTTTCCCAGTGCTTTGATGTGTGGTTGAGCAGGTTTGCAGTAGAACCAAATCATGCGTGTTGGAGTTGGTTCTGCTAAGCGATGATGCCTGAAGGGGCAAAGAGCTTAACAAAACAAGAATTTGAGAACAAGCTGCAGCTTTTGACCCTAATCTCCATGTGCCAAAGTTATTTGCAATGTTTTTTTTAAATTCAACACTAATTTGACAGGCTGTTGAAGAGATATTCTACGATGATGCTGAAGCAGAAGTGCTGAAAGTTGTCGACAAACTGATTGACGACGTTGTCATCCTTGTAGAAGGTAGACTTGAAGAAATTTTTTTTCTTTTTTTACTTACTTACTACCTAAGTCAGCAGCATATTAGCTTACTTACCTCTTACCCTATCAACCAATTATAAACAGTTTCGTATTTGGTTAAAGCTTTTGTGTAAACCAATCAGAATTTGTTTTAATCAGGTGGCAGAGCGTTTGAACGTGTTAATATTGACTGGTCGTCTTCTGAAGATGAAAACTTCTCCCAGGAACTTTTTAATTTTTGCTCTGCCGGACGAATTCTTCCTGAAGCTGAAGAAGTACCATGGGTTTTGCGAGTGAATGGATTAGCTACAAAATCGTTACCAAGGTGTGCAATGAAGAAGGATGAGCTTGGCAAATCTTATGTTTGAATGTGCATATTATGGGGACCAGGTTCTCACAGCTGCTGTCATGTGGCGCTCGATAGTTTCGCACTTCATGGAAAATATTCTGGTCATGCAATTTCTATTTTTGCTAGTAATTGTCAACTTAGTTCTGCCATTCCTGCAAAGCTTTATTTTCTCAGAGATATTGTCAAACGTCTAATAAAACCAACTAAAATTGGTGAAATTGATGATCATGAAGACTGGGAATTTTCGGCCACCCATGAGCCGATGGCTGAAGAAGTGTTTGCACGTTTCAAGTCGTCATACGAGTGTTATCGGGTAAAAAAATTACAATTTTGGATGACTAACTTTACACTATTTTCCAAATTTAGAAAATTCTCTAGAATCTGTTTGATTTTAGAAAAACTTGAAAGAAATTCTGACCGAGGAGATACAGAAGTATTCATCCAACTTGATCTCTGCTGAAACTATAGATTCTGCCGTTGTCCAAGATGCAGCCGATAAAATTAAGAACAACGAAGTTGACGTTGATTTCAAGTCGTTGTTCATCCTTCCTTATGAAACTAATCAATGCAAGCTTATTGTAAGTTTTGAAGAGCTGACATCTTTGCCGTAATGAGGATTATAGATAGCAATTCAGTTTTAAACTTTTTTAAACACTGCCACATTGAGGCTCTGTAGAATAAATACTGCTCAGGTATCTAGCTGTGGATACCGAATGGTTGCCCTGCTTATGACAGGGTTCTGATGATGCCCAAAGTGCGGGAGTGCATTGCTTAGAAGAAGAAAATTCATACCCACCACGTTCCAATTTTCTGGCGTTTATTTGTGTGCCCGATAAATTTTTTTAGCCTATACGGGACGAGAGCCTTGGAAATATCATCAGCTATAAAGAAATTTTGAAACCTGGCTCTGAACGAATTGTGGATAAACATTTGAGAAGTGATCCCAACATCTGGACGGATCCTGTGCGACATGCAGGGCCTAAAGTTCGTTGTTTCGGATGGGAGCCTCTTGCTAACTTGGAAGATCTTTTATTGGTAAGCTTAGGAATCTAAACATTTCGTTTTCGAGTTGTTGCATTCAGTTTCTTGTACTTTGGTTGAAGGGAAGAAATGCAATGTACTTTTATTGGACATTCTCTCAATCTAATAACAGGAACAGTCCAAAGCGCATCAGAAGAGAGAGACAATTGAAGCCTTTTCATCAGATATATTGACCGAATCAATTTTAGAGCCCATAAAGAAGAAGAGTAAGAGCAAAATCAGTTTTTTTTTTTTTTTTTTTTTTGCTGAGTAGATACAATCAACCTTCTTTTTTTGCTGATTCTATGATTTTCTTTAGTTGACATGCAGAAGGCTGTCCTCAGAAAACAACACTCTACAAAGGACGCTTGCACAAGTGGCAACCCAACACTCAAAGAATACTTGGAAAAAAGAGGACAGTGTTTTGGCTTGGTTCCCGATCAATTCCAATCCCCACAGGACTTTCTTGAAGCACTGTGCTTGCCAGAGTTTTTGAAGAAAGATGTTGACGGCAGTTTTCCTCTGAAAGGCGACATGGTAACACTTGATGAAAATTGGCTTGGATTTGATGGTATTGGAGGTCATGAACAATTGACTGAACAGCAATACTGGAAGCAACTGCGGTCATTTAAGAAGCCAGCTTCAGCCCCGTTGGTTGATTGGACGGCGATTTTGAGTGAGCTCTGACTTGATCAAATAGTTGTGTACTCCCCTTTCGAGAAATGAGATAATAATTTTTTGATGTCCATCAGGTGTGAAGGGGAGAAAAACCAGGCGACTCAATCTCCGATTCTTTATTTGCTGGCCGAGCACTTTTGCCCATTGGGGCATGCTCAGGGAGATGTGGAGCCATAAGGTCCACAGCTGCTGCCAAATAAACAATTGGAGAATGAGTCAACTGGTTTTTCTCCCCCTGACTCCTCCTGGACATCAAAAATTGCAACGACAAGGAAAATAATAATAATAATAATTTTTGTTTGCAGATCAAGAAACACTGAATGATCTGGAAGGTAGTGATGATGGAGAATTGAAGCAATGCTTGGATGAAGTGTCTTCATCTGATGCTAAACTGCAGGACCAATCCCAAGGTACCTACTTTGGAGTTATGTTTGATTGCTTACATCAATTGGAAACATTTGAGTGGTGTTCACTGGCCTTGGGGATCCTCAGGCATCCGTTGAACCATTCTGTATTCTGATTGGCCCATTCATTGTGCTCTCACTTGAGACAAAATTTGTTTTGTACCGTAAGGCTTACACTCTGTAACCCTTACCTCTGTGTTATTTATTTGAGATTCAAAATGATATCATTGTGGAAGGATTTTTCACCAGCGTTCTTATTTTTAAGGCTAGAACACCACTTGGAATCATTATCATGTTATATTTTTCTTTCACCTGTATTACTTACATGTTTATCTGAAAAGTCAAATTTGGAACGAAGATGAATTTAGAAGAAATTTTCGCAGTACTATACTCAGAAACACTTTCTGAACAAGTGTTGGTGTGTACACAAGTCTCTGGTAAAATATAAAAAAATACCCACTTCAACATTATTTACCTATAAAATAAACTCTGAAAAGGAAAAAAGAACAAATATGTCCCAACTTCGCAGCAACTCTTTCACCAACTACAGATTTTAAGGACTACTTTACTACTCGTATTGAGCTGACCACTTCCTGGTTGATTGGATTACCTCCCGAAGCCTCTTGCGTCAACAGCCACTTCAAGCCAGTGTTTGATAAGGCTGAAGCTCCTGTTGGGCTATACCTAGAGGCCTCATTGTATTCTAAGCGGCTGTTGAACCAGATAAGACTGGTGGGGGCGCCAATGATGCGATTCTCAGAGGGATAAGAACCAGTGGTTGATTCAGAGCCACGGATGTGTGCCCCATCTGCAACTATGCCGAATGGGACACAATCTTGCACTTCGTTTGATATGTTTATTTATGTCAGCTGAATGTCGTTTGATTTTTATTATTGGTGTCACACTGGTGTCGCTGTATTATTGGTGTTACTTCCTTGTAATTCGAATTTTCAGTTATTTTATTTGGGCACTTTTGTGTAATATTGGGATCTTCTTGCTTTAAAAATGACTCCATTTCCCTAATGTGTTTTGTATCAATTGGATCACACACTGTATTTCCGCCTTATGCGGTTTATTGACTAGGTATTCCCATTTTCACAGGCTGCAAAAAATCAATATCTTTGACGCTGGAGGTTCATAAAAATTATCCCATTTTACAAAACTTGGCTTGGTATTGTTATGTTAGCTCATTCCGAGCCACCTTCTATTTTTGTTATATGCACCGATTATCGTCATTCCCGCACCGATTATCGACTTGGTTTTTATCCTCAGGGGGGCTTAAGGGTCTCTGAAGTATAGACGTATCCTCAGTTTTTATTTTCACAGTACCTATAAATATTAGAAGATAATTGGGTTTAAAATAAACCGGTAATTAATGCGGGTTGGCTGGAATTTTTCCGATTTGCGATCCGCAGTGTATCTGTTAAGCTCACTTACGGCTGATACTGCACTTCCGCATTATTAACCTAGTTCGTGCATTTTTCCATTTTTTGGTTCTCCTAGCTAGTTTTTCAATAGCAGTTGTAGAGTACCTAATAGCCCTTAGTACGAGTTTCTTGATTCCATAATAATTGGTTATTCCTGTTGCTGACTCAAACATGGAAGTACTGTTGATCTATTCACACCACTAGGTTTTGTTTTTTTTCGAGTACCAACGTTAATATGCAGCTCATAAAAATTCCTTGTGACCCATGCACACCATTTTTTCAACATAAGTTGGGTACCAGTGGTTTGGATGCTATTGCTTGTTGCCCTGAAAGCTGATGCTGAAATTTGTACTAGAAGTGTCCCTTATGTTCTGGATTTGGAGTGTCCCAAGGTTATTCCGAGTATTTTGAATTCTGAATTATGGATTGACAATGGCAATGCTAGCTCTGAATTGAACAATAAGCTCAATGCGTACCGTTACAGTTATCTATTGCCAATTGTTAGAATATCTGCATCGTGACCCTGACCAGCACCTTTTACCCCTTAGTGTGCTGATCGCCCAAGCTGTCCTAATGAGCTGAAGAATCAGCTCATTGTGTTAAAACTTTAAAAAATGGATATGAAAGCTTTAAAAGGGTATTTTTTTTTACAGCAATCAGGTGCTTCTTCGGCAGAAAGCCCTCCTACCCTCTCTCTTCAGCTGTCATTCGAAATCCGCGACACACTTGGGAGGCTTCTGAACCCTGCTCAAGAGCCTCGATAGAGAATTATTTCGGCTACAGTTGTTGTTTTTTCTGTTTTTTATTTTTATTTTTATTTCAGCAACTGAATCTGTTGATGATTGTGATCTGCAACTGGGTGAGAAGGACACACCTGCAAGGAAACGCGTTTTGGATCAAGAATTTGTCCAAGATTGGGTCCTTGCGTTCAGAAGCGAAGAAGGAGTAATTATAGTAATTTCTTTTGCAATATTTCTCAGAGGAAAAATTGATAAACTCTAAAATATTTTCTTTCCTTCAGATTCAAGGTTACACACAGAAAACTTTCAAGCCCCCTGAACATCTGGTTTCGTTGGAAGAATACGAAGAACTGTTTCTAACCCACCCGCATACAAGTTCCTACGTGTTCCATCCAAATTTCGGTCAGTTTTGTTAAAATGATAATTGATTTTGTTCACAATCAATACACAGAGTTGAACCGTGAGAGAATAACATTTTTATTATTTACAAAATGTTATGGGACGTTGGAGTCCATATGACTGAACCGAACAAATTAAATAGTAATAAATAATGGACTTGATCCTTCCAACAAGTTTGAGGTCGCTGAACTTACTATTATACAGCAATTGCTGACTTGATGCCCATGCATTTTTCAATTGCAGTGAGGTTCCGTAGGATGACGAGAAATCACCCAACTTATTCAGAATATTCATTTGAAAAACTGGGATCAAGCTCTCCTCTTGATAATAAATCAAATCTGATTGAGTTTGAAAGAGTTTTGAACGAATTGGAAAGGAATGGCCCTGAATTGCTTATTGGCTCACGCCAAGTTGATGAGGTGAGTCCTGTAAATTTGGAGGTTTTCTCAATAAGTGGGTCATTAAGGCTCGAATTTTCCCATGACTGTGTTCTGGAGGCATCTTTACGTTAGCAATGACTTCATCAGGGCTGATCGGATCTCCTCTATGGATGAGGAATGGGTTGCTTCCAGGCTTAGCTTCATCTAAGGGAACAAAACGAGACTGCTGGGGTAAAATCAGGACCTTAATGATAACAATTCATTGTTCCAAAAATATGCTCACCAAATAGATTAAGCTCATTACATTTCATGTTATATGGGCTTTGCATTATGCAAACCTATTTTTGGAACTAACCCACTTTGGAGCATCTTAAAGCTGGTCCAGATGACACTTGAACCGTTTCATTGCTCTCAATTTGAGTGGAGGTTGGGTTACCTAGCAACCACGCTGTTTGCCTATACTGTCGACGCTTTGTTTTCCTGATGTCTGTGGTAGGTTGGTGTGGTGTTCTGAGAGCAGGCGGTTGAAATTAGAACTGTTAGAGGTTATTGCTGGTTGATCTCTTCTTTCAAGGTCGGGCTACTCCTGATCAAATCTTGACCAAATCATTCTTCCTAAGTCAAACAAAGCTAGGACGCAGTGTACAGAGCTGCATCAGCATTTTTTATCCAAATTATAAATAAATTGAATACAATAAAATTGCCTCATGTGTGAGACCTATTAGTCCTTACAATTGGCAGGTAGGAAATTTCAGCAGCTTCACTTTCCACAGTCTAGAGCCATCACCAGACGTCTTCTCCTTCTGCAAATAGAAACTTCAAAAAGTCAGCCTTTAGCCTTGCCAAGAAGAAGCCTGGTTTCAATAACAGACTCACTACACGACATCCTTAAGTGAGGGACTTCTGGAGTTGGCTCTAGGCTGGAAAAGGTTGGAGTTTCTTCTTCCTCCAATACGAGGGTCGATTTAGGTCTCGCCATCTTGATTTTTGAAATTCTCAACCTTTGATTCAAAGTGTGGCGCATTCTTTCAGAAAAACATGGGCATAGATTCAGTGAGTGTGAAAATTTGGAACCTCGAATTCAACTCTTGCATGTCTAAAGGACTGTCGCGCCTTGATGGGTACGCAAGTTCGTCGTGCAAAGGGTTTGAGAAACCTGATGTCTGTCCTAAAGAAGAGCAGTCAGATGGTATATTAATTGAAGATGTTCATGATTATTTTATTGTAATTAACGTTGACAGCAAAGTAACCGTCTCAATTTTTTCCCAGATCTCCTTTTTGCTGATGTGGATGATTATGAAGTACGCGATGTTCATAAGTATTTTTACCTTCAGCCGTTCACATTAGAAGATTTCAATTCTCTACCATTTGAAACAAAAGAGGTTGGTAAAATCTGCGATGAAGAACGTTCCAAGTCTCCAGCAGAGGCATATTCAGATAGTGAGAGTGGTGATGAAGCTGTTCTAACAAACTTCGCTTGGCGTCCATGCGGTTCATTTTCTGGATACAATAGTAAGTCAATTTTGGTTTATTATTCAATAATAAACCATTGTAATCGCCCAAGAAAAAATTGTCTAACCTCCCTCAAAATTTGATGTTTTACGTTTCAAGACATCTATAATCCGAATATTCAATAAACCAGCGGTGTGCATAGATCACACAGTACTTCCATGTTTGAGTTGTTAACAGGTACAACCAATTATAAAATGAAGAAAATCGTACGAAGGCCGAAACGTTAATTTACAACAGCTGTTATGGAAAAACGAGCCAGGAGACCCAAAAATAGAAAAACGCACGACTTGGGTTGACAGTGCTTTCGCAGTATGTGAGCCTTACAATAAAAGCCAAGTTTATAAAAATGGGATCATTTTTATAGCAACGACACCTAAAAATGTGTCATTAAGTATTATGTCATTCACTCATCGTTACAAACATTCAAAAACCTCTAGCGTTCAAATATATTAACTTCGAAGCAGTAGAAGATAGCCACAACAAAAGCTCATGACATAATACTAAACGGTGTGCGCGCCCAAGATATAAATTAAATAATCTGGCAATCTGCTTGCCATGAAGAATATTTCAAGGCGTTGATCTGTCAAAAATATTGACTTGGCTGGTAAGAATCACAATAAACAACATTCTTCGTTTGGTTGTCGTCACATTTGTTGTAGAGGGGTTGTGAGGGGGAGAAAAACCAGGCGACTCATTCTCCAGATTTTTAATGGCTGGCCGAGCACTTTCGCCCATTCAGGATTCTTCAGGGCGACGTGGAACCATGAGGTCCAAAGGCTGTGGACCTATGACCCATATGTACCAGATAGACCTATGCAGCCCTGAAGATGCCCGAATGGGCGAAAGATCTCGGCCGACAAATAATAAAAATATGGAGAAAAAGTCGCACTCTCAATCCACGGCTACAAGGCCGTGGATACCTTGTAATGGTGCTACGATGCCCAAAGGGGCAAAAGTGCTTGGCAAGCTAATAAAAAAACAGGAGAACAAGTCGCCATGTTTTTCTCCCCCTCAATCTCAACAGCGATAAACGAATCAGAATGCCAAAAAGCATTCTAGATGCAAAAAATATTTTAATAACGCGGAAGTACGGTGGTGCTAATGATAAAAATCTATCGTCATTCACCCGCCAAAGAAAACATTTCATGACCTTTCAAACGTTCAACTATATTGGCTTTGGGGCAATGTGAATATTTGTGATCCAAAAAACTACTGAATAGCACGGATGTACGGCGTGTGACCCCAGTGGTGAAGATAAGGCGTCTTTCACTCGCCATTACAAATATTAAATACCTCTAGCGTAAAATATATTGATTTTTGCAGCATGTAAAAAGCTCAACAGCGATAAATGGCGTAAGGCAGAAGAACGGTATGTGATCAAAACATGGTCGAAGTTGGTCATATTTAAAGCAAAGAGACCCGAAAGTTACAAAAGCGCTAGAATAAAATAACTGAAAATGCGTTTTACGAGAATGTACTGCATGTGACCCTGATGGTAAAAATCAAGCAATATTCATCTGGCATAAAGAAAAATTTAAAGTCTAAAGTATATTCACTCTTGCGGTCTATAACAATCTCTAAAGCACAAAACGGCATAAGGCGGAAGTGCTGTGTGTTATCCAAACTATACAAAACAAGTTTTGTGAACGTGGTCAAAGTTGGTCAAATATAGAGCAAAGAGCCCCAAAAAGTACAATAACGCCTAATAAAATAACTGAAAATGCGTTTTACGAGGAAATACTGCATGTTACCCTGGGAATTAAAATCAAGCAATATTCAGCTCTCACAAACGAAAATGTAAATTCTCCCAGCGTTCATATATATATATATATATATATTCACTCTTGCGTTCTATAAATATCTATAAAGCAAAAAAAAGGCATAAGGCGGAAGTACTGTGTGTTATCCATACTTTACAAAACAAGTTTTGTGAACGCGGTCAAATTTGTTGGTCATATATAGAGCAAAGAGCCCTGAAAAGTACAATAACCCTTGAATAAAATAACTGAAAAGGCGTTTTACGAGGAAGTACTGCATGTGACCCCAATAATAAAATTCAAGCGATATTCAGCTGTCATATGGATAAATTTTAAGTCCCCCAGCGTTCAGATGTATTTATTTTTCATTCAATCAAAATGTAGCCAATATGCAAATAACGGGGAAGTACTGTATGTGACCCACTTGATAAAAATCAGCCATCATTCAATCGCTGACCCCAACATTTTAAGGCCTTGAACGTTCAAATACATTGAGTTTTGCAGCCTGTAAAAATCAAAATACACGCACATGCACTTGTGAAATTGTGAAAAAGGCTCAAAACGTGGAGGCACTGTATGTGACCCAATATACAAAAAATTTCGTGTTTTCTGCTTGCCATAACCAACATTTCAAACCCTCAAACATAGAAAAAGATTGACTCTTATAGCCTGTAAAAATCAAAACAGAAAAAGCTTTGAACACTTATATCTTGGAAGTACTGTGTGTAATCTAAAATCCGAAAACGGCTAATTTTGCACTATTACTGGGAAAACATTCCCTCAAAATTTCATAGTGTTTCATCCATTTTTCAAGGCGATATGGCGATGTACCACAGGTGACGGATATGGTGACCACAGACAGACGGACACACAGACACTTGTTCTGAGTATATTACTATGAAAATTTCTTCAAACAGGACCTCGGTTCCAAATTTGACTTTTCAGACGATCAATACTTCCATTTACTATGTAAACATGGTAGTAAAAACGCTGCAAATGATCGTAGAGTGGTTTATTATTCCTTCGCTTAAATAGTGGTTTAAGAAGATTATCCATCCCACCGGAAAACAAATGGTAACTATAGAGGAAAACTGGAGCAACTATCATAATTTCTCCCTCATGCCCAATTTCTGAAAATCTCCCAAATTCGACACAAAAGCTGCGATAACTCGAGAATCAACATACCTATTGATCCCGCTTAATTTTAAGGGTATTTTTGGGGGGTTTTGAGCGGGAGAAGATTCAAATTTTTCAGGTTTTTCAGAACAACGTGTATTTGGTATCAATTTCTATAGATTTTTGGACGTTGAATGGAATGAGACCATCGCGGCGTCAATCGCTTTATTAGTTATCATGTTATCACAGCTTTTGTGTTAAAATTGGGAGATTTTCAGGAATTTGGCATGAAGGTATAACTTGAGTGTTCTTGGCGCTATAAAAATCGTTCTATACTCATTGGAATGATCGTCGAACACTCTCTTCAACTATACCGTAAGGGGAAAAATTCAGATTCTAATTAGAAAATTAGGAAAAATAATTAAAATTATGATAGTTGCTAAGGAGTTTTACCCTATAGTTACCATCTGTTTTCTGTTGGAACTTTCACAAATGTTTGGAATAACTACTATCGCAAATGGATAGTCTTCTTAAATCATTCCTGAAGCGAATGAATAATAAACCACAGTTCACACAAATCATTTGCAGCGTTTTTGTTTTCAATTGTTCATCCGTTTCTAAGCTGAAGTGAAATTTTATTTCTTGCACTTTCAGATGCAAATATCCTGCAATTACTTTCGAATGCGTCTCAGCTGATCAAAGCCTCTTTCCCCAAAGATGTTTATCCCCCTCCAAAAGTCCTCAAATGGCTCCATGGTAAGCAATGTTGGGCCCATAATCATGAACCATAATTAGTCTGACACAAAGTCCATACAAAGCCTTTGGATTCCAGGGGAATATCAACCATCTAGGAGGAGATTGAGGGCATGGAGAAAAAAATACCACTCTCTATTCCCAGACGTAAGTGGGCCAATGAGGACGCCGTACTTGTTTCTGCCAGAAGACAAAAAATTGGCCTATCTCCAGAAGCCAACTAATGTAGAAGACGCTGATGATCCTTGGAGGATGACCGATAAGGAGAAAGCAGACTTGAAGGTGAGTAGTATTGATAGCTGTGCGAATTTTTCTAGTTTAATGAGGTTCGGGAGGTATAAGAAAAGTGACTAATACTTCTTATTTTCAAACATTCGCTTTGTGCTTATGTTGTTTCAAGCTTTGTCAAGCCTTTGTAAAACTATTAGAACATGAAAAAGTTGTGGTCCTAATTGACGAAGCCCCAAAGTTATCTGAGAACAAGTCACCATGTTATTATATCCCCAACCACCTCCATACTTGAATACTCCATGCAGTAGCAAAAGAAAATAATGTTTTTGGTTTATTATTCAATAATAAACCAAAGTTTATTATTCAATGATAAACCATTGTAATCGTCCAAGAAAAAAAATTTCTAACCCCCCTCAAAATTTGATGTTTTACGTTTCAAGGTATGTAGAACCCGAATATCCAATTAAAAAAAATTCTGTCTGTACGCCGTCAACACTTTTTCGGCCAAACTATAATAGCTACATTCTTGAAATTTTCATCGAAAATCAATCTTGGTCCTACGACGGCCCAATTTTCGAACCACATTGCTAGCTCAATTTTAAGGGTATTTTTGGGGGGTTTTGAGGGGGAGAAAATTCTTATTTTCCAAGGCTTTTCAGAACATGTATTTGGTATCAATTTCTATAGATTTTTTGACGCTGAATCGAATAAGACCATCGCGGGGTCGATAGCTGTATTGGTTCTAGAGTTCTCGCAGCTTTAGTGTCGAATTCGGGACATTTTAGAAATTTGGCATGAGGTTATAACTCGAGAGTTCTTGGAGCTGTAAAAATCGTTCTATACTCATTGAAATGGTCGTCGAACACTCTGTCCAGCTGTACCGTTTGGCAAAAAATTTAGCTTTTAATTAGAAAAATAAAAGTGATTAAAATTACAATAGTTGCCACGGAATTTTCCCGATAGTTACCAATCTGTTTTTTCGGGAACGTTCACAAACGTTCGGAATAATTACCATCACAAATGGATAGTCTTCTTAAATCAATGTTGAAGCAAAGGAATAATAAACCACTGTACAATCATTTGTAGCGTTTTTTTTTTTCTGGAGAAGAAAAAGTTTTTTTTTATTGTAGCACTTGGCCTTCTTCTCATCCACATAACCTTTATTCCATTTCAAGAACAAAGCTCTCCCCAAAGATGAAAATCAGGAAGAAGTTCCCGATGCTGATGCCAGCGGGAAAGAGGCAATTGTCAAGCTTGAAGAAAGGCTCGGAATGGATGGGAAGCCAGCCAAAAAGACTGAATGGGCTGAGGAGCTGGACACCCGCGAAGCACCTGACATGTCTGTACTTGGGACCCCTGCTATGATATTCCCGTTCGAGTTAGACAATTTCCAGAAACAGGTTAGATTACATGATTTTTATCCCGAGAAAGCTGGTTCGTCCTCCTGAAGCTGAAAGCTCGACAAGTTGTTTATTGGACGATTTAATTACCAATGTAATTTGGCATAGCTGGTCAAATACAAAGAATCTCAGGTATTGATGGAGGATATCAGTATGAATATGACTAAGAACAAGAAATCTCCTTTCTTTTCCGTGACACATTTTTTGATATCCAGGGGATGTGAGGGGGAGAAAAACCAGCTAACTCATTCTTCGATTCTTTATTTGCTGGCCAAGCACTTTCCATGAGAGGATAGGGTCCACAGCTGTGGATTCTATGGCTCCACTTTGCCCTGAAAATGCCCGAACAGGTGGAAGTGCTCGGCCAGCAAATAAAGAATTGGAGAATGAGTCGTCTGGTTTTTCTCTCCCCCGCACCCCCTGGACATCAAGAAATCTTTTAGTTCTTCTACCAGATCGACCCTTGATGGCAGAGGGTATAGACGCCAAACTGGAAGAGTGATCAGGTCTATTTTAGTTCTGAGCTCCGCTACTAAAGACACTCTTGGGAGCTATTTTACTCAGCACAAAGGAGATGCTCAGGGTCTATTAAAAACCTGTAATGATCCATGATGGAATTGTGTCATCCTGGCTTGGCCTGGGATGTTATCTCATCTGGTCCTTTCCGAAGACCCGTATAGCATAATATTTTCATTGATCTTTAGCCTCATTTGATATGTTTAATGATTTTTTTCCAGGCCATCATGGCATTAGAAAATGGGTTCAATGTGTTTGTTTCTGCACATACCTCTGCTGGGAAGACTGCTGTTGCTGAATATGCTATCGCCATGTCTAGAAAACGTCGTTCACGGTCCGTCCTTATTAGCTACCCACTCACCTACCAACCATAAAACATTGTAAGAATCCTGTGATTTGGTTGAGGGAGAGGATTACTTGGTGACTTCTTTTCCATTTCTTTTATTGCCTGATGAGCCCTTTAGCCCCTTTGAGCTTCATCTGGGCTTTGTTGAACCATTAGGTTTATGGCGCACCTCAACCAAATCACAGGAAGATAAATGCGACAACGCAAAAAGGTTTGTTAGAACAGTTTACATTTTTCAGGTGCATCTATACTTCACCCATAAAAGCTCTTTCCAATCAGAAATACAAAGATTTCAAGCGAAATTTCGACACCGTCGGCTTGATCACTGGTGACGTCCAGCTCAACGAGTCGTCTGATTGTCTTATTATGACAACCGAGATCCTCAGGTTTTACTCATTTTTTAAAACATGATTGCCGTTTTGTTTATTATTCAATAATAAACCATTGTAACCGCTCATGAAAAAATGTCCACTGCATGGTTGATACCTCTAACGCTGCTCCCTGTGTCAGTGGGCCTGACGATTTTGGCAATATTACTGCTCGTGTCCTGCGTTTTGCAATATTGCGAGTGTAGCATTTATTCTTTGTTTTCCATTCGAATTTATTTGTTGTCGTTTTCATTATTAAATTTTGTGGGATTCATTATTGGTTATTGCTATGAAATTGTGATAATGCTGTCTATCATTAACCAAGAGCTAATAACCTCTACTAGCAATACGATCATCCGTACAAATTGACAACCACCCAGAATCATGAATATATTATGTCGCAAAAATTTTGAAAAATCTTCACCATGATGAAAATTTTGAACTTGATTCTAGTTCTTAGTTTCATTAGTGACGTGCTAAAGTTGGATAGACTTAATATTTCTAAAGAATGCTACTTGATCAGCAACAGAAAGTCCTCAATTTCTGAAGAGAGATTAGAACATATATATTCATAAGCCACAACAATCGCGTATTATTGAACAATAAACTGGCATACCTATCTGAATTTTATATGTGACCTTCGAATTTTAATCTGTGGGGAATTGTCAAACATCGTGAGAAATCGGATATCACGCCTTGTAAAATCGGAATTAGCGATCGGTGAAATTGATTCCTTGGAAAATCGGCCAACACCACAAGAAATCAGGAACAAATATGACCACTGATTTCGTGGCAACTGCATAATGACGATAGGATAAATTGAATTTCTTGCAGCGAGGAGCTAGTGTTTAGGTGAGTAGCAATAGAGAGAACACTTTATTTATTTAGGGCTGTTAGGTTCTATCACTGAAACGCAGATATCGCCCGCCTAGCCAGACTCGCTGAACCCGCTTAGTGCACTTGCAGGGCGCAGTGATTTTTTTTTTTAGTTTTTTTTACCCTGAAATGTGGTAATGAACACGTGTAGTGCATATTACTTTCAGGGCACATTCATGCGAGTGTGGTAGTGATGGCCATGTGATACATCATAGACAAAGCGTACGAGTTGAGATTGAAAACGGAGGATTTAGAAAGATGTGAGAAATGACGATGTCTAAAAAAAAAGAAACAATAAAACCGACTTCAAAATTATCAACCTATATAATAAACTCTGAAAAGGAAAAAATAAAAATGTCCCAACTTCGCAGCAACTCAACCACTAACTACAAATATTAAGGACTACTTTACTACTCAAATTGACGTGACTACTTCCCGATTGATTGGACCACCTCCCCTAATAATATAAAAATGACTATTTCTCATTTCCCAAATGATTAAAAGACTTTCCTTTCACCTCTGAATCGCCTCCAGATTGATCATTTTTTGGAGTCGGCGCCTCTGTTATAATTTCTTGGAGAAACCTATAGAATCCACATTAGTAAGATTATAACTATCATCAGTTTTCATGATATTTGACAGAGCAATTCAGCATTTATGAGAGCCGATTTGTAACAATATCAATTTTTCTCTTTCTTGACGTCGCATTCTTGGATGTTCGTGGATTGTGAGGGGGAGAGAAACCAGGTGACTCATTCTCCGATTGTTTAATGTCTGGCCGAGCCACAGCTGTGGACCCTATGGCTCCATTTCGCCCTGATGATGCCCGAACGGGTGAAAGTACTCGGCCAGACACTAAACAATTGGAGAATGAGTCGCCTGGTTTCTCTCCCCCTCACAATCCACAAATATCAATTTTACTATGACTATTTACACCTTTTCCTAAAAACCATTTCAGATATCTCTATGAGTCTTCAAGTCCAGACCTAGTCTTATTACCTGGCACCTACTAAATTATTATATTTCATATTTATTTGTTACCATCTGGAAGTCATTCTGCCAGAGAGGCGCCGACTCCAAAATAAAGATCAATCTGGAGGCGATTAGGAGGTGAAAGGAAAGTCTTTTAATAATTTGGGAATCGAGAAATAGTCATTTTTATATTATTAGGTGAGGTGGTCCAATCAGTCCGGAAGTGCCAGAGAGTAGTATACAAAACGCAACCGCTTGACCCAAACCCGTTAAACATGCTTCGTTGGATGGTATTTTCAAATCATGATTGAAGGGAAGGAATTATAAATCACCTTACGATCATTGACAGCATTTTGATTGATTTTTAACTTATAGACTTAAGAGCTTTTTTGTTGTAGGTCTATGCTTTACAATTCATCAGAAGGTATTCGCGACCTGGAGTTTGTTGTTTTAGACGAAGTCCACTACATGAATGATCGGGAGGTATGTATTTGAGTTTGAAATAAAAATCATGTAGTGGTTTGAGCATCCAATTTTTTATTAATTTTTTTCTTTATGCAGAGAGGCCACGTTTGGGAGGAAGTGTTGATTTTGTTGCCCGCCAATGTTCAAATTGTGATGCTCTCGGCAACTGTTCCGAACACTATGGAATTTGCTTCGTGGGTTGGCCGTAACAAGCAGAGGAAGGTGAATTCACTGTCTACAATTATTAAAAGTTGAATCCACAGGCCTCTGTAGTCATGCATTGGTGCAGAGCTCGTACGGTCTCCACCAGTAACCAAGGGCTATCCAGCTACATTCTTGATTCTAATGTGAAGCTGAGCCCTTTCTTCTGTGGACTCTTTATTGACCAACGTCATGCTTCTAGGTTATGGTTTGCAGAACGCAACATCGTCCAGTCCCATTGATGCATTATTTTTACGTCGACGTCAGCAAGCTCAAAAACAGTCATCCGTCTGCAGGGCGATTTTTGCTCAAAGAGGGAGACAAACCACTCAACAAAAACGAGTGAGCACAAATTCTAAACTTGAAGGATACTTTCGTTGATATTCAGGATCTCCATTATGCGATTTGTTTCTTTTATGGAAAACAACGATTCATTCGCTGCTAGGTAAATGCTAGTTCTAAAAACTATAGACATAACATAATAGAGATCCAGAATGTTGAAAGTATGACCATTGCGCGATGGGAAGCGTTTGGAGGATCATGAGATGTATTTTGAAATCTTCGAGAATAATTTGACTTTTAATAATTTTATATTTTTATGAAGACATAAGAACGCCATTAAAAGGATAAAAAATGTGCAATTTATGTTAAAAAAAGGCATTGTTAATTTGCCAAACAATATTCACAAGAGTATAAAACAGACAACTAGAGTTTTAGAATGTCGCTACTCATGACTGGCAACATTTGATAAATAATACCAGATTGTTTAAAACCAGTGGTGTGCATAGATCACACAGTAATTCCATGTTTGAGTCGGTAAAAGTATAACCAATTATACAATCAAGAAACTCGTACGAAGGGCGCAGCGTTAATTTACATCTACTGCTATTGAAATACTAACCAGGAGACCCGAAAATAGAAAAACGCAAGAATTTGTTTGATAATGGTTATGTATTGAAACGTGTGTTAAGTATGAAACTTCAATCGCGTCGTTTTATTTGCACTGGGAGAGCCGTTTCTAAAAAGATTTCATCGAATTCCATGCATTTTCTAGGAGATATCCGCGATATTTGTCTCTACGACCATAGACAGACAGACAAACAAACGGACGCACAGATACTTGTTCAGAAAGTGAGCAGAGCGCTCCTGGGGCAGGCTTGCGAAACGTTCAGGTACAGCAGACAGAGGATTTCAAAGGAATATCCACTCTACTCGCGCTGTTTACTCTTATTCAACAATATATTGTGGGTTTTATTTTTTCTGCCTTTTGAACCTTGTTGAATTTTACAAAAATCAACCAACAGACGAAATAACTTCCAATGTTCTATAAATAGACAAAATGATTGAAAATGTCGAGTACGCGGAAGTACAGTATGTGACATTAATGATATAAATCTATCATCATTTACCCGCCCGAGATGAGATTTTAAGACCTCTTAAATGATTACATATATTCACTGGGAATATAGTTCATTATCATTTCTGAACATCAATTTAGTTTTATGAAATCAAGCATAATTCCCTGTCATTAACAAACATTCCTAGACCATGAGCGTTCAAACAATTTTTGTCGCCAAGAAGCATTCTAGATGCAAACAATATTTTAATAACGCGGAATTACATTATGTGACTTTAACGATAAAAATCTATCGTCATTCACCCACCAAAGAAAACATTTCATGACCTTTCAAACGTTCAACTATATTAACTTTAGGGCAATGTGAATATTTCTGATCCAAAAAACTACTGGATACTACGGATGTACGGTGTGTGACCCTAGCGGTGATGATCAGGCGTCGCCATTACAAATATTAAAGACCTCTAGCAATAAATATATGGATTTTTGTGGATGTAAATAGCTCAACATCGAAAAAACGGCATAAGGCGGAAGTAATGTGTGCGATCAAAACTAGTTTTTGTGATCAAATACTAGTTTTGAACGTGGTCGAAGTTGGTCATATTTATAGCAAAGAGACCCAAAAATGACAGAAGCGCTAGAATAAAAACTTTTTGAAAAAAACCAGTGGTGTGCATAGATCACACAGTACTTCCATGTTTGAGTCGGTAACTGGTATAACCTATTATAAAATCGAGAAAATCGTACGAAGGCCGAAACGTTAATTTACAACAGCTGTTATGGAAAAACGAGCCAGGAGACCTAGTCTCGCTCTGATAGACTAACAAATGGACGCACAGACACTTGTTCAGGAAGTGAGCAGAGCGCTCTGGGAGCAGGTGCGTGAAACGTTCAGATAAAGCTGACAGAGGATTTCTAAGGAATACACCTCTACTCAGGTAGTTTCCTCTTAACTAACGATGTATTGTGGGTCTTGTATTTTTTCTGCTTTCTAAACCTTGTTGAATTGTACAATAATCAACTAACAGACGAAATAATTTCCACTGTTCTACAAACGATGTAATGATTGAAAATAAATCCACCTTCATTCTCCACCAAATGTTTTTGGCATGTTGTCATCGTTTATTATGTTGGATTAGTTCAAATCGAGATGAAAAACCATCGTATTCATAGTATATTATCATTTCCTAATATCAATTTAGTTTTATGAAATCAAGCGTGATTCCCTGCCATAAACAAATCAGAATGCCAAAAAGCACTCTAGATGCAAAAAATATTTTAATAACGCGGAAGTATGGTATGCGGCGACTTTAATGATAAAAATCTATCGTCATTCACCCGCCATAGATAACATTTCACGTCCTTTCAAACGTTCAACTATATTGACTTTTGGCTAATGTGAATATTTCTGATCCAAAAAACTACCGGATAGCATGGATGTACGGCGTGTGACCCTAGCGGTAAAGATCAGGCGTCATTCACTCGCCATTACAAATATTTAATACCTCTAGCGTCAAATATATTGACTTTTGCAGCATGTAAAAAGCTCAACAGCAAAAAACGGCGTAAGGCGGAAGTACGGTATGTGATCAAAACAAAACAAAACATGGTCGTTGTTGGTCATATTTAAAGCAAAGAGACCCGAAAGTTACAAAAGCGCTAGAATGAAATGACTGAAATTGCGTTTAACGAGGAAGTACTGCATGTGACCCCAATAATAAAAATCAAGCAACATTCAACTGTCATAAAGAAAAATTTAAAGTCTAAAGTATATTCACTCTTGTGGTCTATAAAAATCTCTAATGCAAAAAAACGGCATATGTCGGAAGTACTGTGTGTTATCCAAACTATACAAAACAAGTTCTGTGAACGTGGTCAGAGTTGGTCAAATATATGGCAAAGAGCCCCAAAAAGTACAATAACTGAAAATGCGTTTTACGAGGAAGTACTGCATGTGACCCCAATAATAAAAATCAAGCGATATTCAGCTGTCATATAGAAAAATTCAAAGTCTAAAGTATATTCACTCTTGCCATTTATAAAAATCTCAAAAGCTAAAAAACGGCATAAAGCGGAAGTACTGTGTGTTACCCAAACCATACAAAACAAGTTTTGTGAACGAGGTCAAAGTTGGTCATATTTATAGCAAAGAGACCCTAAAAGTACAATAACGCTTAATAAAATAACTGAAAATGCGTTTTACGAGGAAGTACTGCAGGTGACCCCAATAATAAAAATCAAGCAATATTCAGCTGTCATATAGAAAATTTAAAGTCTAATGTATATATTCACTCTTGCGGTATATTAAAATCTCAAAAGTTAAAAAATAGCATAATGCGGAAGTACTGTGTGTTATCCAAACTATGCAAATTAAGTTTTGTGAACGAGGTCAAAGTTAGTCATATTTAAAGCAAAGAGACCCAAAAAATACAAATAAAGTAACTGAAAATGCGTTTTACGAGGAGGTACTGCATGTGACCCCGATAATAAAAATCAAGCGATATTCAACTGTCATATAGAAAAATTTTAAGTCCTCCAGCGTTCAAATATATTCATTTCTGTGGTCTATAAAAATCAAAATGTAGCTAATGTGCAAATAACGCGGAAGTACTGCATGTGACCCACTTGATAAAAATCAGGCATCATTCAATCGCCGACCCTAACATTTTAAGACCTTGAACGTTCAAATACATTGAGTTTTGCGGCCTGTAAAAATCAAAATACAAAACATGCACTTGTGAAATCGTGAAAAACGCTCATAACGTGGAGGCATTGTATGTGACCCACTATACAAAAAATCTAGTGTTTTCTGCTTGCCATAACCGACATTTCAAGCCCTCAAACGTAGAAAAATATTGAGTCTCATAGCCTGTAAAAATCGAAACAGAAAAAACTTTGAACGCTTATATCTCGGAAGTACTGTGTGTAATTCAAAATCCGGAAAAACCTAATTTTGCACAATCACTGGGGAAACTTTCTCTGAAAATTTCATAGGGTTTCATTCATTTTTCAGGGAGATATAGTGATTTATGTCAGTTTGTGACCACAGACAGACGGACACACATACACTTGTTCAGAAAGTGTTTCTGAGTATACTACTATGAAAATTTCTTCCATCAGGACCTTGGTTCCGAATTCGACTTTTCAGACGATCTCAATACTTCCATTTACTACGTAAACATGGAAGTAAAAAGGAATCACAGGAAGTAAAAAGAATCATCGCTTGAATTTTTTACCGCCTCTTCTTTACTCTACTCCTTTGAAATTTCTTTGGAACTGTTTGGTGATCGGGGGGCAAAGTGGGCAACAATTTTGTGCTGATGTTGACTTTTTTGCGTTACAGATGGCCGGAAATTAAAGCTCTTATGGATCAGGTTGGTAACGTGGCGCGTGATGATCGAAGGAACTTCCTTAGGTCCTGTAATGATGGTGTACAGAAGTGCAAACTGCATGAGCAGCAGCAGCCTCAGAACTTGATGAAAACCCATGGAACCGGACCAAACAGCAATGAACTGATGAAGTTTTATGCTAAAAAGGTACTATCATTCTACGTGAAGACCAGTGTGCCAGTTTTGTTTATATTATTCAATAATTAACTATTGTAATCGCCCAGGAAAATTTTGTTTCCGACACCCCTCTTAATTTTTGATGTTTTACGTTTTTAGTGAATGTAAAATCAGAGTATCCAATAAAAAAACATTCTTTCCGTCCGATGTCAACACCTTTCTGACAAAACTATAAAAGCTAAATTCTTGAAATTTTCATCAAAAATCAGTTTTGGTCTGACAATGACTCAATTTTGACCAGATTGCTACCTCAGTTTTAATGGTGTTTTTGGGGGGAGAAAATTCGTATTATCCAACACATTTCAGATAAAGGTGTATTTGGTATCAATTTCTTTAGGTTTTTGGACGCTGAATTGAATGAGACCTTCACAGGGGCGATAGCTTTAATGGTTCTCAAGTCATCGCAGCTGCCGTGTAGAACTTTAGAGATTTTCAAAAATTTGGTGCTCGAGAACTTTTGGAGCTCCATATTCGTTTGAATGCTCGTCAAACTCTCTCTTCAGCTGTAGCGTTAGGCAAAAAATTTAGCTTTCAATTTGAAAATTAAGAAAAATTAAAAATGATTAAAATTACCATAGTTGCTACAGGATTTCCCCTTATACGTTTTTGCCAAGAATAGTTACTATAAAAAATGGATGGTCTCCCAAATCATAATTGAAGCAAAGGAATAATAAATTACTGTACGCGTTTTAGCGCGTCTGTAGCGATTTTTCACTGTCTTTTGTGACGTCTTTGTGCTTCTCAGGAACGTCAGCATTGGATAAAATTCATAAAGCATTTGAAAGAGATTGACTGGTTACCCACTATCGTTTTTGCCTTTTCACGGAAAAAGTGCGATGAACTCGCTGAACTGGTCGATCTAGATTTGACGACAGAGGAAGAGAAATTGCGCATTGTTGCATTTATTAAATCACAAGTCAGTCTCTTGCTGCCGGAAGATCAAAATTTACCTCAAGTGAGTAAAAAGCGTCATACGCTGTCAATTTTAGGCTTTATTCTATTACAAGCCTTCACTGGCATTATAACTAATGCCTACAATTAATGAGACTAGCGATGTACAGATTACTGAATGGTTTCATTTTTTCTTGAACCCAGATAAAAACAGTGAAGAAGCATTTGAAACGTGGAATCGGAGTGCACCACAGTGGAATCCTTCCTGTGCTCAAAGAAATAGTTGAAGTACTCTTCCAGGAGGGTATTGTTCGAGTAAGATATTTGCACTTCTTCAATGTCAATTTCAAGCTAGGCAAACAAGAATGTGGCTCTTTATGTCTTGAAGGGTTCTTGGGCATCATTGTGTCATGTGATCTGAATTCTGATTGATTGTCTGAAGCCGAAACACAATGTCCTGGCTGAAAATATGTTTTTCTGGCTGGATGGTATACTTGCTTTCACGAGACAGCATGCTGCTAGCAAATTTTTTTTGTCATTGTAAAACTGATGAATTCGTTTGTTTTGTGAATAAGAACTTGTGTAACCTTGAAAGATCACTTTACTAGGACCAGTCACTCAAAATAGCATCTTGCGGAATTAAGGCATCAAGTAGCGTTTACTGGCCTCTGTCCTTCACTTTTTCACCCCAGGCCCAAGAACAGGACACAATGAATGAGTCAGAGTTATGTGGGGGTGAAACATCAGGCCATTCTCTGAGCTTTTATTGACTGATTGAGCACTTTCGCCCATTCGGGCATCCTCAGGGTTATCTAAGTAATCATGATAAATAGTCATTGTTATCATGGTTAGGTATAAGGTTAGACTACAGGATCAAGAATGGAGTCGCTATTTCTACTACTTAATAATCTGAGTCATATTTAATTGTCATCATATCATATTGTTATACACCATCAGTTTAACTGATAATTCTAAACCGGCAGTTGTTGGATTTTGTACACCTCTCTGTTAGCTGAAAGGTCAAGGACTGTAGTCCATAGTAACTGAAGATCTGTAGACAGGATGAAGGAGTGAAAGAATGGGACTGTACTGGATCGTCCAGATCATGATCAAGATGTCTTTGTCAACTGCTATCGATTGGCTTGCAGGCAAGCGATCTGTGCCCCACAATTAGATCAATACTCTGGTCAGGTCATTTTCGGGAGGGTTTCAGTAGAAAATTCTGGACTGACATGGTTCACCTTCTTAAAGATGGTGAATATAGCTTCCATGCTTACCAAAATGAACAAGCAAGGCCAATCAGAGTGATGGCTAGGGTAATCACCATTCCTGGGGTACCCAAAGCATCGTAGATGGTCTTGAAAGTAAAAGGTTTAAAATCATTGCAGCTATAAATAAGTTAGCATGGAGAACCATGAAGCCTCCTGATATTTTTATTTTGTATTCACCCTTGAATTTAATATTGAACAGATTGACGACATTATGGTGGTTCTTGGAAGCATGATCACCATTACTCCTGCGCGTGGCTCAAAACTTGTTCCGCAATGCAAAAACTGCCAGACATTTTTCACACTAAGTCCTGTTACAAGCCTCCTAAATATGTTAACTGCAAAAATCAGATAAAACAAAGGCATGTACTAAACCCCCAGAATTGACCCCCTAAACCCCCTTGTTGCGCAAATTGAGGCTCCAACAAGCACACAGCCAGCTCGAGGAGTTGACCAGTAGCTCTGGACGCCCAAAAAAAGAGAATCAGTCAAAGAAATAAAAAATGGAACAAATTCCTACTTTGCCCCAAGGATTAAATTATTACCGTTCAATCAGAAGGAGGAAATTCTGTGAAAGGACCAAGTTGTTACAAAAGGGTTAGGAGCTTGACTATAACCACTCTAGTTTGATTGTAACTAAGTCATCTTGGACCAGTTAACTTGTTTAGAAAAACTTTCTCCTCAGTCTGAGTAAACGAGTTGGAGCACTCAAAAAAAGACCCAACCAAGGTCGTTCAGCAACAAAACCACGAATAGCCTCAAAATCGTCTGTTGGAATGCCAATGGGCTCTACTCACAAATCATTTCTCAACTCAGAATTACATTAGATGTGTTATGTATGCCTGATAGGAGGTTATCAGGCTGTTACTGATGATAGAGAATGGATGAATACGACCCTTTGCTACACCACAAGCTTTTGACATTTTAATGTCTTTGCTATGGCACACAACCAAAATTATGTTATGTTATGTTACGTAACGTGACATTGTTGCGAATAGAGTTGTACAACAACAAAATGTTATGATATCATTACATAACGGACATAGTTCCTAGTAGAGTAGTACAACCAAATGTAGTAAGATAGTGTGATTACTAATTTCCTAAGAGTTGTCGCCGTAATTGTAGCCGTACATTATGGACTCAACAGTTAAACGTAAATTAAGAAAAGGAGGGGGAGAAAGATATGAAAATGTCCCAATGCGTTGCAGACTTGTATGCAAGCGTTTTTCTTGGACGGTTTCTTACCAAGATGTTTGTTTGTTTTCCGATAATCCTTGGAAAATGACATGAAGACTGCAATTTTTTAATTAACTTCCTTGTAAACGTTTTTAAATTCTCGTAATTGTCAGTGGATTAAGAGCCAAGAGTATGTCTTCATGAAGTTCTGAAATTTCAAGCTTGTGAAAGCAGTTTCCTTGTCTGACACCAACGATTGCAGGATTCCGTAGCGTAAAAAATGTCTTTCAAGAATGGAAGTTGTAGTATCTGAGGACGTGGATGACACAATGAATGCTTCTAGCCATTTGGAATGTACGTCGATAAAGTGAAACATCTGATGCCCCTTAAAGAGTCCTGTGAAATCGGGGTGTATGCATGTGCTGAGTATGCCCAATAATGTTTGTCAATTTTCTTTTGGCTGGCGATGGGTAGAGAGGCATTCTGTACAGTTGCGGCAGTCATGATCGATGCAGGGCCAGTAGACAACCGGTCTTGCTAAAGCCTTCATCTTTACGATACCCATATAGCCATCATGTAGGTCTTGTAGAATTCTAGGCGTGAGCAATCTTTGGATGTAGACCTGTATCCCATTCAGGTATTCTTGGGATGTAGACCCGTATTCCATTCGGGTATTCTTGGGATGTAGACCTGTATTGAATTGTGGATGCATCCAGCTTGTAGAGAAAATTTGTGATCTTTGGGACCGTGAATATCTCCGATCAGAAGTTTTTCGTAAATTCCTCTTGTTTCCGAATCTAGTAGTGTCTCTTGTTGAATGTCCTTCAGTAGTATCGGTTGGGTATTAATCTTTAATTCGGTAAAGCACATCACCACAGCTCAGGTCCACAGGTCTACAGGTCCTGAAACCAGTATGTATCTATGGAGCCCAGCTGAGGGGCTGCACCGCCCAGAGCAATCGTGAGATGATAAATGATTTCAAAACAGCATACTGATGAGTATTGTCGACTCCCCATGGTACGTCCACAGTGACGGGCTCCATCACAGCCTCGAAGTGGAAACTGTCCACAACGAAGATTGAAGCTGCACATCAAGAGCACCTTAAAGGCCATGTCAATTCAGAGACAATGAAGTTGCTCGATCTAGACGACCTATTGAGAAGACTTCAATGGGCAAAGCCGCACAAGCTTGCACAGTGATATAAAGTGTAATGTGTGTAGATGGAATAATGTAGTAATTTAACCCTGGAAATGTTTCCAATAAGTTGTATACTTGTTGTAATTACATTCATAACAAAAAAAATTGAACTTAGCTCCAGCTGTCTAAAGTTCGCCCACTCTTTCAGGCTAATGTGTTGTTGAGTGTGTTCACAGCTGTCTCGATTGTAGCTTGCTGATGGTAGAATATCTCATATTAGATTTATTTTATTTTAGTTATGGGGTTTAATATTATGGGAGTGCTTCTAACAACTGTTGATATTGTTTTAAAAAGCCTGATGATGCTTGAAGTGGCAAAAGTGCTCAGCAGGCAATAACAAAATTGGAGTACCAAGTGTCATGGACCATTTACTGCTCAGGGTGTCGTGCCCTCCTCTAAGAATGCTAGTGTGAAATTATCATCAGCACATTGCTTTCTTATTCAAAATTTTTAACTTACCCTTGTTGTTTTTATCATCTAGTTATTATTTGCAACTGAAACGTTTGCCATGGGTGTTAACATGCCCGCCCGAACAGTTGTGTTCAACTCTATCGACAAACATGATGGAGTCGACAGGCGGTATCTTTTACCTGCTGAATACATACAGATGGCTGGCCGAGCTGGCCGACGTGACAAAGATACCTTCGGCAATGTAATCATTCGCTGCCCTACAAAAGATCGGGATCGAAGAGAGTTGACTATTGATTGTATCGAATCGATGATGACAGGTTTGTTCATTGATTTCTCTATTCAAAATTTGGTTCATTTGGTGAGGGAAACGCGGGAAGTGTACCTTTCTAAGTGAAGAAATACAGAGCAATACCCCCTCTCAAAGCTCATGATAAAAACTTTGTTGCCCACAATCTATCTTAACGATCCTTCATTGGTTCCTTCAAGGATCACCTTGCACACTCACGTCGCAATTTCGTGTCTCCTATCGGATGATCCTGACAACGCTGACGGCTCGATCCCAGATCTCAGCTGTTAACATGATGGCACGGAGCTACCATGAAAACAAGGCTCAGCAGAAACTTTATCAGCACAAGTTTGTACTATAATAGTGCGATATGCATTATTTAAATATATGTACATAATATACATTCATATTTGTCGGGTCAGGAACGCCTGGCTTCGAGCATTCCCCATCCTCTTCCACTACTCCTTCCAGCTCGTCAGGATTCATTCTAAATGATGACAGATTAAATAAAACGGAATTTAAGAAGGATGCAATTACTGGACGGAAAACTGAACACAGGTTTACTAAACGCTAAAATTATCGTTAACACAAGACGGCGAAACTCCCCCGTTGTCGCTCGACGTAAAACTGTGTACTTGACTAGAATGTTTGAGCACGTCAGGGCAGGACTACCTCTTCCTTTACATTCTGCTCCTCTTCTTGTACAGTGGGTGAATCGCAAGACGATCACACCGATAATCTTGTGTGAAACCAAAGCTGGACGTCTACATATACATATATATGTTTATTAATTATGCTTTTGAGGATGAAATCTACATTGACCCTCACTAGGAGCATATGATTTTCTGCTAATTGTCTCTTTCATCAGTCAAAAAATTGTTTGTTTGAATGCATCAGTTAATATTCGTTTCAGGGATGATTTAAGGTTGCATGAAGAGTCTGAGACGAAACAAAGGATCTTAGTTCACAGTCGGTTGAAAAAAGAAGACGTTGACATATTCATCCAACTTTATCTTGATTTGAAAAAGCTTTCTAAAATGCGGCAAGAACTCAAGGTTGGTAGAAAAATCCTTTCAACCATTTTTTCACTCAATTGATGTATCTTTTTGGTCTTCTACTTAGTGAAGTAATGTACAATAATAGTATATCATACTTATATAATAATATATTGTCAATTCATTTTAGAAGTCTCAATTGGTGACAAACAAGTTTATCCGAGAAACAGTGGTTGGAAAATTCATCAAATTCTGCTGTGGACCGGTCAGTTGATTCTGTATTCAAAGTCATGTACAACTTACTGCAATTTAACTCATTCCATTAGTTACTTGGCAGCATTTGACTCTTTGAGCCAGAATTGGTGTTTTACAAGCAGAGTTGGGCAAAAATTAGTTCTGAAACTAAAACTAAATTAGTTCCGAACTGGAACTAAAAGATGAAACTATTAGTTTTTATTCGAAACTTCAAAACTAACTTTTGGAACTAAATTAGTTTTAGTTTCAACTGCTGAAACTAAAACTAATTTAGTTCCAAAAGTTAGTTTTGAAGTTTCGAATAAAAACTAAACTAGTTTCATCTTTTATTCGTAGTTTCGGAAATAAAAATAAAACTAACTTTAAAAAAAAAAGAGAAAAAAATACGACCTACCCTCAAAAAAATTTTTTTTTATGTTTCAAGATGCGTAGATTCCAAATCCGAAATGTCCGTCCGCCGCACGCCGTCCGGGGTTTTTCTCCGGAGTTACTGGCTCGAAAAAGTTGAAACTTGGTATACAGGTCCGCTATGGGCCACCACAGATCCTAACACTTGCCCAACCCGATACCCCTAACCCCCGGGTAGGGGGTGTAAAAATGGGGAGGCGATTGATAAACGCACCCTTAATTTCAAAGTTTTCAGTCATGAGAGTATCAATTTTACTTCCCAATACATCCCCTTCAAAACTTCAAATCAGTAAAAAACGCGAAAAAAAATTTAGTTTCATTTTTAGTTCCGAAACTACGAATAAAAGATGAAACTGCTTTAGTTTTTATTCGCAACTTCGAAACTAACTTTTGGAACTAAATTAGTTTTAGTTTCAACAGTTGAAACTAAAACTAATTTAGTTCCAAAAGTTAGTTTCGAAGTTGCGAATAAAAACTAAATTAGTTTTTAGTTTCAATTTTGAAACTAAAAACTAATTAGTTTCTAGTTTCAACTTTAGTTCAACTAAATTTTTAATCGAATTGTCCCAACTCTGTTTACAAGTCTCCTATTAGTTTTCTTGAGTTTTGTTTTCCTGGGGCTTTGTAGAATTTCCTATGTGTTTGGGAGTCGGGCTTAGTTTTCTACGTTTAATCCCTTAGAATTTGTGCTCTTCAAGCATTCAGTTGATGCATTAGTGAATGATATGGCTGTGGGATGGGCTACTATTTTGGGGTGCAGACCTGACTCGCAAACTGCCATTCCATTTCGGAAGCTCTTAAATCAAAAGGCAGCAGCAGCAGCGCAATTAGCTATGGGGTACTTCTTTTCCTTCTCTTCGCATTTCTTGATGTCCAGGGGTTGTGAGGGGGAAAA
The DNA here is from genome assembly GCA_037159825.1 of Tupiocoris notatus. Lineage (NCBI taxonomy): Eukaryota > Metazoa > Arthropoda > Insecta > Hemiptera > Miridae > Tupiocoris > Tupiocoris notatus. The sequence continues at coordinate 13,649 of JASJUZ010000568.1, read as the reverse complement.
CCAGGCGACACATTCTCCAATTCTTTTCTAGCTGGTCGAGCACTTTCGTCCATTCAGGCATCCTCAGGTGACGTGAAGCCATAGGATCCACAGGCCCTGAGGATGCCCAAATGGGCGAAAGTGCTCATCCAGCTAATAAATAATTGGAGAATGAGTCGCCTGGTTTTCTCTCCCTGACAACCCCTGGATATGGAGTACTTGTTTGAGGTTTCTTAAGGTGCTGCTGTTCATTTGAAAGCTAAACTTTTTAACGGACTTAATTGTAGGAAGTTACGTGGTTGACTAGCAGGTGTTTTTGGGCATGTGTTGTCCGCTGGCGTTTAGCCCCCTTGGTCCGATCTGATTACTTCTTTTACTTCCATGTTTACATACTAGATGAAAGTGTTGTGATCGTCTGTAAAATCGATCGTGTAATTCTGAACGGAGGCCCTAGTGGAAGAAATTTTTATAGTACATACTCTGAAACAGTTTCTGAACAACTGTCTGTGTGTCTTGGTTAAAAAGTTTTTTTTTTGAAAATGTTTATTGAACCAAGTATTCAACTTATTAACAATTTTTATCAGACTTATCTTACTAAGGGGTTATATGAATGAAACTAAGGTACTTCACTTAGTTCGTCAGTTCTGACTGGAGACCAGGAGTGCACTTTGATGCACTTACGAAGTTAGTTCGCGAACTTAGCGCTTTGCCGAGTTACTCATTTACTGTATCAGCTCATAAGGTTTTCTTTCTTTAATCTGCGAGGTAGGTCATCAACTTCGAGTAGGCGGACAGCTTCCTCGTTGATGTGCCCTTGTAGACGCTTGTGATGGGCTATGGCTTGTTTTTTTATTACTTCTTCAACTGTCTCAACCTCCAGTTCAATGTGGAGCCTGCTATTTCTGGTGTACCGGTACGCATTGACGCAGGTCCTCAGTACATTGTTTTGGAATCGCTGTATTATATCACGATTGCTCTTAGCAGTGCACCAAGTCAAGACTGGCTTTAGGACTTGTTGGTATATGGTTAATTTGTTCTGGATCGATAGTTTCGATCGTCGGCCCATCAACCAGTACATATATCTGAAGGTTAAAAAGTGACGTAAAACGCCATAGTCTACCTCAAAAATGAATGAAACCCAATGAAATTTTCAGATAATGTTCTCCTAGTGAATATGAAAAATTAGTTCTTATTGAACTTTGGATTACACACTGTGCATTTGGAATATAGTACCCCTTCAAATTTTTTCTATCTTGATTTTCACAGCGTATTAGAGTCTATACTTTTCAGCGTTGGAGGTCTTGAAATGATTTGGAAATGCTGAAATGGACTTGAAATTTTTGTTAGTGCAGATTAATGACGCTTGATATCTATTGCAGGAGACTTACACAGAACTTCCTCATAAATCGCATTTTCAGTTATTTCATTTGAGCCCTTTAGTATTTTTTGTCTCCATGCTTTAAATAAAACCCCATTTCTTGTCTAATACCGTTTGGATAACACACTGTACTTCCACCTTGAGCGGATTTATTTTCACTATTTTGACTTTTACAGGCTACATAAATCAATATATTTGACGTAATTGTTGAGGTGAGGAGAACAAGCAAATGGCGGCTCTTTCGCCATTCCTTTTGGGTCTTGGAGAAGCCTATAGATTCCGAATTAGTAAGAATATTAAATATCATGAGTTTTCATGATTCTTGAACAGAGCAAATCAGCATTTATGAGAACCGATTTTTAACAATACCGATTTGACGATGACTACTTACGCCTTTTCCTAAAAACCATTTCAGATTTCTCTATGAATCTTCACGTCCAGACCCAGACTTATTACCTGGCACCTGCTAATTTATAGTAAATTCATATTTATTTGTAACCATCGGGTAGTCATTTTGCCAGACCCCAAAAAATGATCAATCTGGAGGCGGTTAAGAGGTGAAAGGAAAGTCTTTTAATCATTTGGGAAATGAGAAATAGTAATTTTTATATTATTAGAGGAACAGATCCAATTAATCAGGAAGTGGTCAGGTGGTGGTGGTGGACGAGTAGTAAAGTTGTCCTTAAAATGTGTAGTTGGCGAATGAGTTGCTGCGAAGTTGGGAAATTTTTGTTATTTTTTCCTTTTCAGAGTTTATTTTATAGGCAAATATTTTTGAAGTCGGTTTTTTTAAAAAGTTTTTTATTTTTCTCTTTTTAGTGTGTTTTTCCTTTCACACCAAACGCAACATTGTTGGCAACAATGTTATCAACATCGGGCGAGGAATTGTTAATAACATTGTTACGGCACTTGAAAAATGTTGATAACAATAATTCCTCCCCCAAAATGTTACTGGAAACATTGTTGGCAACATTTTCTGTAACATTGTTTTTTTTCCGTCAACATTGTTAGTAACATTGTTGGCGACACCGAGTTTTGTTATCGAGCCATGAGCGATTACAAACCGGCATTTGTGACTAACATTGTGGATAACATTGTTAGAGAACTAGACCCAAATAAAACAGACGGAAGAATTGTTGGCAACAAAAAAGTTGACGACATTGTTGCCAACAATGTTGGTAACATATTTTCTAGATCATCTCATTTTGTTACAAACATTATTGCTATCAACATCTTAGGTTAATAACATTTGTTTTCACTAACATTTGGTCTGTAAGCATCTTAAAGGCCTTAACAATCATCGACAGCTCTCTTCACAGAATTTTCCCAAGCTCTCTTTATTGTGTTTTTGTCACTTAATTACTACTAACCGTCCAAACTAAATTCATAAATCAGTTGAACGTTGAAGTTATAAAGTATAATGACTACTAACTAGTTTCAATGTTATTATGTTGATTGAGAGTGAGTTTGAACGTTTGGAATAATACATCCACTGATTTGGGTCTCTTGGTCAACATACCAGCTTTGATCCCATTGATCCACCTTACAAAACTCAAATAATTGACCATACCATTGTTGGTTACTGAATTGCACAAATTAGTCGTTCTTTATTTCTCAGACGATCATAGAGTTATGATTTTCTCAAGCGTATCCGCAATCACACTGAATGAGAGAATCCGAACGAATTTTCAGGAATTCGCCAAACGTTCAAACCTCTTACAAACATCTTACTATTGTATATTAAACGTTTTCTCCTTCATTTTGTATAGTACACGTTTTCTCACGTTCTATTGTTGTAATTTAACACTCTATTGAATGGTTAATGTAACAGGTTATCGAGCAAGTCGGTGTTATTGCAAAGGTGACTGTCAACCCTCCCGAATACACAGTCATTGCTTTGAAAAACTCTGGCAATATTTTGCTGGATGACCCACCAGAGGTATGTTTGCGCTAGTTCATTGAGCTTAATGATTTTGCTAACTGTTCATGTTAGTAAATCAACCATAACTTGGGCAAAGTCATTAAATCCTAGGGTTGGTGAACATTTGTATGACTTCATATCGTAATTCCCTCTAAATTGGTCTGATATTGCATAAAATGAGCTTAGTAATATGCCGGTTCATCCATGTATAATGACATTGAACATGCATAATTATCCAGGGATTGTGAGGGGGAGAAAAACCAGGTGACTCATTCTCCGATTCTTTTTTGGGGCGGTGGTCCGAGTGGTCCACAGCCTGTGGACCCTATGGCTCCACGTCGCCCTGAAGATGCCCAAACGGGTGAAAGTGCTCAGCAAGCCAATGAAGAATCGGAGAATTAGTTCTTGTTTTTCTCCCCCTCACCTCCCCTGGACATAAAAAATGCGACGACAAGGAAAAGATGGATAATTATCGCCTGGCTCAACAAAGTGCCTGGCGACAATTACGCAGGTTCGATGTCATTAAATTGAATCAGGGACGTAGAGAAGTCACAAAAAATATGTATTTGTCTTGCACAACGCCTGCTAACTGCCACTTAAACAAAAGAAAGAAAATAAAAAACAACTTTCAACAGGCACGCTCTTCTTCCGCCCCACACTATTCCTGCTAAGTGTAGGAATTGCCATTGGTTTAAAGATGACAAAACTTCCTTGTGAAGATCTTCATGAGAGGCTGCTTAAAACGAACACTTGGAGGGAGAGGTTGGCGTAGTGTACGGCAAGAAATGAAAGAAGGATGTCAATTCTATGGAGGGTGGTCTCCTTTCACGTCCCTAATATAATGGCTCGCCTAACACTTAGTTGGACTGAGCAATAATTATACAACAGTACGTTTCAGGAGGTGTCATAAGTATGCATCTGTTTGAGGCAGTAGAATCCTTTTCTAGCACATGTTAAAACCAGTGGTATGCATAGATGACACAGTTCTTCCATGCTTGACTTTGGGCTTCGGTAACAGGTATTGTGGAGATTTTACATTTTGACATTTTTATGTCTTTGATATGGCACACAAACTTGAAAAGCGTTACGAGAAACCGTTATGTAAAAGCGTTGGAAAATATAACATTCGACAATTATGCAATACGCTGCATACAAGTCTGCAACGCATCGGGACATTTTCAGGTCTTTCTGCCCCTCCTTCTTTCCCTTCCAACTTCCTTCTAGCCTTCTTTCCTTCCTCTCGTGAATTTCCATTAATTCTTTCAATGTAGAGAAAACAAAATTAAACAGTTTTTTTTAATTTATTTATTTTTTTTTCATTATGTATGGCTACAACTCTTAGGTAATTAGTAATCTCACTATCTTACTACGATTGAATGGAGTGTTACAACAAGCCGTACACGTGACGATATCATAACATTTGGTTGTTGTACAACTCTACTGGGAACAATGTCACGTTACGTAACATAACATAATTTTGGTTGTGTGCCATAGCAAAGACATAAAAATGTCAAAATTTGTGATGATTTCCGCTTACAACCAGTCGTTGCTAAAGAAGAGTAACTTCCGCATTTTCCATCCCACAAAAATCGTTCACCACTCGTTCGAGAGCCCTGATTTAACTATAAATGTTTTTACATTCACCTCACCAGTAACTATCCCGAAAACTAGGATTTAAGGTCATTCATAAATGTACATTATGAACAGTTTAGTGATCAACTTTGCATTTTTTTGTGTTGCTATGAAGTTGAAACAAACGTTAGAGAAAAGCGTTAGATGCAGGTATTTAGATTAAGGTATTTACGTTTTCCATACGATTTCCACAGAGGTGGTTGCTGACGAAGCACATAAAAACGCTGCAAATGATTGTACAGTGGTTTATTATTATTTCGCTTCAATATTGATTTAAGAAGACTATCCATTTGTGATTTTAAATATTCCGAACATTTGTGAACGTTCCCACCGGAAAACAGATGGTAACTATAAGAGAAAACTCCGTAGCAACTATTGTAATTTTAATCATTTTTATTTTTCTCAATTTCCTAATTAAAAGCTAAACTTATTGCCTAACGATACACCTGGAGAGAGTGTTTGACGAGCATTCCAACGAGTGTAGAACGATTTTTATAGCTCCAAGAATACTCGAGTTATACCCTAATGCCAAATTTCTGAAAATCTACCCAACTCAACACAAAAGCTGCAATAGCTCGAGAACCAATCAAGCTATTGACCTCACAATGGTCTCATTCGATTCAACATCCAAAGATCTATGGAGATTGATACCAAATGTGCCTTTTTCTGGAAAAAACGTTGGAAAATACGAATTTTCTCCCCTCCGAATCTCCCAAAAAATATCCTTAAAATTGAAGTAGTGAATTGAGTCATTGTCAGGCCAAGATTAATTTTTGATGAAAATTGCAAGAATTCAGCTTTTCAGTTTCAATAGAAAAGTGTTGACGGCGGAAGGACAGAATTTATTTATTCGGATATTTTTTTATTCCTCATGCCTTGGAACGTATAACATCAATTTTTGAGAGGGTTAGAAAATTTTCTTTCCTGGGCGATTACAATGGTTTATTATTAATAAATCCCTCAAAATTTTCATCAAAAATCAATTTCGGTCCTACGACGGCCCAATTCTTGAACCAACTTGCTAGCTCAATTTTAAGGGTATTTTTGAGGGGGAGAAAATTCATAATTTCCAAGGTTTTTCAGAAAAATGTTTATTTGGTATCGATTTCTACTGATTTTTGGACGCTGAATCGAATGAAACCATCGCGGGGTCGATAGCTTTATTGGTTCTCGAGTTATGGCAGCTTTTGTGTCGAATTTGGGATATTTTAAGAAATTTGGCATGAGGCTATAACTCGAGAGTTCTTGGAGCTATAAACAATCGTTCAATACTAATTGAAATGGTCGTCAAACACTCACTCCAGCTGTACCTTTCGGCAAAAAATTTGGGTTTTAATTAGGAAATTAAGAAAACTAAAAATTATTAAAATTACAATAGTTGCTATAGAGTTGTTCCCGATAGTTACCAATCTGTTTTTCGGTGGGAACGTTCACAAATGTTCGGAATAATGACTATCACCAATGGATAGTCTGCTTAAATCAATATTGAAGTGAATCAATAATAAACCACTGTACAAGCATTTGCAGCGTTTTTCTTTATTTTTCGTTTACTATCTTACCAGATCTAACATCTTCTTTTCAGGAAAATTGGGCCCAATTGTGGTATGACTTATTGTATGTCTTACCAACAAATATTCTATCCAAATCGCCACTCATGGATCAAGACATGAATCTTATAGTGTACAAGATCAAGCCTACAGATATTATTGAAGTATACAAAGACTCTTTCCCTATGTCTGAGGAAAATTTCAAAACTCTATTGAGGGACATAAATCTATCGAACATTGGGGGAAAGTAAGTGATCTTCTACTCTAGTAACAACATTCTGTTTTTGAGAAGGTATTGTTGAAAATGTTTATTATTGATGGTTTGATGGTTTATTTAACACCGATTGCGCGAGACGAATGAGAGAGAACGAATAGAGAAAGACAGTGGGGGCCATCTGCAAAAACAAATAGACTAAGCGAACAGTATGGAGGAATCGGGAAAAGTTTCCCTGTTGTCAGGAAATAACAACCTGTTTATATCCTTCCAATAATTATTGACAAGTATGTAGTCCAGAATAGGAGACCCTCTTGAGGTCTATCAGAGGCTCATCTTTAAACATGTCAGATGGTTTTTGTATGGTTGGTATGTCGGCATGGCCACTTTTCTGCTTGGTTTTGTAGAGGTTTTGTGTTTTGATCATATATGTTCATGTAGAATTAAAAAGTGTGATTTAAAATGTAATTCCACTCACGATTGATACTGAAACAGACAGAATCGTGGCAACAGGAAGATTTCATCACTCTGATGTTGTAGTTGAGCACCTCCGGCCAAACAACTTTGTCCGATCAGATCCTAACCCTCTTTCTCAATATTGGTTACACAGTGGAGTTTACAGGCAGACTGGCAATACCGTGTGATATCTTTATGAGCCTTTCTTGGCACTCCATCTTCTCTATGGAAACAGGTTACTGAGTTCTTATTGCAGAGGGAGACTGTCTGCAATGAGAATATCCCTTGATCAGCAGCTGCTAAATGAGGAATTAGCAACTTGCTGATGCATTGCTGTTCCAGCTGATACTCCCTTTGCCATAGACTGGCAAATAATACTGAAACAGATAGATTGACAGTCCCACATGGGAACTGGGCTGGATCTGTCCATCATCAGAGGGAACAGCAATCGACGGGATGGATTCTCTAGGCTTAGGACGTTGATCTCGTCAGGAGAGTTGGAAACAGTGGTGATTTGCCTAGGTTGATTTGTATCATAGTCTATCCTGAGAGAGTCCAGGAAATGCTAGTGATGTTCTTCTATAAAAATTACTCGATCACATGTTTCAAATATATTTGCTGAACGTTTATGAGAGTCTTGAGAGATGTCTTTCTACCTAAACAATTTTCACCACCGCTTTATGAAATAGTCTTTCGTTTGATCTTCTCTCTTTATTTTCTACTTAGGTCAGACAATAACATTTTCTCTCTCGTTGGTAATGCTTGCCCGTATTTTTTTCAAACAGGTCCGGTGTTACTCTTCATTCTGGCCTTCCATTGCAAATAGGATCAGTATTCCCAATTGAAGTTACTCGAACACAGTACAACACGAACCAGACTGTCAGAAGGGCCCCAGAGCTTAGCGCCCAACCCACAAATTCAAAAAATAATGCCCCGCCAATTAGTAACATAGGTTACCCACAGCATTACAGCATGTCAGAGTGCCAGCCAAACCATAATTCCTTTGCCAACGTTCAATTGCACCACATGTATCCTACAAAAAACATCCCCCATAGCAGTTCAAGGTTTCTTGGGCAACCTTTGTTCAACCTTGACCACCGGAGTATCCAAACCCATCCAAGAGTTTCTAATTCAAATTATTGCCTTGAAACACGGCCGATTATTGCCAGTACTTCTCAAGGTGGTAATTCACATTTTAATGTCTCCTGGGGTGTTCCTGCTAACTTCTTTAGACCATTGCCTCACAACATATTTCTTAATCCAAATCCCTATTTCCGAAACCGATATGATCCTCCTTACCACCTGAATGTGTTGCCTCAAAACTTGCATCCTCCGATGTTTAACTTTTGCTCCTTCCAACCGCCAATTAATTCCTCACTGCATCCACATCATGAACGGTGTGCACAGATGATGCCAAAACATGCTCCGTAAGTATCTGCATCCATCAAAATAATAAATGATAGCAAAGAATTACGGTATTCAGATCATTATTTCTATTACTCTCTCATCGATACATTGCCAGCACGAGCAGTTGGCGGTAGGCTGGGGGTCGGGTGGCAGGGTATTAGTTGCCCAATGACTGGATACCAAACCGCCTTTGACCACATAATTTTCATTCAAATTCTCTATTAATGTTTCTTGTTGCAGTTTGTCGCATTTGGAACTTTATTTGTTCAAGGTTGAGTGTAAAAGTAAGATCGCGACGTTCTCGCTCTCTCGTATGGTTTATTATTTCAAGCACTATAGCCATTGTGACCTTTTCAGGAAACGATCCGTCCATTAAGATTAATTAAAGAAGTCACCTTCTTGGTTGCTAAGATTAAATCTTATTAATTAGGAACGTGCAATATTTCCTGTACTACTTTACGTAAATATACAATGTTAATCGTACTGCACTGTTTTCAGCTTGTAAAATGTGTTGTATATTAGAAGAATGTTGCAATCTACTTGCTCCCTCAACCTCAAAAAAATTATGTTTCAAATGTGATTGTCGAAATGAGAAACATTCCGATGAAACCTAAGTGGTCAAAGGCTGTTGCATCAATGGAATGTGGAGAGCTTAATCTCTAAACAGGTCCAATAATTATTGAATCAGTGCCAAAAAAAAACCTGCTTTGAAGTAAGGTCTACTTTCTGTTAAGATGACCCGGGTAGGGTGAAGTCTGAGGAAGAGTATCTCTGTTCTCCATGGTAAATTGACTGGAAGGTGAATCTCATTGTTTGTATCAGTAGATTTGAGATGATCAAAATTATTATTATTGTGGTTCATGTCTTCTAACTGTCATAATTGCACGTTTACATGAGTACATCATGAATTTCAATTCATTGTTATTCACTATCCAACATTTGTGATGGCCAGCGTGTGATTAAAGTTGGCTTCTTCATCATCATCAAACCTTGCGTTTGTGTGTAAATAATCATCTCCTTCAAATTACTCCTTTTCTGTTCCATTTTCCAACTGTTAATTTCAGAACAATTTGTATTTTTTCATCCTGCAAATTTTTACGTGGTATTTTGTTCAAAATATATCGGTAAATTAAACTTAGCAGTGTTCACTCTAATAAAAAATAAAATAAAATAAAAACCAGTGGTGTGCATAGATCACACAGTACTTCCATGTTTGAGTCGGTAACTGGTATAACCAATTATAAAATCGAGAAAATCGTACGGAGGCAGAAACGTTAATTTACAACAGCTGAAGTATGGTATGCGGTATGCGGCGACTTTAATGATAAAGATCTATCGTCATTCACCCGCCATAGATAACATTTCACGTCCTTTCAAACGTTCAACTATATTGACTTTTGGCTAATGTGAATATTTCTGATCCAAAAAACTACTGAATAGCATGAATGTGCGGCGTGTGACTCTAGCGGTAAAGAACAGGCGTCATTCACTCGCCATTACAAATATTTAATACCTCTAGCGTCAAATATATTGATTTTTGCACCCTGTAAAGAGCTCAACAGCGATAAACGGCGTAGGGCGGAAGTACGGTATGTGATCAAAACAAAACAAAACATGATCGTTGTTGGTCACATTTAAAGCAAAGAGACCCGAAAGTTACAAAAGTGCTAGAATGAAATAACTGAAATCGCGTTTAACGAGGAAGTACTGCATGTGACCCCAGTAATAAAAATCAAGCAAGATTCAACTGTCATGAAGAAAAATTTAAAGTCTAAAGTATATTCACTCTTGTGGTCTATAAAAATCTCTAAAGCAAAAAAACGGCATAAGGCGGAAGTACTGTGTGTTATCCAAACTATACAAAACAAGTTCTGTGAACATGGTCAGAGTTGGCCAAATATATAGCAAAGAGCCCCAAAAAGCACATTAACTGAAAATGCGTTTTGCAAGAAAGTACTGCAGGTGACCCTAATAATAAAAATCAAGCAATATTCAGCTGTCATATAGAAAATTTAAAATCTAATGTGTATTCACTCTTGCAATCTATTAAAATCTCAAAGTTAAAAAATGGCACAAAGCGGAAGTACTGTGTGTTACCCAAACCATCCAAACAAGTTTTGTGAACGAGGTCAAAGTGGGTCATATTTATAGCAAAGAGACCCTAAAAGTACAATAACGCTTAATAAAATAACTGAAAATGCGTTTTGCAAGGAAGTACTGCAGGTGACCCCAATAATAAAAATCAAGCAATATTCAGCTGTCATATAGAAAAGTTAAAGTCTAATGTTTATTCACTCTTGCGGTTTATTAAAATCTCAAAAGTTAAAAAATGGCATAATGCGGAAGTACTGTGTGTCATCCAAACTATGCAAATTAAGTTTTGTGAACGAGGTCAAAGTTGGTCACATTTAAAGCAAAGAGACCCAAAGAATACAAATAAAGTAACTGAAAATGCGTCTTATGAGGAGGTACTGCATGTGACCCCAATATTAAAAATCAAGCGATATTCAACTGTCATATAGAAAAATTTTAAGCCCTCCAGCGTTCAAATATATTCATTTTTGTGGTCTATAAAAATCAAAATGTAGCAAATGTGCAAATAACGCGGAAGTACTGCATGTGACCCACTTCATAAAAATCAGGCATCATTCAATCGCCAACCCCAACATTTTTTAGGACCTCAAACATTCAAATACATTGAGTTTTGCGGCCTGTAAAAATCAAAATACAAAACATGCACTTGTGAAATCGTGAAAAACGCTCATAACGTGGAGGCACTGTATGTGACCCACTATAGAAAAAATCTAGTGTTTTCTGCTGGCCATAACCGACATTTCAAGCCCTCAAACGTAGAAAAATATTGACTCTCATAGCCTGTAAAAATCGAAACAGAAAAAAACTTTGAACGCTTATATCTCGGAAGTACTGTGTGTAATTCAAAATCCGGAAAACTCTGATTTTGCACTATCACTGGGAGAACATTCCCTCAAAATTTCATAGGGTTTCATCCATTTTTCAGGGAGATATGGCGATTTATGTCAGTTTGTGACCACAGACAGACGGACACAGAGACACTTGTTCAGAAAGTGTTTCTGAGTATACTACTATGAAAATTTCTTCCATCAGGACCTCGGTTCCGAATTCGACTTTTCAGACGATCTCAATAATTCCATTTACTACGTAAACATGGAAGTAAAAATAAAACCGACTTCAAAAATATTTGCCTATAAGATAAACTCTGAAAAGGAAAAAATAATAAAAATGTCCCAACTTCACAGCAACTCATTGGCCAACTACACATTTTAAGGACTACTTTACTACTCGTATTGACCTGACCACTTCCTGATTGATTGGATCACCTCCCCTAATACTATAAAAATTACTATTTCTCATTTCCCAAATGATTAAAAGACTTTCCTTTCACCTCTGAATCGCCTCCATATAGATCATTTTTTGGAGTCGGCGCCTCTCTTACATTGTATTGGAGAAGCCTATAGATTCCGAATAAGTAAGAATATAATAAATATCATGAGTTTTCATGATTCTTGAACAGAGCAAGTAAGCATTCATGAGAACCGATTTTTAACAATATCGATTTGACGATGACTATTCACGCCTTTTCCTAAAACCCATTTCAGATTTCTCTATGAATCTTCACGTCCAGACCCAGACTTATTACCTGGCACCTACTAATTTATCGTAAATTCATATTCATTTGTAACCATCGGATAGTCATTTTGCCAGAGAGGCGCCGACTGTTGAAGTTCTAAAGTATAATGATTACCTAACTACTTTTAATGTTATTAAGTTGTTGAGAGTGAGTTTGAACGTTTGGAATTATCCATCCACTGATTTGGGTCTCTTGGTCAACATACCGGATGCTTTGATCCCATTGATCCACCTTACAAAACTAAAATAATTGACTACACCATTGTTGGTTACTGAATTGCACAAATTCACTCGTTCTTTATTTCTCAAACGATAATAGAGTTATGATTTTCTCAAGCGTATCTGCATTCACACTGAATGAGAGAATCCGAACCATATTTCAGGAATTCGCCAAACGTTTGTGCAATTTATAATGAAGTTATTTGGCCTTCAAAACCATGTTATTTATTGAAAATGTAGGTAATGCTGAATTCGAATCTTATAACGACAGTGCTATGACTAACGTTTTTTTTTTCTACAAGCATAAATAGTCCAAAAAACGTGATTTTGAAACAAATTTTTTAGAAATACGGCCTAAAAAGTATCTAATTTTAGTCCAATCAATACCAAATTTGGATCACGTAAACTAGACTCAAATTTGAACAATTTAAGTTTAAAAATTATGAAAAGTTCAGAAGTTACGGGGTCTCAAACATAGGTCCATAAAAACATCGATTGCTCCCTTATTATGCCACCTAAACTTGATTTCTTTCCATCGTTAGAAAGCTCTTGCTACCTACTTCCAAGTGCAATAGTGTTCATATTTTTTTCTCGACGTGGTTGGGAACGGTGCTCGAAAAACCTCAAAAAAGTGAAAATCGGCATCACGTTTTTTGTTACACTTTCTAGGCTTTCATAGGCAGATAAATTATGAACAAAATGACACTAAAAACAAAACTATCGAGCAATTATTCTAGAAGTTATAAGCTAGCAAAGTCAAAACTTCCTTTTTTCGCGAAAATCACGTTTTCCGGCATTTCTCCGCATCTGGGAACGTAACTACTGGATGGACTCAATTGAAAAAATTATGGGATCTACCTGGATCGTAACCCTTTCAAACGAAAAAAAAAGTAACCCGATCGGACGTACAGGAGCTGAACGCCATCGGACAAAACATACCGGGGAAAAAAAACTTAAAAAAAAAAAATAAAACCTACTTCAAAAAGTTTGTCTATAAAATACACTCTGAAAAGGAAAAAATAACAAAAATGTCCCAACTTCGCAGCAACTCATTCACCAACTACACATTTTAAGGACTACTTTACTACTCGTATTGACCTGACCACTTCCTGATTGATTGGATCACCTTCCCTAATAATATAAAAATTACTATTTCTCATTTCCCAAATGATTAAAAGATTTTCCTTTCACCTCTGAATTGCCTCCAGATTGATCATCTTTTGGAGT